>JAJOZX010002527.1:245000-651582 GCA_023014485.1 Bathynomus jamesi | reverse complement strand
ATGGCTCCCATTCTCCGTTAGGTGTAACTGCTTCGGCGGTTTTCCATCTTCATTGTAAAACTGTTCAGAGTATTCATCTCTCTCACGGCACTTCCATTTACTCAGCGGAGCTCTTTGCTATTCTGGAAGCTCTAACCCATATTAGTACTCTTCCCCCGAGTTTCTTTGTTATTTTTGCGGATTCTCGTAGTGCTCTGATGTTCTTAGAATCTTATGACCCTAAACACCCTCTGGTCCGAAGGATACAACAATTTGTCCATTTTCTCACTGCTTATTCCGTGCGGCGTATTTCGTTCGGTTGGATCCCCTCTCATGTGGGTATTGCCGGTAACAAGGAGGTGGACCTTTTGGCCAGACGAGTTTGCTCTCTTCCTATTACGCCTAAATCTTTGCCTTTTCAGATTTCATTCCTTCCCTTCGCCGCCATATCAGGTCGCTATGGCAGCGCGACTGGGATGGCGTTGGTGTAAACAAACTCCACCGTCTTAAGCCTGTTCTTCGTCATTGGTCTTCTTCGTATCACAAATCCCGGCATAAGGAAGTTCTATTGGCCCGAGTGAGAATTGGTCATACCCGTTTGGCCCATGGCCACTTTATATCTCGAAATACTCCTGAGCCTTGCCCCCACTGTCATGTTCCTCTCACTGTTGAGCACGTGTTTATTTTTTGCCCTCTTTATTTAACCTTCCGTTCACAGTGCTTCCCGGAATTACATTCCCGTCCGGCCTCGACGCGTCTTCAGTCCATTCTTGCAGAGGGTGCTTCTTTCTCTGTTGGCCCTATATTTGATTTCCTCTGACTGTCGCGGCTCCTATCCCGCCTCTAACTTAGTCTCGCTGTGATATGAGCCTGTCTAGGTTTAAAACGGCGGTCAATCCCAAAGGAAAAAAAATAATAATATATATACACTATATATATTACGTGTAATGTGGATAATTGCCTAATGTGCACGTTAGAACTTTGCCTTTGGTTAGATTAGGTGTTTTTCTGAGTCAAACAGTCAAACATTCAGAAAAACATCTAACCTAACCTAAGGCAAAGTTCTAAAGTGCACATTAGACAATTATTTACATTACGCGTAACATACATATATAATTCTTCATTTCCTAAACTCTCCATCTACACTTCTTCCCTGCAACATGTTTTTCGTTAATATTGCACGACCTTTCCATCCGTTCCCTCGACGATGATAATTATTGGCATAATTCGTAATAATGGATATTCGTTCACAACAACCAAGTTTATGTTAATCCGAACTAATTACTTTAAGTACATTGTACTAGGGGCACTCAATATATTTTGCCCCACCCTTTTTTCTTAGCTAAATAATAGGCCATGGGGCTGAAATGTCTTTTGGGCCGTAAGTTTGAACTTTCTGCGCTTCACATAACCCGATTTTTCCAGTTTCAACCTCCCCTCCTTGTATAAAACCGCTTTTGAACGCCCTTGTATAAAACCGATGATTAACGCAGTTTCGAAAATGGCGTCTGACAGTGCTGTGCATCGAAAACAGAGAGCTGTTATCGAATTCTTAACCGCAGAGAAGAAAACGGCGCCAGGAAAATTCGGTCCTGAAAATTTGGTCCCGGAAGACTTGGTCTCGAATATTGGGTCCCAGAAAATTCGGTCCCAGAAAATAGTGGTGCTAAGAAAATTCGTCCCAGAAAAAAAACCGTAAAAACTATTTTAATTTTAAAACAGTAAAAAACAGTATTTAATTTTAAAACAGTAAAAAAAGTATTTAATTTAAAATCATGTATTTTAATTCAGTTTAAAAGAACAGTAAAATGCACATAAATAACATTAGTCAAACACAATCAGATTAATTCAGGTTAAAAAATGTACACTAATAACATTAGTCGAACGAACCGCTAATAACAGCGAACCGTAGGTCGAATACCGCACCACACCCTTGAGCCCCTCTGGCAATTAATATTAAGCGAGGAGCAGATTAGTTTAAATCAGTTTAAAATTTGGTCAAACACAATCAAATTAGTTCAGTTTAAAAATATGTACACCAATAACATTAATCAAAGACAGTAAGATTATGTGTAATAGCCTTCAAGAAAGCCATTTTGTCGCTGCAATCATGCCGTTGCACAATATTTTGAAACGCAAGTCGTTTGTCCGATATTTTCTCTTTTTATAGGATCTGTCGCCGCGACGAATATGAACTATTTTCGTCTGCACAAGTGATTCTTCCATTTGCAGGGCAACAATGAGTTTCCAGATATTTGGATTACAGCTCATCACAGAAGACTGCAAGGCACAATGAAATGCCACCAGTGCATTGTTAGTCCTCTTCGGACAAAAGGGAAAGAGCACAGAACATTCTGATTTTTAAAGAAAAATTGTTGTCCGTATTGTATTGAACCTTCAATCCAAGTTCACAAATTTTACGGTAGATACTTTGGCATAAATGAAAGAAACAGCCAATTGTAATACGGCCTGCAAAAGTACGGCGGCAACTGTTATGAACAGCTCTTTCAAAATCAAGCATTATCTCAATAGGCTTTAGACTTGGTCGCAGTTCTAATAATGTTGCAAAAAGCTTATTATATGTCACCTTAGTTTTATTCGGTAGAAGAATGAAAGTACGAGAGAATGACAGTTCATTCATTTGTGCATGTACGCAGAACAACTGATACCATCCATTTGGAGAGGTCTTAAACGTGCCACCCATTCGTATATAAGATGAAGCCACGAAGTCATCAAACCCAGTATCTGTGGCAAAAATCAGAATCCTGTTGTTATCATCACTGCCACTATCACTTTGTAAAAAGAGGTCACCGTTTGGCAAGTAACGATAATTATGCGGTATGGCAAATCCGGTACAATGCACCAGCAATGGTGGAATCCCAGATGCTTCATGTCGCCAATTTGTGACAGACCGTGGAAGTGTCGAAAGCGTTGGCAATTGAGTACGCCTGTCTTCGTCCAAATCATGTACAGCTTCAGATAAAAGAAGTCGAATACTCGATGCCATGCCTGTATGCAGTGGCGGTTCCTCATATGGGCAATATGGGCAGCCGCACAGGGCGGCATTTGTGGAGGGGCGGCATGAGCGCCTGCAAAAAAAATAAAAATAAAAATAAGAATAAATAAATAAAGAAATAAATAAAAATAAAAAATAAAATAAAATAAATAATAAAAGATCAATAAATATATTTTTATTAATAAAAAACCATCTATTGCATTTTCCATAAACCTTCCCATAAAAGACCTAAACAATGCAAAATGCTTCCAGATTAATATTATTGGGAATAAAGGCCCATACTTTAACATATGTAATGTTATTTTTCTGGGTTTGGTTAAATAGTGAAATGTATATTATTTATTACAGAACGAATCTTCACACTAAGCCACTAAGGTCTGTCAAATAACCGCAAATGGATAAGAAGAGGTCAAAGCTATCAGGTGCTCAGTTTAGAAAAAAGAGGAAAGAAGAAGAGGAGAAACGAGCAAAAGATAAAGGTATAGAGCTATGTCATCTACTCTTCACTGCTATATTGCACTGCTATTTTGTGATATAGCTTTCTGAGTCATTTGAAGTGTACTATTATGTATATAATTAGCCATTAACCAAGGAGGTTGTATTATTCATTTGTTTCCTATTCTAAAAGTTTAATAAATTGTGCTTAATAACATGTTAAATTAATTGTACTAGCCTATTCATACATTGGTCTGTTATGTTCTATTTTACTATTTGCAGGGGCACTTTTGAAATATTTTGGAACACCCTCTGCCACTAGCCAGGATGAGAAGCCGTCTACTTCTGCCATTATTGAGGCTGAGGAGCCATCTACCTCCTCAGCCTCACATATGTCTCCACAAATGCAGTCTGATCCTGAGGATGAAGACCCATTTGCTTCTACTTCTCCCCGGCAGGACTCTTCAGGTGAGTTTGTGTGCACATATGTCTGTGAGTGTGTGCGTGTGTGTGTATGTGTATGTGTGTGCATCCCTGCAAAGCATTTTGCAAACAGTTATAAATTATAATGTTATTATCACTGGGTCTGGGTTACTGGGTATGTGTGGTGTTTCACCACCATAATTCCATAACACCACCACCATAACAAAGTGCTGTGAATAATGTGTTATCTAACTTAGGTGTGTATACTAATGAGTAATGCTCTTGTTCTTTCTATTAGAAATGCCTGGAGCAGAATCGCCTCCTGAGGATGAGTCTCTGTCCACCGACCCTGCTAACTGGCCTTCAGTTCTGACTGAGAGAATTCGGACACAACTGGTTTCCAGGGGACCAAGTCAAGTACCATCTGACTTTGTATTCCCTAGAAACGACAGTGACGGAAGAAGTTTCCACCATCAATACTTCAGGAAGTCATTGGTTAGTGGGGAAAATATAACCAGAAGTTGGTTGGTCTATTCCTTAAAAAACAACAGCCTTTTCTGTTTCTGTTGTACATTATTTTCCAAGAGGAAAATAAATTTAACAAGTTTGGGACTCTCGGACTGGAAGCATGCAAGCTCATTGCTCACATCACATGACAACAGTTCAGAACACCTAAATTCTATGAAAATCTGGAAAGAACTGGCAGTGAGGATGAGAAAGGGGGAGACCATTGACAAGCAGGAGATGGCACTTCTGGAGGCTGAGAAGTTGAGATGGAGAGCGGTGCTGACACGTCTCACTGCTATTGTGCATTCTCTGGCAGTTAGGAATTTGGCACTAAGGGGACATACAGAAAAATTGTTCTCACCATCAAATGGCAATTTTCTGAAAGAAGTTGAACTGATGGCACAATTTGATCCTATAATGCAAGAGCACATTAACCGTGTCCAAAAAGGGACCTCCAGTCACACCAGCTACAAAACGAACTCATTGATTTGTCGAGCAGCAAGACCATTTCAGCAATGGTGAGCGACATCAAACAATCAAAGTTTTTTTCAATAATTCTAGATTGCACTCCAGATATCAGCCACACTGAACAGTTGTCAGTTGTGATTCGGGTTGTGTCACTGGAGGGGAAGCCCCATATAAAGGAACATTTCATGGGGTTTTTGGAGGCAGAGGAGTCCACTGGTCAACATTTGGCATCTCTGATTCTGAAGAGACTGGAGGAGCTAAAAGTTCCTTTCATGGACTGTAGAGGACAATCATACGACAACGGGGCCAACATGAGGGGAAAAAACAAGGGTGTTCAATCCAGGCTCCTAGAAATTAATCCCAGAGCTCTGTTTGTTCCGTGTGGGGCTCATTCTCTGAATTTGCTTGTGGCCGATGCTGCTGAGGGATCTATTGATGCCACAAGTTACTTTGGCATCTTGCAGAAGCTTTACAACTTGTTTTCAGCCTCCACACAACGATGGGCCATTTTGAAAAAACATGTGAACATCACATTGAAGATGTGGTCTGATACAAGGTGGGAAAGCAAGATCAAGAGTGTGGAGCCCCTGAGATATCAGGCAGCTGCAGTGAGAGATGCACTGATCGAGGTGAGGGACCACACCAAAGACTCTGTAATAAAGGTCGAGGCTCAATCTCTGTCAGAGGAGGTTGGGTCATACCGCTTCGCCATTTGTTCAGTGGTGTGGCATGACCTGTTGTGCCAAATTCAGCATGTGAGCAAGCAGATGCAGTCTCCTAGCATGCACGTTGATGTTGCAGTAAATCTCCTAAAAAAAACAGAGAGAGGTCTCCGCAATTACAGGGCAACAGGTTTTGTGGCTGCACAAATGGCAGCCACAGATATCTGTGAACAAATGAATGTGGAGGCTGTGTTAAAACAAAAACGGCTGAGGTCCACAAAGCGGCACTTCTCCTATGAAGCATCTGATGAGCCCTTGATTGATGCTTTGAAGAAGCTGGAGGTGACATTTTTCAATGCAGTGGTTGATGCTGCAACATCAGCCATTCAGGAAAGATTTTCCAGTTGGAAATTGTGGGAGAGAAGTTTGGAGTGCTGACACATTTCCAAAATCTCACATTTGAGGAGCTGACAGAACAATGTGTGAACCTTAGTACTACACTACACTTTAAGGGACAATCTGACTTGGATGGCAGAGAGCTTGCACAGGAGCTCAAGAACTTGCCTGACTTGCCATCAAAGACCATATCCTTGCTTGAACTGCTGACATTTATCCATGAAAGAGAGCTCTCTGAAATATATCCAAATTTGTGGACTGCTCTCAGAATTGGTCTTACTCTTCCAGTCACTGTTGCTGAAGCAGAGAGGAGCTTTTCAAAGCTGAAGCTCATCAAATCCTACCTGAGGTCAACTATGTCACAGGAACGCCTTACCGGTCTGGCCATCATCAGTATAAATCATACAATTGCTGAGCAGATTTCATATGATGATTTAATTCATGACTTTGCATCAAGGAAGGTAAGAAGAGTCAGGCTTTAGATGGCAGTTGTGCTGTGGTGCAATTTATTTTGTTTCTTGTTCAAAGTGTAGCATAATAATTACCCTCTCTTAAGTGTCTTATTCTATTTATGTGATAGAGCATTTGTACAATTTAGAAATTTGATTCTCTAGTTTATTTATGGCAGTTGTGCAATTTAATTTGTATTTTTCCTGTTCATAGTATCATAATTACATTCTCTGAAGTGAGTTATTCTATTTACGTGATGAAGGATTTGTAAAATTCAGAAATTTGAGTCTTTGTTTTGGTTCTGAAGTTCCAACAATTAGTCCAATAAAAAGTTATTTTGTGAAAGAGTTATGTCTGTCCTTTATTTTGGGGGGATTCGAATGTGTGTGTGTTGGCGAACAGGGGGGGGGGGGGGGGGCTGAAGGTGAGGTTCGCCCAGGGCGTCATGTAAGCTAGGACCGCCACTGCCTGTATGTACCTTCGCTTTCATTTCTTGAACTGCAACTCTTGCCTGAACCTCAGATGAACTTGCGGCATGGGTGTGTTCCCCAACCTAGGCAATAACCATTGATGGGCATCGATACATGAAAATCGCTAAAGCGATACCGATACATCGATACATGAAGAACGTCTTAGGCGATACCGATACGCCGATACTTTCTAGATGTCTTAAGCGATACCGATACCGATGCATGCATCGCCGATACATGTATCGCCGGTACATTTTTATAATTATTCATTTAATATGTAGGTATTAGATATTATTGTTTATACTAGTAATTTGTACGCACTGTAAGTAAAATCAACGACATTTTAATGGGTTTTATAGATGTAAATAAAAACAATTGCTTTATTTAATGAAAGTATGTTTTAATTTTGTAGGATACATGAATGACTGAAAATATTGCACTAACAATTAAAAGTAATTACTATTACCCTTCAAAAATACCAGCTGGCTAAACATCTGGTCAGATAGTCTATTCCTTTTTGGAGCGTGAATGTGACCAGCCAAACTAAACAACCGTTCTACAGGAGCAGAGGATGGTAGGGGTGTGTTATACTTAGACCCGTAGAATTCCTGGGTACTGCCTCAGAGATTGGAGAGAATGACTTCCGTCACCCAGATACTGTAAAACTTCCATCTCAGTGGAATCTTGGGTTGCAGAGACATTAGTGGAAGCAGACTCATAACAGAAGAAATCATCTGCGCTTCCGTCAGATGCAGCATCACTTAGTTGTTGCTGGGGGGTCTGCTCGCTGAGGCTCTTAACAGCATTAACCAACATTTCTTGAACCCTCTTTTTGACAATGTTAGTATTAAATTTGCCTTTTATTGTCATCCACTTTAACTTGACCAGAGGATTTGAAGACGATGCCAGTATTGCTGCTTTACACTCATGCGACGCATCAAGGCACAGAAACTTTTCAAACTGCTTAGTGAACCCTACTGTGACTGCATTGAGAAGTGGCTGACAATGACGCAATGCCTCCGAATTCAAACGCTCTAGCTTCTTCTCTACAGCTAACAATGTTTCTATATTATGGTTAATTAATTTCAATAACACAAGTACAAACGTGTTTAAACGTTGCGCCGTACTGTGTGACGTGACCAGTAGAGTAGTACTGTCATTAAATAAATATTTGATAATATTATTATTTATGTATATTCATAAATATAACTCAGTAGTGTCATATTATAACATCTATTTAAATATTTAAAAATTCTTATTAATGTATCGATTTTTTTCGATACATTTAAGAAAATTGACCTTAGCGATACCGATAAATCGATACTTTTGTCAAGTAGCTGAAGCGATACCGATACCGATACAAAAGTATCGATCGATATGTATCGGCGATACATGTATCTAGATACTGCCCATCACTGGCAATAACATGTGGTATTGTGGTATTCCGGTATCAGACACAGTGTGTGTACGGGCTTTGCATGCGAGACGCTTTTCACACCGCCAGAAATGCTTTGCGCCATTTGCATTAACTTTATGATAGTCGTAAATGTAATTTAATTCGTCAATCAATTTACGTTTTTCTCTTTCAAACTTAAGAAACGAAGCAGCCATTGTGGGCAAATTTTCTCTCATGTTAACTAATCTCACGTTGGATAATGACTGATGAGAACTGGACTGTCAGAAATGAAAAACTTCAGTTCTTAAGCTTAAGCGACTAAAACTTTACCCGCGCACACATATTTTATTCTTTTTTACATTTTCTGGGGCCGAATTTTCTGGAACCAAATTTTCTCAGGACCCAATATTCGAGACCGTGCTTTCCGGGACCAAATTTTCCGGGACCGAGTTTTCTGGACCCCGAAGGAAACAGTTTGAAATATTCACAAACGTCTACAAAACGTTTACGGAGATGCTGTTGTTGTTCGAAGGACAGTTGGACGCTGGTCTAAACGTGCGAGATCATCGGAGAGAGGGAGAGCCAGCCCCGATGCTGAGCCACGCAGCGGTCGCCCGGCATCGGCTGTGACATCTCACACTGTGCAACGTGCCAACAGCATCATTCGATCAAATTGGCGCGTCCCATACAAGGAGCTATCACTGGAGCTAGGAATTAGTGAAGGAAGTGTGAATACGATAATTCAGCAACTGGGATACTCAAAAGTGTGTTCACGGTTTGTTCCTCGCGAACTGACTGAAGATCACAAAGCCCAAAGAAAAGAAATTGCTTCTGAGTCGTTGGTTCGATACGAGACAGAAGGGGATGACTTCCTTTCACGAATTGTGACTGGGATGAGACTTGGGTACACCACTTAACCTGAAACAAAACGCCAATCCATGCAGTGGCATCACGCAGACTCCCCACGCAAGAAAAAGTTCCTCAGAGGCATATAATGCTACCTACAGAGACTCCAGAGGACGTATAAAGCGAGTTCGACCGGAGAGGAAAACTGAAGACGTCCTTCTTTTGCACAATAACGCAAGACCACACAACAGTTTGCAAACAAGAGAGGCCATCACAAAAATGCGCTTGACTGTGTTACCCCACCCCCATCCATACAGCCCGGATCTGGCACTTCAGACTTCCATTTGTTTGGGCCAATGAAGGATGCTATTCGTGGAAGAAAGTTTCAGATTGACGATGAGGTTGTTAAAGAGGTTAAGAGGTGGCTCCATCGGAACCCAGCGGACTTTTGCCAGCAAGGAATAAAGGCCCTTGTTTCAAGGTGGAGGAAAGCCGTAGAAAAGGATGGAGACTGTGTGTAAAAATAAAACTTGTAAAAAAGGTATGTAACTACTTGTGTACAAAATTTCTGGAACTTACAAGAAAATTTGAAAAGAAAAAATAAAGGTGGGGCAAAATATATTGCGTGGCCCTCGTATGACGCTCTAATTCTCACAAAGCAGAGGCTATATTTCAATCAGGTTTTTTTTTTATAAATATTTATGTGAAGGAAACTCTAATGTGTATATATAACCTTACGGCATAGTCGGAAAATCATCTCTTGAAATATCTGTTCCTCGCAGAAGTTACAGATTAAGAATTACTGAATCAGGAACCGTGTTTCATTTCTTCCAAAAGCTGACCAATCAGAGGAAGGAAAAATATTTTCATCTAAAATCTGTTACTACTAAATATGTATACGATGGAAACTCGACCAACGTGGATTGCATAATACCAGGGCCGCCGAGAGGGCGGGAAAAAGGGGGATAAAATCTAAAAATATTAATAAAGCAGTTGATTAAATAACAGAGAGGAAATACAGTATAATTAATGAAAATAAGTTATATTTTATAGAGGTTATCATAGTCAAACTGAAACAGATAAAATATTATCTGCGGTCCGCCAATGCCAAGGCCGACTGACAGATCTGGGAACCATTGTAATTGAAAGCAAGTTAGCCCGTACTTTAAATTTCATCAGAATCATTTACCACTTTGCTTGAGAGAAGGCAAAGATAGTACACTTCTAATTATGAAAATCCTTCAGTAAACATTGTTTTGCCTGCCTGCATCTGTAAATTGTATGATGATAGAATTAATATAATTGATTCGGAAAATAAAATGGTCATTTTCTTCCGAGTTGTTTATTCATACTGTATGTTTTGAATAGTGACTTGGACATATAATCAGTTTGCTTGTTATGTACACAAAAAACATTCATAATAAAATACTAAGTAAATAGGGGGCCCATATACCAATCCTTCCCCGGGGCCCGTGGCAGCTCTCGCCGGCCCTGCATAATACACCTATTTTCATGACTATTTGGTGATCAGCATGTATTTCTGAACAATCAAACGACATTGAATACTAAGATTTATTTTTTATGCATACGGGTTATGACTGTTCAGTGCGTCCGATTGCGGTAACACGCTGAAAAGAGTAAAAAAATTTAAAATGGCAAAAAAAAATTTGGGTTTTGTTCGTTACGTTTTTTAATTTTATTTTTAGTTGCAAAGGAAAGTGATTTTTAAGAAATATATTAATTAATTAATTAATGATGTTTTTCTTTTTTAGGGAGAATTGGGATTTAATTTTCTTAGGGAATTGGGATTTATTTCTGTCTGCAAAGGTTTTCTTGTATTCAGAGATGGGCAGTATTTAAATATGTATTTAAATACGTTTGTATTGTAATACTTGTATTTATAAATATTTCTTCGGTGTGTATTTAAATATGTATTTAAATACTTTGAAAGTATTTGTTATTTGAAAATACATATTTTTAAATACATTTCGCAAATACATTTCTTAGCCTCAACTGTCAGATAACAAATTTGTACATACTTTGAAACACACAAAATACAAGTTATAATTTTAATTAAAAATTATTTTCAAAGTAAATACATGTAGCTGAAAGATGAGGTACAAATTTAGGGCCTGCTTTTGGTGTCACCATAGCATGCTACAATCTTAGCGATAATTTGCATGCATTTTTTGCATTCTGGCATGATATAGTTGGATAAGTATTTAAAAATGTATTTGAAATGTATTTAAATACATTTTCGATGTAATGTATTTAGTATTTAAATACATTTTCGATGTAATGTATTTAGTATTTAAATACATTTTGAAAATATGTAATGTATTTGGTATTTAAATACTTTTTTAAGGAAGTAATGTATTTAGTATTTAATTACATTTAAAGTATTTTGTGCCCATCTCTGCTTGTATTCCACGACATTGATATTTATGTTAGATAGTCTTGGAAAGCACTTATATTTTTAACATAACTTTTCCTAATTTGCCTGATCGAATCCTTTCTTGTAGCTGTTGTAACTGCGCTCCCATCTTATGATTGACTGTTGTTTTTTGTTTTGGTTTTAGGTTGTTTTATCTCTTTCGTAACGGCGAAGATCACATTCCGCAGGGAACCTACAGCTTTACGTGAAATCTGAACCACTGGTCGCTGCATCACCTGAACACAGAGGATGATCACCCATCCACAGTAGCGCCCACAGGATTTTCTGACAAAGGGGGCACTTCCACTACGTTATCTGGATGTACAGTGCCCGCGAAAAGTATCCGATCACTCAAGAAAATACAATATTTTCCCTTGATATTCAGAGACACGTAATTCACTTTCTATTTGTTCTAGCGACATCTGGTAACTTTAAGGTTGCTCGCTGATATGAGAGCTATCCAATGCATTCTCAAATTAGTGTTCTGGTAGCCTTCGTTGCGGGTGGCTGTGTCTCAAATTTGTCAGATTTCACTGTTTGTGAAAATTTCTTGATTTTTTTTTTTTTTTACAGAAAGTGGTGTAAATAAAATTTATATATAATGTGTGCTAAAAAACAACTTAAGAGTGATTGTCGAGGTGCTATTGTTGCTTTGCATGCATGTGGGAAATCACAGAGACAGATAGCTAAGGAATTAAACATATCCCAAAGTACCGTTAATTTATGGGTTTCACGGGCTGAGAACAATGGTGGCCTAACCACGCCAGTCCCTAAAAAACGATCTGGCAGACCGAGAAAAACAAATTCGCGAACAGACAAACTTATGAAACGTTTAGTATTGAAAACCCAACAATAACTGCGAAAGAAATAAAATTTAATATGAATAATTTGTTATCTGGTGTTTCTGAACGAACTATCCAGGAGCGGCTCCAAAAAGAACTCGGATTACCATCTCGCCATGCTGCTAAGAAACCGTTCATTAATGAAAAAATGCGTAAAAAACGTGTCGCATTTTGTAAAAATACATTCATTGGACTGTTGATGACTGGAAGAAGGTTTTATTTAGCGATGAGTCGACATTTTTGACATTCAGAAGTTGTCCAAAAAGGTTCACCGGCCTATTGGCTCAAATAGGATGGACCCTAAATACACCCTAAAGACAATGAAACACCCCCAAGTGTGATGGTTTGGGGTTGTTTCGGTTACTATGGGCGTGGAAACTTATATTTTCTTCCGAAGAACACAACTATGAATGGTGCACGGTATTTAGCAATGCTACAGGATAAACTTCCAATGGCAATGGCAATCCAAAGGACAAAAACATACATGCATGATGGTGCACCATGTCACAGGGCCAAAATAGTGACAAAATGGATTACTGACAATAATTTGATATTTTGGATTGGCCTGGTAATAGTCCAGATCTCAATCCGATAGAAAATCTGTGGCTAATAATAAAAATAAGGTTGAATGCCACGACACTGGCTCAGTCGAAAAATTACAAGAGGCCATCAAAAAGGTATGGTGCAAGGAAATATCAGTGGAAGTTTGTCAAAACTTGATTAAATCCATGCCAAAACGTCTAGAACAAGTCATCCAAACCAAAGGACAGATGACAAAATACTAATATAAGGTTAGTATACATTTAAACATTGTTTTTTATGTAAAAAATACAAATTTTAAGGGTGATCGGATACTTTTCGCGGGCACTGTATATATTAATGATGTATCGGATGTCAGATTTTAGACATCCGTGGATGCGGATGTTCATGCATAAATTTGTCAGCTTGATATGATGATAGTTTAAATTCATACTTAATTTATTGACTTTCGATTTTTGGTTAGTTATAAATATTAGATATTCGATAATATTAGATATTAGATAATATTATTTTGTTATTATAATTTTTTTACATACACTCTTTTTTTGGACGAGTTTTCGCCACACAACTGTGTGTTACCAGGATGCGGGACGGGGACCCAACTCGTCTTGTATCCCACCAACCACTTTTCCCAACCACCACCCTTTAGAAAGTAGTGTGCTTATGATATTGTTATGTATTGTAGCATGAACAATTAATTATACAAATACACAACAGACATTGCCAGTTACATTAAAGACCAAAATTAATGAAGGCTGCACAAATTTCAGTATTTGAACTGAATGAGGGGCAAATTGTGCTTCAAAAATAGCAATTTAGTATAGTACACATCCGCATCCCGCAGGTGCGGATGTGGATGCGGATATGACATACATCACTAATATATATATATACATATATATATAATAATATTGTTAATTTATAGAGGATATTTAAGCTAACACCTTACTGTATATGTAATCTCGAGTATTTATAGTGTTACAAGTCAAACAAAAGCAGTGAAAGCACACTAACACATACTGTAGACAACAATTTGATATAAAAAGTGTCAGCTATTGCATGTAAATAGGCTATAAAGTTGTTTCACTAGTGTAAAAAATGTCTAGAAAGAATAAAAATTTTGCGGGTAACTAATTTGATGTCGCTTACTTTATTTCCACCTATAATTGCAAAAATGCGTAAATTTTAGATTCAAACAAGGCTGCATATACTCAAAGGTGGGCACCCGGGCCTCAAAAAGGACCGACGGTCCCGGTCCTTGCCTCAAACTGGACCGACCCAGGTCACGGTCCTTTCTGAAGATAGGACCTAGGAACGACTCGGTCCTCGGTCCTTATATATAATATAAGTGAACAATTTTATTAAAATGAAAAATGAAATTAAAGACACCGGAAATCTTTAATTTTATTAACGTAAATTATAATTAATACAATACATAAATGATGAAAAAAAGTTATTAAGTTAAATGCTTGAGTTTCCCTTCAAGAAGACTAGCATTTCAAAATGGCTGTCACTGAGCCCTGACCTTTTCGGCTTGAGGACGTCCTTCCCCAAAGAGAAGAGCCTCTCCACGGCGGCACTGGATGGTGCCAGGTGTTGAAACAAGTTTCAGTTCAGTCTCAGTCTCTTTCTGAGTCTTCTGGAGGAAACGGTCCATCTTCTTTAGAACTTCAAATAATCACTAAACACACTAAAATCACTAAAAAAGACCGTCCGGACCGGACCGTCCGGAATTGCTTAAAAATGGACCGTCGCTCCTCATTTCGGTCCTCACTGAGAAAAGGACCGACTTTCCCGCTCACGGTCCTTAAAAAGGACCGAGTTCCTGGAATTCGGTCCTTTTGGAACTCGGTCCTGCCCACCTTTGCATATACTGTACATTCAACGGTGTAAATATCATTATCGTATATTTTCGATAGATCTTCTGTGTTTTATAATTTTGGTAGATTCTTATATTTTATTTTAAAAATTCTGATTTTTCGTATCAACTCGTAATTTCGATAAAAGTCCAAAAATTTTGTCGATAATGATAACTGAGTTTTATTTCTGTGCATTTCATGGATATATCTGCTTGTAGGAAAAAGTTTCATAGGAGTACATATAATAGCAATATTTATATACTGTACATATTATGGACGACGGGGGAGGCACGTGTCCAAGTGCCACCCCCATGTGGGCGCTACTGCCCATCTAGCTACTATCCAGATCCAATGTCGCTTAACTTCTCTGATCTACGTAAACCGGTGTTTCAACAGTGTTATTATTTTTTTTATTGGGTTCAAAATCCCAGCTGAGGGGTGAACGGCAAAGCTCTGAAGGACCAGTTCAACCTACAGCCCAAGTTAAGCTAGAATAAAAACTTACGGACTTGGAGGTCCTATTAGGTCCTACCTCAGGGTTGCTGACTCGATGTGGGCATACCTTAGGCCTCAGTTGCATGAATTTAAGATAAAAAACAAAAGGGGCACTATTTATGGTATTCTTTCTAAACCTTGCAACAACAACACAATCTGCACTATTGCACGATCCAACAATCTTGTATCTAAACAACCAAACTGAATTGCAAGAGAGCTCTCTATAAGACCACACCCTGTAAGTACCGCATTCCACAAACGAGTAGAAAAGACGCGCAGCTCCCCAAAAAATGATGCCACAAGAGTGCCCAAACAATGCTAGCTCTAAATTAAGTGAATTTTTCACTAACCTTACAATTATGAGATGGCTATATATACACCTTAACTTAATATATAAAAGCAATGCTGCATCAATCAGCTTAGTCATCATATCGCCTTGGGACAACAACGGTTCTTCCTCTTCTAGATTTTCTAACACTCCCCACCGAAGAGGCATTGTTGTCATTACCTTCTGCAAGTTTAGACAAGCCTTCTCCATGAGGCTGTAACTCAAATGTTTCACCTTGACTATCCTTGTTTTTGCTGATTTCTAAAGCATAGAGTTTTTGTATAGGTCTCTTTAATTTTCCTCCTGAAGTCTTTACCAGTGCAGACCTAACTAAATTGTCTTTGCCAACAAACAACTCTTCAATTATGCCAAGCTTCCAGCATTGCCTTGGTCTTTCATCCCCAATCATTACCACTTCTCCCACCTTGATACAATTTGCATTGAAGCCCTTTATATTGCCTGATGGGTAATAATTGAGTTTTGGCAAGTATTCCATCTGCCACCTATTCCATAACTGATCTTGTAGCTCTTCAAGGTACCTGAACCTTCTGGTTAACTCTCCTTGAGTGCTCTGGATAGGCTGCAAGTCTTCTGGCACACTGGGGCTTGATGTTAATCGTTTACCACAAAGAAAATGATTTGGTGTCAATGGCTCTGCATCCTGCATACTATTATAAACAAAAGTGATAGGCCTACTGTTCACCATTGCTTCTACTTCACACAAAACAGTGCAGAATTCTTCTTTGCTCAAATGAGCATTAGCTAAAAGTTTCTTTAATGCCCACTTTACACTTCTCACTACCCTTTCCCAAAATCCTCCCCACCATGGTGCTCTCTCAACAATAAATTCCCACTGTACCCCTCGGTGTGAAAAGTAGGATTGGAATCCTTCCTCTTTTAGCAAGGACCAAACTTCTTGGAGTTCCTTGCAGCCTTTTTGAAGGTTTTTGCATTATCCGATATGATTTTATTTGGGAAACCCCTTCTGTTCACAAACCTTTTAAAGGCCAAAAGATACATCACTACTTAAGTTGCTTACCAACTCCAAATGGATTGCTCTGGTGGTAGCACATGTGAAAAGACATATATATCCTTTGTTAGACTCCCCTTGCTCATACACATAGACTGGACCTGCGAAGTCTACTCCCACTACATCAAATGGAGCAGTATAGACACACCGTTCTCTTGGAAGTGAAGCCACCTTTTCATAATAAAGCTTTGCACTCCAACGCTTGCAAACCACACATTTATGCAAGACCTTTTTTACTACTTGTCTAATTTTGGGAATCCAAAACTGTTGTCTGATCTCTATTATCACTTCTCTAACTCCAGCATATAACAACTTATGAGTATCCAGGATCAAAAGTTCCACAAAGTGCCCCCAAGAAGGTAGCAAAATTGGATGTCTTTTCTCCTCTGGAAGCCCAGAAAATTGTAGTCTACCTCCTACTCTCAATAAATCCTGATCCAAAAACACATCCAAACCCTTGAGCAGTGGCGGCTCGTGACTAAAAATTCTAGGGGTGCTGTCTCTAAGAATGGGTTGAAATAATTACTGAAATAAAAGGATGAGCAATGAATAAAAGTTTCAAAAGTTATTGAAAAAGTTATTCAGTGAGCTCAGCCTTATATTGTTCTTGATTATTTCAATTGTAAATAAAAAATTTAGGAGTGCTGCAGTTCCGCAGTGTCTACCGACGAGCCGCCACTGCCCTTGGGAGCAGAATGTGTTGGTAGAACCTGTAATGGACGGCTGGTGAGCAATTCCCTCTCTTCACCAAATTTTTCCTTCTGCACATATCCCACCCAGTATTGCCTGGCTTGCTGAATCTCCTTACTGTTCAGAATTCCTTCCCTTCTTGTTTCTCCCTTAATATTGTTGGTAAATCTATATACCCATGCTGTCACTCTTAACAACCTTTTCAGACTGCTAATGTCCTCAAGCCTGAGTATGTGGTCCTGCTGCATAACTTGACAACTGTTCACAGTGCATTTTCTCATTTCACTCACCCATTCTTCTTCAGCCTGGCATTCTCCTACAATAGGCTGATTAGGCCAGTTTTCGCTTCCAAGTTTTAGCCACTCTGGCCCATTCCACCACAAACTTGACTGTGCAAGATCTTTCACTGAAATTCCTCGTGTTGGTAAATCAGCTGGGTTTTGGGTGCCTGGACAATGCTTCCATTGCTTGGGATCTGTGTGTGCTTGAATTTCCTCCACCCTATTGGCAACAAATGGTTTCCATTTCCTTGCCTGGCTTTTAACCAGTGCCAAACTATCGTGGAGTCTGTCCAATAATAGCTTGGAATTTCAGAGAGGGCCAAAGACTTTTGCAGTGTAACTGCAAGCCGACTAGCAATAACTGCACACATCAATTCCAACCTTGGAATAGAAAGCCTTTTCAAAGGTGCTACTCTGCTCTTTGCAGCAACCAACCTGCAACTTACTTCCTCTTTGAATGTGCCTCTTATACAAATACAAGTTGCAAAGGCTTCCTCACTTGCATCACAAAAGATGTGCAGCTCCAAATTGTCTGGACTATTGTTCAACTCTCCAAAGTACCATCTTGGGATTTCAATGTCTCCAAGATGTGCCAATTCTTTGAAACAATATTTCCACCTTACCACCATATGACCAGGTAACTCTTGGTTCCAACCAAGTCCAATTTCCCAGAGGCTCTGAAACCAAATTTTTTACTTTATCACAAATGGAGCCAGGAATCCAAGAGGATCAAAGACCTTTGAAGCCAAACTAAGAGCTGTACGTTTTGTCCACCTTGTCTCATTCCCAGCCAGCTCGACTAAAGATTTCCCATTGAAGGTAAACAAATCCTCTCCTTGCTGCCAAACAATGCCTAGCACTTTTGCGTCTATTACCCACAACTCCTTAATACCAGGATCCTCAATACTTTCTGCTGCACCAGGTACTACACAGGACTGACTCATAAACACTTGTAATTGAGAATGACTGGTCTGCCATTTTCTAAGCTCCATGCCAGCCTCCCTCATTATAGCTCTAGCCTCCCTGAATATCTGTTTAGACTCGATGTGGGCCTACCTTAGGCCTCAGTTGCATGAATTTAAGATAAAAAACAAAAGGGGCACTATTTATGGTCTTCTTTCTAAACCTTGCAACAAGAACACAAACTGCACTATTGCACGATGCAATAATCTTGTATCTAAACAACCATACTGAATTGCAAGAGAGCTCTCTATAAGACCACACCCTGTAAATACCGCATTCCACAAACGAGTAGAAAAGACGCGCAGCGCCCCAAAAAACGATGCCATAAGAGTGCCCAAACAATGCTAGCTCTAAATTAAGTGAATTTTTCACTAACCTTACAATTATGAGATGGCTATATATACACCTTAACTTAATATATACAAGCAATGCTGCATCAATCAGCTTAGTCATCATATCGCCTTGGGACAACAATGATTCTTCCTCTTCTAGATTTTCTAACAGGGCCACAATGTAACCCTAAAAATTATGACTGAATCAAAAGTTTTGTGTGCTGCAATTAATTAATCATCACATGTGAGTGAAAAAATAAGTCAAATAAATAAACGAGAACGTTACTGTTAATGGAAAATAAGTGATTTCAGCAAATTGTTGCTAGAATCAAATAGTTATTTTCGTTTCAGTACCCATTTTTTCCAGTTTTGTTCCAAATTCCATTGTAAAATTATAATAGCTTAAAAGAAATCTAACAATGGTAATTATGTTAGCTACATTAAGCTATAAAGTTTTATACAATATGCAAAGTGAATAAAGCTTATGTTGATTGTTTTGCTTATAAAATTTTAGCTACAGCTATTCACTTGTTTGACTGTTTATAGCTATATGCCATATGTGGGATAACTTAGTAGTAGGGAAAATCCTGTAATTCACTAATAAAAAAATAATCTCAATTACTAAAACATAAATTATTGCTATAGTTCAATATAATTTCACAAGTCTCCTTACCTCATTCATGGTTGTCATACTGAAATGAATATACGATACGCTACAACTTATAGTTACTATTTACAATTATCATACTCTGCACAACTTTTTATCTCTGGGAAAGTGGTGAAAAGTTATATTGTTGATTTTACTCTTATCTGTATGCTATTATAACCTCAAGAAGCATAATATGTACCAAGTTTTGGCCCTAATCTGAAATTGCCAGCCATTTCAAACGCACAACCGTTCTCTCTTACCTCAGACTTAACACTGATGAATGGGATTTGTTATTTGTTTTGCTGCATTTGGATGGCGTTGTCAGTCAATTTTTGGATGAATCTTATCAATGAAATGAACTTTTATGATAAGACTTGGTAAATTATATTAGACTATGTTATTATCTTAAATAACTGTATATGTTGAAGATACAAATAT
Organism: Bathynomus jamesi; assembly: GCA_023014485.1. Lineage (NCBI taxonomy): Eukaryota > Metazoa > Arthropoda > Malacostraca > Isopoda > Cirolanidae > Bathynomus > Bathynomus jamesi. Next base: position 631,653 of record JAJOZX010002527.1, on the reverse strand, counting down.
CATAATTTATGAAAATTAGCCTTATCTTGTAACTATACAGTAGATCAGATCAACTTAATGCCATAGCACACTTTATCAGTTAATTATTAATGTAAAAGTGTATCAAATAAGTGAATGTGTAAGTAAATAACACAAAATATAATGGGGAGGCATTTGATTCATAAAATTATTCTGTACATGCTGAATAAAAGCAAATTGTAAAAAAAAAAAAATGTTTATACCAGGCTAAAGTTTATAAACGCCTGCTACTTTTATGTACATTACAGTTAAACAGGTTTATAGCGTGCTAACTATAATTCCTATATATTGTAGTCGATCAGAGAGTAAGTTAAGAATTAGAAAATAAACAATTCTCTTCAATGAAGTGTCTGGAAAACTAGACAAATTGAGGACATAAGTGAATTTCCAAGACTCCTGGGAAATTCTCTTTCTAACAGGGTTTGCCAAATTCTGTTTGCTTCTTTCACCCGTAGCTGCTTATTTGCTTTAACTTTACAGGATTTTTGAAATATTTAACAATGATATATATTTGCACTTTATTTGTTGGGAAGTTTTCGCCAAATATTTCGAAGGTGAGGATCGGACAAAATTGACTCACACGCTTGAGGTGGCCCGCAGGCTGTCAGTTGGTCATCCTTGCTCTAATCCCTGATCTCATTGCCTTTGAAATACAAAGATCTAAATTTTGATGGTTGGGGCATTTTTGTAAATTTATTGTCTCCCTGACTTTTCCTTTATTTCACATAAATGTATGAAATTTGCATTATTAGTTTTGCACTACGGAACAAATGCACAAAAATTAAAGTCCTGTAAAAATATTTGAGTAATTGCTATATTAAGTTCATAAAATTGAATTAATTTTTTATTTATGTTTTTTTGGACAACCGTGCTAACTAATTACTGTACAAATTACCTATATGCTTATAATAACAAATTAAGTTTAGTCTCATATATTTATATGAACTTAACTTCGTATATGCTTAGTTTTATACAGAAATACATAAAATATCAATAATTATGGTAAATGAAATAAAATACTGATGTCATCATCATTGTGTGCTCCATTATCAAACCCCATAGGATTATTGTATTTGAAATGATTTTTCCCTTCTTCTTAAATAAAGTCTCGTTTATAAAAAAACGTATGAAGTTTTCTCCCTGTCCTCGTGGTAAGCATTGGCTTACGATTCCGCCTTTTTATTTCTTCTCAAAGGTAATTAGTGAAATTAGAGTTCGCTGTATTTTGGTTTTGTTATTAAATTATGCAGTGGTGTTTATTATTTACAAAATTTAAAGCAACGTGCTACGTCCAAAATTAATTTAAGGTGTAAAAGGCACAGTATTTGGAGTAAAGTGGAAGTTCAGCCTCTGTTACACTAGATTAAAGTTGCTGGCGCTAAGTTAGTTTAGGTATGGTCGAGGAAGGCTAAGAGTGGTACAATTCTGTTTTACTTATGAACATGGCTCTTTTAATTTAGAGTAAACCGAAGGTCAAAGCATAGGTATGGGCTTATCATGTTTAATTTTGGTGCAAATGACTTGATAAGGTCAGATAGAGGCATGGAGTTCAATCATCAAATAGCCTAGCTTCGGCTTGAGTTTTTGCCAGTGACGGAAATAGGTAAATTATTGGATAATTATAGGCAGTTAAAAATTAAGCTAAAAAGTTTGAATAGAAAGAGCTAAAGGCCATGCCTTTCCTTTCAACCTTTTAAGTTTCTGTGCGATGATTCTTCATTTCACAAAGGACAAGCTTGTTGCCCCTCCTCTCGAGTTGGCCTGGTGAAGTAGTCAGTTGGTTTCTTGTACTCTCTCCACGTAACTAGGTACTGTACGCCCAGCTCATCGGGGCTTGTTCTGAGCCAGGCATCTAATCTTCTTTTGATATCCACTGCAATGCCATTTGTGTTCCTTTGGTCTTTGGGCAGTTGATTAAGCAGTTTTGGTCCTCTCACCACAAAACTAGGCCATAATGTTAAGTCAGTAGCAGGAGCAATGACAATACAAAAAGACTTAGACAGAGTAACACCATGGGCAGATAAGTGGGAGATGAAATTTAATGTTGATAAGTGCAAGGTTATGCATATTGGGCCAAAAAATCCAGAATTTGAATACAATATGAATGGAATTTGGATTAAAAATGATGATAAAGAGAAAGACTTGGGTGTCACTGTGACAAGTGAACTTAAACCCTCAAATCACTGTATGGTAATCAGAAATAAAGCAAATGCTAGACTCAATCTCATGCAGACACACATTGAATACAAATCACCCAATATTATAAAGCAACTATACATTTCATATGTGAGACCCCTCCTTGAATACTGCATTCAATTTAATAGTCCCTATTTGATACAAGATATTGAAAAACTGGAAAAAGTATAGAAATGAGCAACAAGAATGATCCCATCTCTAAGACAACTGACATATAAGGAAAGACTGGCGTATCTAAGCATGTTCTCATTAAAAAGGAGGAGGTTAAGGGGTGATATGATAGAGGTGTATAAAATGATAAAAGGGTTGGATAAGATAGATTTTGAGTCTCTCTTCATTAAAGATCACAATAATCAGACTAGAGGTCATAGTATGAAATTATTTAAGCCAAGATGTAGAACAAATTTAAGAAAACATAGTTTTATAAATAGAGTAATTAAGTTTTGGAACAGTCTGACAGAAGAAGTGGTGACTTCAGATACGCTTGATTCTTTCAAAAGAAGGTTGGATAGTTTGATGTCTGCAAGGGACATCTGGTGATGGTGTATAAGCCCCTTTTTATTGCATGAATGGTACTAGTTTATTTCATATATATTATGTGCATTTGGGTGATAGATCCCACAGCTCAACACAGGTGTTATGGGATATAGGGGGGTAGCATCTTGGGTTAGGGGATACTCTGTCCTTACACACCCTATTTAAAGAGATTCCTCTGCTGAGCAGTGCCCCTCATAGTACTGTAAGGTATTGAAAAACTCATGATCTTCACTTGCCCGATAAACACCTTTAAATGGGAGACCCAAAATGGGTGCACACACATTTCTACATTACTGTACAGTCTTTACAGCCACACCGACACTTTTCCTCTTAAGTATATATATTGTAATGTATATGGATGTAAATTGTGACTTGGTCCGCATTTGATATGGACCGTGACTTATTTTTGGTTGGTATGGTACTGGTATTGATGGGTACTATAATGAAATTGACTGGATCTTTGGATATGATATATTTGCATGTCTGTTATAAATAGATATAGTGTGTAACATATTTGTGGATAGTAGCCTATTATGACTGATCCTCTGGATCCAGAGATTCTATCTTTAGTTTTAAATTGATAATTAATTAGTTTTAAATTGGTACTTAATTAGTTCTGTAAAAATTGGTTATTGCCAATGTATAGGTAGTTTTTACATAGTGGAGCCACCTCGATGGGCTGAAGTGGCCCCTAGTGTGCCCACTATAAAAATTTCTTATGTTCTTAACTAGGTAATTATGTATAAAGAGTCACTCAGTCATTTTACATACTAAAATACATTTTTCTAGTAGCATTTGATGTGATTTGTTCAAATCTGACCTCCATTTCCCTCGGAAATGAGATCCAATAAAGTTATAGTACTTTGAAGTTTGGCTCATTTTCAAGGGAAATGGAGGTCAAAATCTAAGCAAAACGCATCAAATATTACTAGAAAAATGTATTTTGGTATTAATTAACCTAACCCTACCTAACCTTACCTAACCTTACCTAACCTTACCTAACCTGAGACACGCTAAATCCACAAGGCCAGTGTCTTAGTTTTCGCAATTTTCGAATATGCGTTGCACTGAAATCTATGGTGAGATTCTCCTAATGGGTAATTATTTACAAAATGCCATGACCTGAAGTTGAAGTAAAAAAAATTTTTCTACTGAATTTTGGTGTGCTCTGTTCAAATATAACCTTCATTTCTTGTGCAAATGAACAGAAATATGTGTTTGGGCCATGCAATGACAATTGTATTTCTGTTCATTTGCACAAGAAATAAAGGTCATATTCGAACAAAGCATACCAAAATATACTTGAAAAATGTATTTTTGACTACATTTTACACTCGCACAATAAAGCATGACCTAACATGTTCTTGTTGGGTCATTCCAGCTCAATTGGTACAGGGGTGGTTGGGTGACCATCTCTGATTTTCTTCAAATTTTCAGGGTTGATTCATACACCATTCAGTAGCTTAAATCTAAAATTTTAGCTTCCTCAGTCAAAAACTTTTAATTTTATGGTCACTTAAATGGCCCTCACCTTCAACAAAAAATGTCCATGTTGGGCTTGATCAGCCAATGCCTTCATTTTGAGAGGCCTTGAAAAGTGTCTTCTAATAGGAGTAAAAGCTTCAAATTTGTCATGCCAATACAACTTCTGGTGGGCTTTTCAATTTTGCAAGCAAAAAGGCTGTGGACCAAATAGTTTCTAAGTTACAAGGGCTTAAATATGGCTCCATTTTGAAGCTTGCATCAATTCCTCCCACTTTTACGACTCTACCATTTTCAAAAGTTTTAGTTCTACATCAATCACAGCTGTTTTAATACTCCTAATAGTCTCTATGGGTTGTAAATTTAGAGTGAAATAAAAAATAACCAAAAAAGGATTTATTTCTATTTTTAAAAATTTCCAAAAGTTGATATTTTCACAAAATTTGCAAAATTAACATCAACTTTGGGGCTTAATATAAAGGTGTCCGAAATTAGTCAGGGAGTTGATACTTCTAGTAAAGAAAGATACATATGTGTACAAAAACATATATTAAGGAATAGATCTCAACTCAACTCCTCCATATAGTTTTGGTGATTCAAAGAAAAGTGCTTTTTGTGAAAAATCTCAAATTTTTGCAAAATTTTTAAATTTTTAAATTTCTATTTATGACATTGAATTGTAATTTTACTTCCATTTTATTACTTAAGTTGATTTACAATTGTAATAATATGTAAATAAGTCTAAAACACAAGAAATTTAATATGTCTGTCAAAACAACCAGCGACTCGAAGGGCTCTGGGTAGCTCATTTTGCTTTGTATATTCTTATAAATGTAAAACATGATGGTTAATCATTAATGTCCAGGCCTATTTTATAGATCATGATCTTTTATTTTCAGAAAATTTAACTAGAGCAATTAACTTCATTTTACTGCCTGTAATAATGGCTTATTCTAATCAAGAATCAAAGTGCAGCTTTGGTATGTACTTGGATGATCCATGTCATGAACACACTCACCAGGAAGGTGGGTATGTATACCTTACATGAGCTGACAGATGAAACAAGGAAACTGCTATTGTGGAGAACAAAAGCAACTGTAATCAACCCAAATAGTGCTACTGTATGCTACCACCATGAAAAAATGTTTGGAATGCATTATCAACAAATGCAACGTAGCTGCCAAGATCCATGGAGAAATCATCAAAAGATGATGATAAGTAAGTAAATATAGGTACTAATATATTTATATTTCATAAAGAAGTTTATATTGTAAATTGTAACCTAAATTAGCTATTTAATTTTAATAGGGTAGGCTATATACTGTGCTACTGAATGCATATGTTTTGAATATTTTATACGAATAGCCTATAACCAAATGTTGAGGTTTTAAAATTATTTTCCAATGTGTTTAGAGTTTACATTACCCTACTTTATTTGCAGAATCACTACAAATTATTGACAAAGACATAGCAACTAGACTGAATCTGATACCAGGACAGAAACTTTGCTCAACATGCTTCTCTAGAGCCAAGACGATTGAAGATGAAAAAGACTCGGGTAGTGATGAATATGTTCCAGAAGAAATAGTTAAGGAGACATTTGACGAAACGTTAGGTTCACTAGAATGCTCACCCATTAAGTATGTAAGAGCAAGAGATCGAAAGTTTTACGCGAAAAGGAAACTAAAGCAAATTGAAACATCAACAAAATCAAAGCTGTCAAAAGTACTTCATATGAAGCCTAGCATTTTGGATAGAGGAAGCGGAGAAACCTATAGAGAGTGAGGAAGAAAAGTGTTATCAGCATATGATAGAGGAACTGAAAGAAAAGTAAAATTAGTACCAGACAAGAAAAGATACAAATTCTAACACACCTTCCAATTGGTAAAACCTGGTCCAGAGAAAGAATTATGAAAGAATTTGAAGTGTCAGCCAGAATGGTTAATGCTGTGAGGGCCTTAAAGAGAAAAGAAGGTATCCTTCCTATAAAGAGTAGCAAGGGTATAAGTGATGAAATAAAGGAAAGAGTGATAGAATTTTTCCAAAACAATGAATATACTAGAGAATGCCCTGGTAAAAAAGACTACAAATCAATAAAAACACCACAAGGGAAGGTTCACAAGCAGAAAATACTGTTGTTGACAAATATCAGAGAATTATATGTACGCTTTACAAAAATAAATATCCAAACGACAAAATCTCCAAATCAGTTTTTCTGAACTGAGACCAAAATGGTGTATGGGTATGGGGAGTAAAGGATCACACAATGTATGCATTTGTGAAATACACCAGAACTTTAAACTTTTATGTGAATCACTCCCCATCAAAGTAGAATTAAGGAGGGTTCCAGCACAGGTGAAGCAAAAAATTTTCATTTTGACACCCAACCATCTCAGATCTTGCTTATTTTTGGTGTATAAGGTAAGTTTGTGCAAGAAAGCCAGCTGTGAAAGTTTCAGCTTTCTACGACCATTACTTCACGAGTTATGAAGGTCAGAAAAATCAAGGTTAAGGTCAAAATAGCTCAAGGTCGGCATCTTTGGATGCACCTCACACATTCACTAATTATCATAACCATATGAAACTATATGTTTTTGGACTCAGAATGAGCTGTAGAATCCAAAAATGCAACAAAATCAGCAATAGGAGAACAAATAAAAATGTTCACCCTTTTTCAAGGAACGAATTGACCTTTTGACCTTGAAGTTCACACATTTTGGGGAAACATTTCTTTACACAAAATGAAGTTCCATCATTGCACTTTTAATATAAACAATAAAAATGTATCTTATTCACCAACTATACTGTCTTAAAGAATTTTTCAAATTGGCTATTTTTCAAATTTCTGGCAAAATCGCCATATGTACCGTTAGCCCTGTTCAAAAATCAACTTTTTCTTATTTTCATAGGTTTCTGTACTTTTTCCCATGCTTTTTGACCTGAGAAGGCCGAAAATCACAACCATTTTGACCTAGGTTGTTGGGAAGCATTGCCGCATGGAGCTTTAAGTTTTCTGCCTTGAAATTGGCCAAAAGCACCAGTTCCGGGGTCCCTTGAATCATGTTTTGCACTATAACTTTTTATACACTCTACCTTTTCACTGTCACAAACTGCATAGAGAATGAGGTCTTTATATGATAGTTGTTTTTCCCCCAAAGCTGATAGCTGAAGTTTGGGATTTTGGTGGTAGGTACAGACACACACAGTGTGTGTTCTTCCAGCTCCTGCCAAGACACACCACTTGGGTCTCAATGCAGCAAATGATGAGAAACCTATTTTTGGATTAGTGTCATTTGCCTTGAAAACAGCGAAAATCTCACGTAAATTACCAAGCACCAATCGTTTCTGCTGTAGTTGCTTCTCTCCTTCATGATTCCTAATTGATAGACAATCCTTCTTGCCTGGACATATTCTGCTTATTTCATCTGATTCATAGAAAGTGCACACTGCTTCCTTCTCTTTCTTTGTTATAACCCGACCTTTGCTAATATGTCGAACTTCTGGTAATATGCCATGTTCTTTCTTTATTTTGGGGCTGGTTGAAACCATTCTTGTAGATGCATTGAAGAAAGATGCTGTTCTGTGAATGGTGTATGGTGAGTGTGTTAGTATTTGAATCTTCCTCTTGTAGTCAGTCGTCTCACTGAAGGCATTCTTGAGTGCTTGCATCACTCCTGCATGCCTGTGAAAATGATATACATGTTTGAGTAAATTTTTATGCAAACATATGATCTATATATAGGCTTAGTATACTTTAATGAAGGTACTACAGATATACATACAGTACTCACAAATTATTGTCATCCATTTTAGATTGCTTTTCTTCACTTTCTTGTGTAAAACTTGTCATATGAAGTTTCTAGCTTTCTCTTCGGGATGTTGATGCCATTTCAAATTTTGTTTCAGCCTTTGAAGATCTCCCTTTTCGTGACAGACCCTCTATAAAACAAATAAAATAAATTGTTAACTTTTTTAATCAACTGTAGGCCTATAGATGTACATGTACATTACATATAAATTTGGTAAATACCATATATATAATCATAACTGTATTGATCTTCATTATATAAATTGATATGCAAACATCTGAATTTGTCAAATATATAAAGGTTGTAATGTTCATACATGTAGTTATATATTTGATGTTTTGTTGCTATAATATCTACATAAATTAACACTTTAAAAATACTTAAACTTACTTGTCTTCACTGGTGTCACATTCAGCATTGGAAGAATTGTGTCTAAATCTCCTTGGAAATCTTCAAACATTATTTCAGTAGTACACCCATAGGCAAAGGAACGTTTTTCTGTGGCAGTGGCATCAGTGTCTGAGTTCGAATCTGAGACAATATTAGACTTTTTTGTCTTCAGCTTTGATTTTATTGATATCATTAACACAATTTTTACAAATGTAATCTCCATATATTAATCTGTGAATTCCTTGCAGTGTATTACGGACTGGCACAAGTGCTTTTTCGATCTTCTTATGTTTTCTAAGAGGATCAGCACAAACTTTTCTACCCATCTTGTTTATCTGTAAGAAAGGCATAAAATAAGTAATTAATTTATGTCCACAAAATATATTATTTAACAGTACAGTACATATATGCATATACATATGGCAATTTTGCCAGAAATTTGAAAAATTCTTTAAGACAGTATAGATGGTGAATAAGATAAATTTTTATTGTTTATATTAAAAGTGCAATGGTGGAACTTCATTTTGTGTAAAGAAATGTTTCCCCAAAATGTGTGAACTTCAAGGTCAAAGGGTCAATTTGTTCCTTGAAAAAGGGTGAACATTTTTATTTGTTCTCCTATTGCTGTTTTCGTTGCATTTTTGGATTCTACAGCTCATTCTGAGTCCAAAAACATATACAGGGTGGGCCGTAAGTTTCCATACATAGGAAAAATAAACATTTTTTTATGGACAACCATTTTTATTTATATAATATGCTCTACATGGTTGCCATTGTTTTGAAAACACATTTCAATACGTGTTCCCCACTGTTGATGAACACGCATTAGCACAGTTGACGTTATGCTTGTAATGGCGTTGGTGATACGTTCCTTTAGATGATTTATGTCTCGTATCTTTTCCTGATACACCATGGCCTTCAAGTGCCCCCAAAGATAGAAATCAAGGGGGGTGAGATCTGGGGATCTGGGAGGCCACTCCACAGGACCACGCTGACCAATCCAAGCATCCGGAAACTGCTGATCCAAATACCGATGCACGTGAAGACCATAATGAGGTGGAGCTCCATCTTGCTGGAAGTAAACTGGGAAGTTACCTTCCTCATTTAGCAGGGATGGGAAAATCTCTTCTTGCAACATGTTAAGATACCTTTTGGCATTAAGATTTCCACTGACAAAAATTGGTCCAATAATTCTGTCACCCCATATCCCGGCCTACACCATCACTTTACCGGCACCTTGCATCTTCGTCGGACTCAGCCAGTTAGAGTTAGCATTACTCCAATAACGTATGTTTTGCCAATTAACCTCTCCATTGACGTAAAAATTTGCTTCACCAGTAAACAAGATCTTACAAACGCATATTCTTAGGGTATCTGAAACATAAAAACAAACGTTTAAATTTTCCTATGTATGGAAACTTACGGCCCACCCTGTAGTTTCATATGGTTACGATAATTAGTGAATGTGTGAGGTGCATCCAAAGATGCCGACCTTGAGCTATTTTGACCTTAACCTTGATTTTTCTGACCTTCATAACTCGTGAAGTAATGGTCGTAGAAAGCTGAAACTTTCACAGCTGGCTTTCTTGCACAAACTTACCTTATACACCAAAAATAAGCAAGATCTGAGATGGTCGGGTGTTAGGCACTGATTCACCTGTGCTGGAACCCCTCTTAAGAGAGTTACTAGGGAAAATAGTCTGTAACACTGAAACCAGAAACTGCATGATTAATAACTGCAAAACATGTCCTGGCTTAAATGAATTATGGGATTGGCTTCTTACCATTTTTGAAAACAGTGATTATGACATGGATGATGAGGTTTCCTTTAAGCAGTGGCTTCATACAGACCATAACCCAACTAGTCACAATGACAAAAAGTGTTTTGAATGTAGTAGAAGACATATGTGAAAGTGCAAGAAAGTTGAAAGTACACCATTTCATAGCAAAAGCCCAATCAAAATATTTGTCTGACTGTAAAGAAAACCTCAATGATTCTACAGCATTAGTGCTTGTTGACTTCTCTGAAAACTATAGTTTTATAATTCAGGATGCTGTACAAGGGCATCACTGAGACAATACCCAGGCTACCTTGCATCTGGTAGTCTGCTTTCAAAAAGTTGATGAACTAAAAGTTACAAATTTTTGTGTAATATCAGATTCACTTACACACAACATAACTGCAGTTCATTCTTTTTTATGTGAAGCCTTGAAATTACTTAAGTCAGAATCCTAAACTAAAACATATTTGTTACTTTAGCGATGGCGCAGCAAGTCAATATAAAAACTAAAAACATCATTAATTCAGTGTTACATGAAAAAGATTTCCAACTAACATGTGAATGGAACTTTTTTGCCACCTCTCACGGAAAGAGCCCCTGTGATGGTGTTGGTGGCACTGTCAAAAGGTTAGTTGCCCGGGCAAGTCTACAAGCAACAAGTAAAGGTCACATCACCAATCCAAGAGAGATGTTCGATTGGTGCAAATCTAATATTAATGGTATACAATTTCTGTACATTGATTCAGCTAAAATTGAGGAAAATGCTAATTTATTTGAGTTAGAAAAAAGGTATTCCTTAATTAAGACAATCCCAGGAACCCGTTCATATCACTGCTTTAGACCTTCATCAGCAGGCATTAAACTGTACAAAATTTCTAGTGATGAAAATTTCTTTAACATACAACTTTCCTTCCTCAATGCTACACAAGAAAATGTGGCTTACCAATATAAACCTGGTACATATGTGGCCTGTTTCTATGAAGGTGACTAGTTTGTTGGAAACATAGTTGAAGTGTGTGATAATGAGAAGGATCTATTAGTAAATTTCATGAAAAAGAATCCTTTTAAATGGCCTGAACAAGAGGACGTTTGCTGGATTCCATTCCAACATGTTTTGTGTTCAATTGAACCACCTACAGTTGCTGGGAAAATGGGGAGACAGTACGAGTTATCAAAGGATTGTTTATCTGGAATTGAGGAGTATTTTAAAAAAAGCCTAAGTAACTACAGACCTGTATCAAGCTGAATAATAAATTGCCAATTTATGGCTGAGGCCATGGAGTGCTGGAGACAATCAGACTTAAAGCCTGAGTACAATAATAAATTCTTGAGTCAGTGTCTAAACATAAGAGTTATTAGCTATATATAAGTTTACATACGAATTTACATAAAACAACGCATATTAGAAAAAGAATATGAACTTATAGCCAATAATTCGCATGCTTAAAAACTCAGGAATTCATTATTGTATATAGTTAAGTACTGTACACTTGTATTAAGGGAAGTAATACAACAAAGCTACTTAAATTTAAGGTTTTGTACTGAAAATGGTGGTTACTGCTAGTTTATCTGTACTAACTGCATAATTTAAATTACTAGGAAGTGTTTAAAGAGCAGTAGAACACGGTTCTACATGATTTACTTAGGTAGATCAAAGTATTGAGCCTACAAGCTGGTCCATCTGTTGTGTTAACTGAAAATGTAGTAATAATCTAGGTATATACCTAGATACAGAAAAAGAGGAGGATGACGCTATAGAAGTACTTCTATAATTTCGCAAAAAGAAAGTCAAAAAACTATGCGACTATTGGGCCTTTAAAAAATGAGAACAGTGTTTTATCTGATGATCTAACAGAAGTATCTGAAATATTAAAAGCTCAGTATGAATCATCTTTCAGTATCCCAAAAACTGACAAACTGATATGCGATAGAAACACGTTCTTTGAAGAAGAACCACAAGGGGAAAGTATAATGGATTTTGACTTTACGATGGAGGATATTGCACAAGTCATAGGGAAACTAAAAACACACTCAGTGGCAGGACCGGATAAATGGAATGCCACACTGATCAAAAACTGCAAGAATGCAATCGCTGAGCCCCTATACTGGATATGGAGATGATCATTAAACACGGGAGAAATACCGGGCATCCTGAAGAGCGCGAACATAGTCCCAATATATAAAGGAGGAGATCGATCCGAGGCCAAAAACTATAGGCCAGTGTCGCTTACATCTCATCTCACCAAAATATTTGAAAGAATTATTAGACAAAAAATCTATGAATTTTTGGAAACTCAGAAAAAATTCAATGATAACCAACATGGGTTTCGGTCAGGCAGATCATGCCTGTCACAACTAATGGAACACCAACAACATTATTGATTCACTTGAAAGTAATGAAAACTATGATGTACTATACACAGACTTTGCTAAAGCATTTGACAAGTGTGACCATGGAATCATAATACATAAACTAAAATATATGGGAATAACAGGAAAAGTAGGGAAATGGATATATAATTTCCTTAGTGAGCGGAGGCAAGTCGTTACAGTACAAGGAGTCTCTTCATCAGAATCAGAGGTCCTCAGCTCAGTACCACAAGGAATGGTATTAGCTCCACTACTCTTCATAATCATGCTAACTGACATAGATGAGGACGTTACCAGAGAGAGCACAGTAACATCCTTTGCGGATGACACAAAGCTCAGTAGAAAAATACAAAAACCAGAAGGCATAGGATCTCTACAAACTGACATAAACAAAATTTACAAGTAGACGGAAGACAACATATGAAGTTTAACACCGAGAAATTTCAGCTATTACGGTACTGAAAAAGAGAAGACCTAAAGTCCATGGAATATTATAGCCCCAAATGGACAGGAAGTCCAGAGAAATTCCAGAGCAAAAGATTTAGGGGTTGTAATGACAGATGATGCGAAATTTGAAACAAAATAAGATGGCAGTAAACAGAGCAAAGAGAATAACGGGTCAGATATTGAGAACTTTTAAACGAAGGGATAGGAATGTAATGATCCCTCTACTGAAAATCCTGATAATACCCAAACTGGAATACTGCTCGGTCCTAACTCCCCATATAAAAAGAAGACATTAGACAGCTGGAGGGGATTCAAAGAAGTTTCACAGCCAAGATCAATGGGTGCAAAGAACTAAATTACTGGGAAAGGTTACTCGAACTAGACCTATATTCACTGGAAAGGAGAAGAGAGAGATACACCATTATTTACACTTGGAAAATAATGGAGAAACTAGTCCCTAATCTTACTCTGAATCCCATAACTCCCCAAACAATGGTGGAAGGTAGAAATGTAGACTGTGTTATATTCCCAAATTGAAGGCGAGACAGGGAACATCCTTAACCCTGAAAGAAAATAGTTTTGTAGTGAGAGGACCAAAACTATTTAATCAGTTGCCCAAAGACCTAAAACACTAAGGGAGTTGCAGTGGAAATCTTCAAAAGAAGACGACGCCTGACTCAGAACAATCCCGATGAGCCGGGTGTACCTGGCTATGTGAGGTGGAGTGTGCAAGAATCCAACTCACTACTTCACCAGGCCAACTCGAGAGGAGGGGTGACACGCTTGACCTTCGCGAAATGAGAAATCATCACGTGGAACCTTTGTAAGGTTATATTATGTCTTTTTTATGAGTAAAACTTATTTAGATAATTTAACATTTGTGAATTAACTTACCAAGTAATAAAATGGAAGTAAAATTACAATTCAATATTGTAAAAAGAAATTTAAACATTTCAAAATTTTGAAAAAATTCAGAATTTTTCACAAAAAGTACTTTTCTTTGAATAGCCAAAACTATATGAATGAGTAGAGTTGAGATCTATTCCTTAAATATGTGTACAAAACATATATTATCTTTCTTTACTAGAAGTATCAACTCCGACTAATTTCGGACACCTTTTATATTAAGCCCCAAAGTTGATGTTAATTTTGCAAATTTTGTGGAAATATCAATTTTTGGAAATTTTTAAAAATAAAAATAAATCTTTTTGGTTTTTTTTATTTCACTCATAAATTTATAACCCATAGAGACTTAGGAGTATTAAAACCAGGGCTGTTTTGCTGGCACCAAAATCTTAAGCTCCGGCTCCGGCTACAGCATTTTCAAATTTCTGGCTCCAACTCTGGCTCCAGCATTTTTTTATGCCCAGCTCTGGCTCCAGCTCCTCTCACCATATATTAATGATTGATAAATCTCTTGAAATTGTACCTTGCTACTCATAGGCCATAGCAGGCAGCCACACAAAACATTTCATCACCATGATTCATCAGGCTACTTTTTAAAATTTAGACCAAAGCCTGTTGCAGCTATTAATCTAAATTCTAATGACTATAGCTATGCCTTTGTGGCCTTTTTTTTATCATTTATCAATAATATTATTACCTACACTTTTCATGACAAAAAAAGTTTTACAAAAAGACAAAAAAAAAAAACCTTATTCATTTGTATTATAGAATGTTTATTTGGAAAATGTAGCCTTTTAAAAAAATTAAAATAATTTTTATTACTTTTTATACATCTTCATTACATGCCTGTCCTCAGAAATAAAATGGCTTCTGCTAAGTCATCCTTCATTGATGCTCTTAAATCAGATTTCACTATTCTCAGTGCTGAAAAGAGGCATTCTACACTAACTTGTGTGGGTGGTAGAGCTAATACAATACTAGCTACATTCCTTATAATCTTTGGATATAAGGGTATGACATCGTCAACTGTCAGTTTGGAGGAGCGGTTGTATTTTTCTACTTCCTTTAATTCAGCATAGAATTCTTGCTTGAATTTGGTTATTTTCATCTGTGGAGGATTCTTTAATTCTACTTTGAGACGTTTTGCATTTGATCTATCTATTCTGTCCAAATATTTTGTGAAATCTTCCGGAGCTGACACATTTTTTATCAGCTCCAGCTCCAGCTTCCCAAAAATAACTGGCTCCAACTCCAGCTCCACTCACCAAAATTGCTTCAAGCTCCAGCTCCACAGCCCTGATTAAAACAGCTGTGATTGATGTAGAACTAAAAGTTTTGAAAATGGTAGTCATAAAAGTGGGAGGAATTGATGCAAGCTTCAAAATGGAGCCATGTTTAAGCCCTTGTAACTAAGAAACTATTTGTTCCACAGCCTTTTAGCTTGCAAAATTGAAAAGCCCACCAGAAGTTGTATTGGCTCGACAAATTTGAAGCTTCTACTCCTATTAGAAGACATTTCAAGGCCTCTCAAAATGAAGGCATTCGTTGATCAAGCCCAACATGGGCATTTTTTGTCGAGGGTGGGGGCCATTTAAGCGACCATAAAATTAAACATTTTTGACTGAGGAAGCTAAAATTTTAGATTTAAGCTATTGAATGGTGTATGAATCAACCCTGAAAATTTGAAGAAAATCGGAGGTGGTCACCCGACCAACTTTCTGAAATCTGTACCAGTTGAGCTGGAATGACTCTGCAGTAAACAAGAAAAAAATGGTTTAACTTACAAATAAAGGTATGCAGATTGGGTAGAGTTGCTGTGGATGAAGTTTACTGGTGAGAGTGTTGTTATTATGATTATTGTGATTATTTGTTGTGATTTATTTTTTTAATTGTAGTACTAATAAAGTATAAAAATACATTGTAAAGAAGTTAAAATCATTAGAGATGCATATATTTAACATAACGATTAATTAAAATATTGGATAACATCCTTTATGTGATGTATAATTTGCAAAATTGGTAATAGAATCCTTGCCACAATTAGATTCAATATTGGGGGATTGGTTAGGGCAATTGTATTGTAGATTGGCAACACTGGTAACTGGTGAGCTACTGACTGAGTGAGTGGTGGAGGGGAGGGGTAGAGTGACAGGCCACCACACACAGCTGTTGGCTCTGGAAACCATGTATGGACAAGATCCCCTCTGGTGTATATGGTGGGTGGGGAGCAATACCAAAACAGTGTATAGCTGAAACCGTGTATACAGAGGGTCACCTGTATAGCCTGATTTAACCTTATTAACAAGTATTAAGCTATAAATACAGTTAGTAAATAATATAATATATAATATAATATATAAATAATATGTAATATAATAAGAGAGAAATAAAATTTTGCTAACCAAAAATAATGGTGAGGATTGCTGTGCAGTACTATTTATGAGTGATATTGTGGAGAGAGAATCTTTTCTTGAAATTTTCAAACCAGCCTTTGCTTGCACTAAACTCAGCACTAGCAGTGTTATGTGGGACAAAAATGGCCGTAGATTTGCTTGGCCTTCTCATGGATAATTGCACTGCTTAATGGCGCATGTTTTCGATCCATATCCTCAATCCAAATGTTCAAAGCCTTTTACATTTTCACTAGCACAAGATCTCTAACAACTTGTGCAATTTTAGCATGTATAAGTGCTAAAATTGCACAAATTGTTGCTTACCTGCTAAACTGCATTTAACAAAACTGCGTAAAACAAGGGATTACTATACTGTTTTTTTTTTGTATCTGAAGTGAACACAATTCTGTATAAAAGTATAAACACTCGAACAAAGCTGGCAATGAGTCACAATTAACATAAACCTCTGGAAAACAAATAACAATTAGCGAGATTTGACAAAAATGATAGACAGCCAATGGGAGACAAGTACCCTACTGGAAATGACTTTAATACAGAATGTGAACCCTTGTCCCAGCTTAGGTACCCTCCATACTTGACCCCCCGTGACCTGATTTTCATTATACAAAGTGGCTTTCTAGCTAGTAGGGTCATTCCATGTCAAGTCAGCCACCTAAAACACACACCCCTTTCAATTTTGCTCATACTTGGCACAATAGCAGATATACATGCCAAACTTAAATTCCCAAATTATTAGAGCTGACTGACCTTTGGTTACTGAGATACAAGGTCACAAAGTTGTGACATTTTGACCTTTTTTGCGTTAAATGACTATTTTCAAAATGGTGTAACTAAAAAACTATTAAAGCTAGAGCATTGATTTTGGTCTCATTTTAAAGCTCTTTAGTAGCCCCTTGTTTATTGTCTCTTGTTAAATATCTCTACTGTGAAAAATAAAAAAATCCCTTCAAAAGTTGACCTTTGACCTTGAATAAAAAAAAAATACCTAAAAAATTCAATTTTTTTACATTAATACCTTGAGTCATGTACAACAAAATCCCAAGAAGCTGTAAGTGGCTGATAACTAGTTCAATGTATAAAAAATAATGAATTCAAGCAACATTTTGAAAAAAGTCATTTTATACAAAAATTGTCAAAAAGTCATGACTTTGTGACCTTGTATGTCAGTAACCATTTTTGTCTAAGGTCAGCTCAATCTCTTACAAATACAACCCATATCTACATACTATCTGCAGCCTTCTACAAACAAGCAAATGCTTATTTTTAAATATTTGTTCTTTACCCACCTCACCTGTATGTTGTGCATGTATGTGATGGTTTTCAGTAGTTGACAAGATTCTTGTGGGCCACCCAATTTATTGTGATTTCTAGAAGAGAAAACAATTTTTAATGTATACCTAGATAGCTACCTAATTAACAAATACAAGTAACATATTAAAATGTACATACAATATGTATAGGTATAGTGCTCATTGATTTCCATTTATCACAACTTAAAATGTATGCAGTGTATATATAGTTACATGACCATTTTAATTTTGAATTCTTACCTTTCTGTGCTGTAGATCTGCCAAAGCTTTGGATGCCTTCAAAGTAACTTCTTTGCAAATCCTGTATGTTCGTCCATTAGTAGTAGATGCCTCAACTTGTGTTAGAATATCTGAATATGGTAAGATTAATTCATCTGGTCACCAGGATACACAAATGATGGGTTTGGGCCATGAGGATGAAGGAATGTGACTTTTACTTCTCTATTCTCTGGTATCTTTTCCAGCACATATGCCACCCACCAATGGCCATCATATGCAGCAGTAACAAAACCATGTATTTTCTCCTCAGTCACAACTTCTTCCTTTTCAGTAACTTTCTCAATATTTGAATAATGATAATGTTTAACCTTAAGAGAAGTCAATGAAACTGGCTGTAAATGGTGTAATTTCTGTGTACCAGCAATAGTCCTTGCAGTTGAGTGTCTTTCTTGGAGAAGTTGGCTTTCCTCTTCATGCTCTTTATTGGTTGAAAAATGACATTTTATATTTACAATATTTTCACTTGCAAATGTATATAACTGTTCTGCAGTAAGGATCTGTTCATCATAAGGTCGTTGTAGACTAGCTTTTGCAGCTAATCTCTTAACTGTGCCTCCAACACCATCACAGGGTCCCTTTCCATGACTTGTTGCAAAAAAATTCCATTCTGCCTCAATTCCAAAATCATCTCTGTGATGGCAAAGATTCAAAAAGTTTTTGCAGTTCTTATACTGTCCTGCACACCCATCTGAAAAGTAAATTATTTTGTGGATGGAACCGATGGATGAGATATTATCTTTTAGGAATTTTATCAGATGCTTTTGAAACAAATGTACAGCAACTGTGTTATGGATGTTACACTCTGAAATAATAACAAAGCTAAGGTGAGCAATCTCATCTTCCTTTTTATAGTAAATAACAAATGGATGTAGAGTAGCCATCTCATTGTTCCAGTGAAAGCTCTGAACCTCATCTTGAAGAATAAAGGAATAATTTTCAGCAAAATCACACACAGCAAGGACCTCACCATCTTTCAAAGACATTTTTGTTTCACGGTAATAAGTTGCTTGCATCTTTGTCTTGAAGTCATGTATCTGGTATTCTTTCAGTTGGTTACAGAATTGGTCAATATATTCATCTGTATTCAGTTCTACTGATTCAAGATTTGACTGATCTGTATTGGTCCACTTTTTAAAATTTATGATATCAATGAAGTTGTTTGTAAATATGTCCAGTAGTCTGTTTTTTAAATCTGATGGATCTCCACATTGTTCACATTGTCTGAGGCAGCATTTCTGTGAGGCAGGATTGCATTCCATAAAGGCAACACAATGACGTACATTCTTAATAGGTGTGTCATCATTTGCAGTTAGTTTTTCTAATTCAGCGCCTACGAACATAAGTTTGGCATTCTGCTGAATTGTACAGACATACTGAGTGAGTTCCTGTTGCTCCAGCAATAACACACTGCTTTGGATGCAATTCTGCAAATTTACTGAATCCCACCTTAACCAAAGGATTTCTTTCTTTGAAAATATGATGGGCTTCTTTTAAATTGCAAAGTAAAAGATGCTTTTGCAAATGTATCCTTCCTCTTTCATTGTCAATGATACTACAATAGTCTTTCTTTCCTGGTTGTTCTACTGATGTCTTCTGAAAGATAAAATGCTTTAATAGCGTCAACAGTATCCTGTTTAATTCTTTTCCCACCCTTTGTATTTGGGTCTGAAAGGACACCTTTTTCTTCAACTATTTTTTTAGCAATAGATGCTGTATGCCTTGTGTTAAATTCTGAAGCAATTTTCCTAATGCTCCAACTTTTGGGCAATACAGTGAGGATTTTTATTTTATCACTTCTTTTAGTATTTTCATTTTTGAATTTTTCCTTGTTGATTTATTATTTCTAAACCGTCTACATCTCCAGATGGCTCCTTAAATTGTGAGTCAGAAATATCTCTTCCTGCAACTGTTTCCAGTCTCCTCTTAACTGTGTGTCACCTTGCTTAGTTTTTTAGCTCCATATGACTTTTTGCTCTACAAGCTCTCTTTTTTATGGGTGATTCACCAATTGAAACAAAAGAAGCATTCAAAGTACACATCTCATGGTTTTGCTCTGAAGTTGATGCATCACTATTGTCAACATTTTCAATTTTCTCAAGATCTTCAGGTGGTTCACTACTACAAGAAGAATCATCATTTATGTCTGAATTCAAAGTGCCTATTCCTTTCTCAGGCAAGGACTCAAGATGTTCTCTACACTGCTTACAAAGTCTGTGATGTAGTGTTAAGTGCAGATTGGGAAACTTATTTACAAGTTCCTGTGGTACAATTCTCAAACTCTTCTTTCGACACTGACCTTTGTGACGCAGCAAAGGATCAGCACACTTCTGTTTCAGTTTTAAATGTTCTATGTTTGTACTCTGAAATCGCAAAAAGAAAATGATGAACAATTAATGAATTATTAAATAAATTTTTATACATGTATTTAGTAAAAATAAATTAACTTTAACTTGAAGTCAGGAGTCAACTCTGTAAAGTTGACAGTACTTATATACTAGTTGGGCCTTTGGATCAGCGCTACTCCAGTAGATTTGGGGCTGTCGAGGGGTTTAACCCTGGTTGTCTTTTAAAAGACTTCTTTTGGCACAGGTCACAAAAAGGTTTTTGAACTAATAATGTTAAGTTGAACTAAGTCTTCACTGACACTATATCAGAACAGAACTTTTAAATAAATGAACTGACAAAAAAAATCTAAAATTGAAGAATGATGCCAACTTTATTTATTTTTATACATTGAACTAGTTATCAGCCACTTACAGCTTCTTGGGATTTTGTTGTACATGACTCAAGGTATTAATGTAAAAAAATTGAATTTTTTAGGAGAAGGTATTTTTTTTTATTCAAGGTCAAAGGTCAACTTTTGAAGGGATTTTTTTATTTTTCACAGTAGATATTTAACAAGAGACAATAAACAAGGGGCTACTAAAGAGCTTTAAAATGAGACCAAAATCAATGCTCTAGCTTTAATAGTTTTTTAGTTACACCATTTTGAAAATAGTCATTTAACGCAAAAAAGGTCAAAATGTCACAACTTTGTGACCTTGTATCTCAGTAACCAAAGGTCAGTCAGCTCTAATAATTTGGGAATTTAAGTTTGGCATGTATATCTGCTATTGTGCCAAGTATGAGCAAAATTGAAAGGGGTGAGTGCAAAAAGTGCCATTTTGTGGCTGAGTTGACATGGAATGACCCAGTAGTGTTAGGGTCACAAGCCTGATTCCAGGGCAGATCCCAGTGGCCAACAGTGGTTGACAACCTCAATGGACTTTGTAGCTCCAACGGGATTGGATCCACAATCCAAGCCTGATGAGTCTGTACTAGTTGAGCTGAGTTCAAACTGGTTGCCTAGACAACACAAGATTATTAGTTACATGCACCAGCCACCATTAATCACAATAATAAATAACAGACACTTAATCAACAAACATTATAAATGCAAAAAACTTTTTTTCCTACGTGAAGGTCAAAATATGAAAATAAAAACCCACTCTAATAGACAGAGTTTATTTCCACAACATTTTCAACGCCCACTGGCATCCTCCTCGGGTGGATACAGAAACATGAATTCGTGTTTCTGTATCTACCTGAGGAGGATGCCAGTGGGTGTCGAAACTGTCATGGAAATAAACTCTGTCTATTAGAGTGGGTTTTTATTTTCAACAAACATTAACTGGAATCACGAACCCCACAATACCATGATCACATTTGTCAAAAGTTTTAGCAAACTGTGTGTGTGTGTGTGTGTGTGTGTGTGTGTGTGTGTGTGTGTGTGTAGTTTTCATTGCCTTCAAATGCATCTAGGATATTGTTACAGTGCTTTATAAGTTGTGATAGGCATTATCTTCCTGATTGAAATCTGCTCATTTTCATCAAGTCTTTTCAGTGTCTCCAAGAAGTCATAGATTTTCTTTCCAACTATTCTTTCAAATACTTTGGTAAGATAGAATGTCAGACACCAGTCTATACTAGTGGCCAAAATTCTGGACACTTTTTATAGACACAGACCATTTTGCTTTTCTGATCTTTGCTGCGCATAAACTATTTAGTATTGAATTTTTAGGCATATTTTAATGTTCTTTCATATATTTTATATTAAGATAAATATTTTTGCTTCAATCAAACAATTACAATGACATTTTGTTGAACTAAAACACACAGGTATATAAAGAACAAGCTAAAATCATATTTTTATTCAGGAAGTACAGATATATAAAAACATATTTTATGCTAGTATTTAGTTGGATAATCTTTTGCTTTGATGACTGCATCGATTCTTCTTTGCATTGAATAAATTAGATGCTTTAAATCATCTGGGTTGATGATTCTGGACCAGGCCTTGATGATAGATTCAATCAACTCCTTTTTGTTGCTTGGCTTAGACTTTGCTACCAGTTTCTTGAGTTTTGACCACAAATTTTTGATGGGATTAAGGTCTGGACTATTGCCAGGCCATTGTAACACTTTGATTTTATGGTCTTTAAGCCATTTCATACTTGATTTTGCCATGTAACAAGGAGCTCTGTCTTGCTGAAAGATTGCTCCATCTGAGTTGTGTGGGAACATATCCTGAATTGAGGGGGAGTAACTTCTTTTCCAAAATGTCGTCTTGGTGTTTTTTAGCATTCAAAGTTCCATTTATAATTTGAATGCGTCCAACACCCTGTCCATACATGCATCCCCACACCATAATGCTGAGAGGATGCTTCATAGTTGCTGTAATGCATTCAGGCAACATATCTTCTTTTGGTCTGCATTCCACATATTTCAATCCATCACTTCCAAAAATTGAAATCTTCATCTCAGTCTCATCACTCCATATTACATTGTACCAGTCTTCTAATGTCCATCCTTTGTGTTCTCTTGCCCACAGAAAGCATTTTCTTCTCTGAACTGCATTCAGGTATGGTTTCTTTCTAGGTATTCTTACTTTAAGTCCACTGTCAAAAAGCCTATGCCTTACAGTTCTGTCACTTAGGCTGACACCACTTATTTCTATTATATGCATTATTTCCTTTGATGTTCTCTGATGATCAGTTAGGGATAGTCTAACACTATGCTGGTTGTCCTGTTCACTTGTCTTTCTGCTTCTTCCAGTTCTTTTGGCAGTTTTGACTACCAAGGTGTCTTTCTTCCAGTTCTTTTGGCAGTTTTGACTACCAAGATCTTGAAAGCATTGGCAAACCTTTCTTACTCCAGATTTTGTTGCCCCCATCTCTAAGTCTTTTGTCTATTTGTTCGAATGTATAACCTCCTTCTTGAAGGGTTACAGCTTTTCTTCGCTTAGCTGGTGTCCAGTCTTTCCTAATAGGTGATGACATGGCCAACAGTGACAGTAATATGAAAGGATAAAGGGTAATTCCAGGACAGATCAACCAATGGACAACACCACCACCTCTTCAATTTTGCTGAAACTTGGTACAGGGGGTAGATTTTGGCCAAAAAAAATGATTCCCAAGTTTTTAGCTTGATCTGACCAATGGTTCAAAAGTTATGGGGGACGTCATTTTGAGGTCAAGCGTTGACCTTACATTTTTCAAACTGCCATAACTTTCCTCCTGTTGGTCATAGCCTTATAAAAGTACACATATTTAGAATCAGAATGATCTGTAGTTTCCAAAGATGACATTGTTTTTGATGTAGGATGAAAAATAAAATTTTTACTTAAATGAATATTTGAGGTCATTTGACCTCTCAGATACTGAATTTCAGAAAAATTCATTGATGAGAAAAATGTTCCCCTATCATTTATCTATCATTATCAGCTTTAAAAAGTTTGTGTATAGGCCATTATACATGTCAAAACACAATTTAAGTAATACTAACTTCCTGTATTTTTTTACTATAAACATCTAATTTTGCCTCATTTCATGATCTAGACATCCTGAGAGCTTAGATAGCTATAGGTGCTTGAATATAGAGAAGTATATAAAAGAGTGCTACACATGATATATACTGTATATACAGTGCCCGCGAAAAGTATCCGATCACCCTTGAAATTTGTATTTTTTACATAAAAAACAATGTTTAAATGTATACTAACCTTATATTAGTATTTTGTCATCTGTCCTTTGGTTTGGATGACTTGTTCTAGACGTTTTGGCATGGATTTAATCAAGTTTTGACAAACTTCCACTGATATTTCCTTGCACCATACCTTTTTGATGGCCTCTTGTAATTTTTCGACTGAGCCAGTGTCGTGGCATTCAACCTTATTTTTTATTATTAGCCACAGATTTTCTATCGGATTGAGATCTGGACTATTACCAGGCCAATCCAAAATATCAAATTTATTGTCAGTAATCCATTTTGTCACTATTTTGGCCCTGTGACATGGTGCACCATCATGCATGTATGTTTTTGTCCTTTGGATTGCCATTGCCATTGGAAGTTTATCCTGTAGCATTGCTAAATACCGTGCACCATTCATAGTTGTGTTCTTCGGAAGAAAATATAAGTTTCCACGCCCATAGTAACCGAAACAACCCCAAACCATCACACTTGGAGGGTGTTTCATTGTCTTTAGGGTGTATTTAGGGTCCATCCTATTTGAGCCAAAAGGCCGGCGAACCTTTTTTGGACAACTTATGAATGTCAAAAATGTCGACTCACGCTAAATAAAACCTTCTTCCAGTCATCAACAGTCCAATGAATGTATTTTTTACAAAATGCGACACGTTTTTTACGCATTTTTTCATTAATGAACGGTTTCTTAGCAGCATGGCGAGATGGTAATCCGAGTTCTTTTTGGAGCTGCTCCTGGATAGTTCGTTCAGAAACACCAGATAACAAATTATTCATATTAAATTTTATTTCTTTCGCAGTTATTATTGGGTTTTTCAATACTAAACGTTTCATAAGTTTGTCTGTTCGCGAATTTGTTTTTCTCGGTCTGCCAGATCGTTTTTTAGGGACTGGCGTGGTTAGGCCACCATTGTTCTTAGCCCGTGAAACCCATAAATTAACGGTACTTTGGGATATGTTTAATTCCTTAGCTATCGGTCTCTGTGATTTCCCACATGCATGCAAAGCAACAATAGCACCTCGACAATCACTCTTAAGTTGTTTTTTAGCACACATTATATATAAATTTTATTTACACCACTTTCTGTAAAAAAAAAAAAAAAAATCAAGAAATTTACACAAACAGTGAAATCTGACAAATTTGAGACACAGCCACCCGCAACGAAGGCTATCAGAACACTAATTTGAGAATGCGTTGGATAGCTCTCATATCAGCGAGCAACCTCAAAGTTACCAGATGTCGCTAGAACAAATAGAAAGTGAATTACGTGTCTCTGAATATCAAGGAAAAATATTGTATTTTCTTGAGTGATCGGATACTTTTCGCGGGCACTGTATATATTTATTTATTTATTTTATTTATTTATTTATTTATTTATTTATTTATTTAATATATTTTGCTTGTTAATGCAGTTATGTATTAGGTATTTAAACAAAAATAAATATCCCCCATTTCATCTTTGCCACAAGATTCATGAGACAACTTTGATTAAACGATTAAACTGGCTGTTATGGGGGAACTTCCAATCCCCTTTATTAATGAATACAATATAAAAGTTATCAGTAATTAATTAATGTCCTACATATGTACATGTACACAGTAAAATTTAGGTTAATCTATTTATATGCTCCTTTGCAAAGTTTTCCATATCTTCTGCTAGGAAAATATACTGGATACATGTTCCTCCTCTTAGTCTTGCTTGTACTGCTCCAAGGATATTGTTTGCTAGCACTGGGCAACTATCTTCTTTGGTTGGGAATGTATATGATGGGGCAATGCCTGAGGGATGCAGGAAATTGATAATGTAATCTTCAAATTCAGCATCATAGTCTTTTACCAGCCCAAACCACAGTTCTTGTCCATATATACATCCAACAAAACACCTAACTTTCACTTCAGTGCATGTGTTTCCCTGAAGACTGCTCCCCTCTTCGCTACCAGACTGAGTGCCAATATCCTTCAGTAGGCTTTTGAGCTCTCCTTTGGCACTGAGAGAGGGGGTAAACCATTAAGCTATCCATTGACATAGGTATAAATCTATGAAGTTTTAGGGTACCTGCAATTGATTTGATTGAAGGGCTGAAGTGCTGCTCTAATATATCTTCGATCTCCTTGATTTTCATTGATGACACACACAAATTTTATTAAAGACTTCATTTCATTGGAACAAAACTGGTACATGTCTTCAGCTGTTAAAATTTGTTTTTTGACATGTCTTTGTAGGCTTGCTTTTGCTGCTGCTCTCTTGACAGTACCTCCAATTCCATCACATGCATTTTTGCTGTGCGATGTAGCAAAAAAATGCCACTCAGCATCAATCCCAAAGTCAGCTCTGTGATGGCAGAGGTTCAAGAAATTGAATTTGTTCTTATACTGAGTAGCACATCCACCAGTAAAATAGTGAATTTTTGTCAGAGTTGGATGTTCTGCACGAATAACAGATATTAGCTCTTGGAGAAAAGAGTACACCATCACTGTATTATGTTTCAATGAATCTGAAATGAAGCAATAACTCTGATGACAGAAGTTATCAGATTATTTCCAGTAAAACACAAATGGTGTACTGTGCATTGAGAGTTTTCCCAATGAAATCCTTGTGCTGCATCCTGGACAATGAATGAATAGTTCTCTGCAAAATCTCCTACTAAGCACCCTTCATGCAATGGAAGGTTATTTTTTAAATTTTTAAAATATTCTGCTTGGTGTTTACTTGTAAAATTATGCCTTGTGAGATTAGAAATGCTCTTACTTAATGATTCTATGAAATCATATAAATTCTCAACCTTTTATGTCAGAGAACAGCGGTCCACTGTCACCCATTGCTTAAAATGAATTTCTTCTGGTACTCTCTCCATAGCATCTAATCCTTCCAACAAGGCCTTGACACCCTGTTCACGTGGGCAGTTTTGGCACTTATGCATCATACAATCTTTTGTTGATGTCACAAACTGAAGTAGCCATTAGCTGTGAATATTCTAGCTGTCTCACTCGAAGAACTGCAAGCTACAGTTTGGGATTCTGATGATATGTACACACACAAACTGAATGTGTACCACTGCTACCTGCGAGGATACACCAAGCAGGACAAAGACTGGCAAAACTACTAAATCCAATATGAGGGTTATTTGAATCCTTAGTAAATTCTGCATAGAGCTCTCTCAAATTACAAAGTATTAAACGCTTTTGCATCTTTATCTTTTCTCCTCCTTCATTGATTTTTGCAATTTGGGATAGTTTTCTGCAAGTTTTTTGTTGCGCCAAAATCCACTAAGACTTTCATTTGAGTAAAGTGATTTAGCTTCAATGTCAACTTTCATTTGGATGACTTCTTCTTGCAGATCAAACTCCAAATCTGTAACATCACTGTTTGTATCAAATGGAGAAATGATCCACTTTGGAACTACCATATTTTTGAGATCCTTGAAATGAGTTTTAAAATCCTCTGTTAAGCTTTCAAGGTGAGTGACATAAACACGTATATCATCATCTGAAAAGTTTCCTGGAGCTTCCTGCTCTAAAGATGACATATTTGGGAAAAAGTTAAAGTTTCGACAAGCCAATGAAGTTTTGTACAGCATTAGCTTTTCTTTAAATCCCAAAATAATGGTACGAGTTTGTATGATAGTTATGTCTTTGCCTTGCAGTTTTTTCTGATTCATTGAATTTTGAAAATATATCCCCAAGATAAAAGAGGTGGTTCTTGCATTTCGTTAATGTATCAGCGAGTGATTCATTATGCTCAGACAAGAATTCCACTACTACTTTGAAAAGATCTACAAGTCTCTTTTGATAACCATCTTACATCTGTATGAAGGAGTAATTGGCGGAACTTTTTGTCATTTTCTTCACATAATAATGCGAATAGGCGACTATTAAGTGCATTTGCTTTTTTTTTATTAATTACTTTTATGCAAATTTCCAAAACAGCATTAAGCTCTCCAGTTATGTTTTTTGCTATTAAATGTTGTCTATGTAAAAGACAATGCACTGTATGAACTTCTGGAATTATTTTCTTTACTAAACCTAAAAATCCTCTATATTTACCAACCATAGCTTGAGCCCCCATCAGTTGCTATTGCAGTTATATTATTAAAGGGAATGTCATACTTAAGATATTGCTGCAAACAAGCAAAAATTGATTCACCTTTGGAGTCAGTTTTCAAAGATTTGGCAAATAGGAATTCGTCAATCATACAGTTTTTACTCACACTGTAATATCTTACATAGGCCATTAGAATATTTTCACTTCGAAATGTTGACTCGTCTAACTGCAAAGCAAACTTAGCCTGTTGTAATTCAGAATTAACTGTAGTTTCATCATTCGCCATCTCAGCAATCCGACGCTGCACTATTATTGCTCAGAAGGATACTCTTTAAAACTGGATTACCATCAATTTTCATGAGTCTCTATTGCTATCTTTATGGAAGGTAAAATTATTTCTTCACCAAGAGTATGTGGCTTACTTTTTTTAGCAATTAAGAGAAATTTTATATGATGCTTCCGCTCCATCAATTGATGATGGCATTGTAGATGATTTTATAAAAGGTTTCAGTGTTGCTCGATTTACAAATTCTTTCATTGTTTTAAAATATATAAGATCTTTGTCTCTTTTATCAGTGTGTTGTTTTTCTAAATGTTCTTTCATTTTTGATGGCTTCATGGCATCGTTACAAAATATTTTTTCACACACAAGACACATTGGTCTTTGTTCATTAGTGGGAGAAGCTATAAGCAATTTAATTCTTTGTGTGTATATATAATCCTGTAAAGATAATAAAACTATTTAATATAAGTAATTAAGAAAACTTTTTGTGCATATTACTCGGCCTAATTATATAATCAATCTTTTAAATGGACGCAAACACCCATGCAAATATCAAAAGCCTACTAACTGAGCGGAAGCTCTCACTCAGCCACAGCTGCTACAATTTCCCAAATGATAAATGCTAGATGTTGCCAGATGAAAGGTGTACGGCAATTATTAATGTGCGGGCAGATTTTGGTATAAGAAAAAAAATTAATGAAAATTTATTTTAATATAGTTAGTTACTATTTTTCCAAAAGCTTAGAGACCCCCTGGAAGCTTCCTATAGACCCCTGGGGGTCTCTACAGACCACTTTGGGAATCCTTGATCTATAGAAATGCAGTAAAAGAAAAGTGGAATGTTTTGAAAATGAGGCAAGAGGTATGCCGAGACTCGAATTTGGAGCATCAGTTGAAACTGATTCACTTCCTCTAACTTTGGCTTCTGGCAAAGATGACCCAAAGATTATAAGTGAAAATGTGCCTGAAATGAGTGACACCAGTGCAGTTCTTCATCATCCACATTGTCATTCAACACCAATAAATCATAAAAGGTACAAATCAATTACACCATTTGTGGTAAGAATGACTGTGGACCAAAAGGAAGAATTAGATTTACAAGTTGCAAGGTTCTTTTTTTCAGGTAACATACCCTTCAACATTTTAGAAAATAAAGAATTTATAAAATTAATCAAAGGTCTAAGATCAGGATATGAACCACCAAATAGGAAAAGGTTGGCATCTGATCTGTTAATAAAAGTTAATGAAGAAGTAATCCATAGGTAATGATCCTATTATTGCACACAGTATTCATAATGGAAAAAAGCCATATCTGATTTCAGCAGTAGATGCTGGAAGTACAAAAAAGACTTCAACCACTTCTGAATTTTCCATACCATTTTTTCGTTCTACTCCAGCCAAGAAAACGCATGGTCAGATAATGCCATATATGTGGTTAGAACAACTGTAGATCAAGAAGATCAACTAGATTTGCAAATGGCCAGATTTTTCTTTTCAGCTAATATTTGATTTGTAGTTGTAGAGAATAAAGAATTTATTAAATGGGTCCAAAAATTAAGACCAGGCTATTGTCCTCCAAGCAGAAAAAAATTATCTGTTGATTCGCTAATCAAAGTAAATAATAAAGTAGGTACTGGATTCAATGAAAAAAGACTTAGTCAATTCTACTGTAGCCAAATGATTCTAATTAGCTACAATTGAAGAATGTAGCAATCAGAAAAATTTCAATTTTAAAATAAACATCTTGGAACAAAAACCCAAAAACCCACTGAAAATTCCATTGGGTTTTTGGGTGCCAACCCTGTAGTTGAGGCTTGGAGAAGTGGAGCCCCCAGTGGTGCAATGAAGATTGATGAGTAACTGAGAGTGAGTGTTTGTGGGTGGAGCTGCTTTTATCTTCATAACTGTATTTAAAAATGTGAAGTTATCTAAAGCCAGTGACGATAGACTGCTGAATGTTTCGTACAACAGACAGAAGCTTGAAGCCTAGTTTACCATTCATATTGAATGGAAATTTCTCAGAGAACCACTTTTCCCAGCTGTCACAGTTCTTTTTACTCTTTGTATACTTACCAGTGGCTTTGTTTGTTTTATGCTCACTTTTGGTGGCTTGCTTTCATGGCACAAAAGGAGTTCAGGAATGCTGCTACATATGTATCATCACATGATGGTCACTTTGCTCTAACTTTTGAACCACTCTATATAAATTGATGAAACTTCAGTAGTATGAATGGTCATAAGACATTGTCTTGAGTAAGACTCCTATGTCAATGGTCAAATGGTGGTTTGTGCCATAACTTCTGAACCAATCAACATAAATGACTGAAAATCCAGACAGGTATTGTCGTAAGATGGTGTTGCAAGCAAGAATCTGGTCTTGGCATTAAAGGTCAAGGTCATAAATGTAGATGGGGATATTAATGTTGTTGCAACATAGTTTTTGTCATATGTCTTGCATTTTATGAGAAGAATAATAGGTCAGATAAACTATAGCGTTGTTCCATATTAATAGCTACAATCTGATGTTTACTGATAAACAATTAGGTAGGGTACCCTTATGATTTATAACTTAACAAAACTTTCCTTATCCCCAAAAAGGATAGTGTCGAAATGATGAGGGTAGTTTACCCCATAATAGATCCTGAATTGTGGTGGTCCAGTTCTTAAGAGAATTTAAATTAAACCCTAATCCTATTTCCTGGTGAAATGCTGTAAGACTAAATTGATAAATGCGTCCAATGATAGTAAATTGTATTTGTATGGTGACTAATGGAGTCATTAAAATGTAAAATAAAAAATATTTAGGCCCAACTCTAAATATTGTGTGTTTTGTTTTAAAGTGCATCCAATGTGGGTTTAGTTATGTTCTCTAAAAATAAGACAAACTGGAATTTAACAGATTTTGTACGGTGTTTTGAAGAAAGTCATTCCAAACAAGGAAACGTTCTTCTCAGGAAAGCCTGTTTGAGCTTACAGATTAGGTTGCTATTTTGTAAAAATTACAAACTGGTGGCAGTATCAGTATCCATTTGTAACAGTGAGTGGACCCCTATTAATTTTTTAAAAAACTGTATACAATTTCTGTCATGCTTGTTTAGTTTCATGGTTCTTACCTATTCTTTTTTGTCCAGTTAGTTGATGAGCAAGTCGTCTTTTCTTGTTGATAGCTCCTTCACAATGAACTCATTTGCTTGTATTTTACTTTCAGTACCGTATCATTCTAAATTAAAATGAATGCAGAAAAGTTGGCCAAGATGCAACAGCAGGTGCGGATAGGAGGCAAAGGTACTGTTAGAAGGAAAAAGAAGGTAGTACGAAGATCCTCGACAACAGATGATAAAAAATTACAAAGTTCCCTGAAAAAGTTATCTGTCAATAATATATCTGGTATTGAAGAAGTAAGATCATTATTTTTTTTTAGGGAAGATTAATTGTATAGCTTGTTTAAATGTAATAGTAGGCTGCCTATGTATTAGGCCGGGTCAAAAATGGTAAATTTTTTATTTCTTAAAAAGCACGGCTATGGAGCGGTACACACAACCTCCAACTACTCTATTTTTCAATTCTCCGACTCCTGACTCTGACTCCTTTCCATCTTTAGTGATTGTAGGGTTCAAACACGGCTGATTTCGTTGGAAGTCTCTCTGCCATTGTGCATTGAAGTTTAGAACAAATAATTTTATCAATAATTTGAAATTAAACTTAAGTTATCAGTATCACAATTATAAAAATATTTCCTGAAAAAAAAGTAAGGGTTAATACTGATAATTAATTAAGTATAAATAATAAATATATTTTATTTATATTTATTATTTATACTTAAAATAGTATTTTCTTAAGATTTTATATTGAGGTTGGAGTTGGTACATTTTTTCCAACTCCACCCAAAATTGCTTCCGACTCCACGACCCTGCGAGAAAAACAGAATGACGCTTGTTTCAGCACTCTAGGTCATATGGTTCTGGAGATATGTCCCTTCGAAAAATAGTAGTCAATTTCCAAGGTCATACCATATTTCAACATGAAATATCTCGGCTCCTATTGCACTTCCAGAGACCATTTAAACAATATTTTAAAGTTTTTAAGCAGATCTACAACTTTGTTTCTATTCATATTTTACCTCAGTGGTAAAAAAAAAAAATTGATCTTATTTTTGCCCTTTGACCTTGTGTACGTCATTTGATGTCACAACTGATTTTTTTTTCTCCCTTCACCCAATTTTGGGTAAACATGTCTACCTTAACCTAAAACAAGATTTTTAGTGTTGATTAAGTTAGTATAGACGCTACAGCCATTTCAGTGGACCATACCCACCTCCATTTTGACCAAGTACCTTTTTCCACCAAACTTTGGAGCACCGTATCTTTGGAACTGTTTGAGCTAGTGTGTTGAGAAAAATACCATTAGATTTTTCTTCGAGATATATAATGTCTGCTAATTTTAAAAAAAATTGGTAATTATCTAACCTAACCTTACCCAGTTATTTGGTTGAATAAGTATCTGGCCCTATTATAAAATTTAATTTTTTTTGTGTATTTCAGAGAATTATATAATATAGGTAATTTAAATTACATAATTACATTATTAATTAATTTATTAATTTATGACATTCAAAAGTGTGAAGAACTTCGAACCTGCTATCCTGTTTAAAGGTAAAGCTATGTATGTATATAAGTACTTTATACTAGGCTATAGGTACTACCCTATAGAATAAGTTAAGTTTTAAGTTAGATGATTTTTAATAGAATTACTTAACTTTGTGTATTTATTCATTGTGTACAACAGTATGTACCCATGTGAAAATAAGCTTATTTAAACCTTGGAGCAAGGATTTTTTTGGTATCTCTATTTATTCCAATCTGTAAATCAAACCACATTTTTTCTTGTAGACCTCTGAAACAAGATCAGTAGGTCCCAAATTTTATTTGTGCCATCTAAGCAAAAATAGCTTTTAACAGGGTTGGATACAATGAATAATTGTAATTGTATTAATTAATTGATCCTAATTTCCATTAATTATAATTGTAATTGATTCAAAATAAAATAAAAATAAAGGTAATTGTAATTGATTTTTGAGCTATAACTGATGTAATTGATCAATTAATGTCAATTGTTAAAAATTATACCCCTAGATCTGGCAGTCATACATCGTCCAATGAAAATAAACCTTTGATAGTTTATTTAGTTATACTTAGATATAGATACTAGTGATGGATCGAGTGGTCGGTTTTTCACAACCGCAGTTGTGGTTGTGTTTGCGGTTGTCAAATTTTTTCCAACCGCAGTTGCGGTTGCAGTTATCATATACTAGGAAAAATGCGTAATTATTAACTGGATTTAGCCACTATAGTGCGATTTAGCCACACTTGGTACATAATATATACTAAATAGTATTTATTTAGTAAATACATTATGTTGAACACAAGTTTTGCAATACACTGCTACCGCTATTTGTGTCCACTGAAGAGCTGCTCGCTTGGAATGCTACTTGAAGGGCAAGCAAGATATGTTCTTGCAATACAGCCAAGTTCTTTGTATTTTAGTTCGTTATCTTTCCACCACTGAAGAGGATCATCGTCGGGAGCAATTCTTTTTTCTTTGTGATAGTTGTCTAGAAGAACTCGCATCTTCTTGTTGATCCTTGGTGAACTTTCTTCTTCACTGCTTGAACTCAAAAATGCGTTCGAGTCCAGTAGTGATGACTTTGAAGAACTTGGCTCAGGAGAATCAGTCATTCGGGCTCTTTTTGGCTGCTTTTTGACTGGTTCAGGGTTTGTCACATCAACATTTTCACAGTCTAATTAACCTAAAATTAAAATTAACTAAGCTTTTACAACCGCAACCGCACTTATGGAACGGCGGTTGCGGTTACGGTTGCAGTTGTGAATTTTGTGAATTTTTGTGCGGTTGTAGTGCGGTTGCGGTTACGGTTGCAGTTGTGAATTTTTGTGTGGTTGTAGTGCGGTTGCAGTTATTCGATCCATCACTAATAGATACATATTTAGATATATAGAATAGATAGTTATATTTGTGTAATTGTAATTGATTCGGACAAAATTAATTGTAATTGATCTTGAAATTGTGAAGTACAATACTAACTAATTAATTTGAAGAAAAATAAAAAAAATTGTAATTGTTTTCATTTTGTGTAATTGAACCCAACCCTGGCTTTTAAGCTACATATGTTTTTTTTTCTTTTTAGATAAACATGGATTTCAGCAGTTTGAATATGGGCAGGTTCTGTTGTGACCCATTTAAAAAACAAAGGAAAAGTGAAAAAAGGCATTCATGCATTGATTAAAAATTTGATTGATCAAAATCCTGAATTGAAACTAACAAATACTCATAAAGTATGTGCAACCTGTTGAAATATACTAGCAAATCGCACATCCCCAATGCCTGAATGTGAACCACTTGAAAAATCACCATCCACATCATCAAGTGTCCCATCTGAGCTAGAAACTGTTGATGTTGAAATGCAGTATGAGCTTAGTAAATTCAATGCTTAATTGGCCACACTTGATGAGACCCCAATAAAACCACGTAAACACTCTGACAGCACTGGCTACGCAAAGAGAAAGTTGAGGAAAGTAGTAGTAGTTGTGAAAAGAAAGCTTGAACTTGAAACTAAACAACCAATTTCATGCAGTGACTCAGATGATACAGAACTGGAGATTCTTCAACAACTAAAAGAGAAATTTGATCAAGTGACAAGTCGAAGTGAAAACTGACAATTCTTACTATCATACCAAAAAGATGGACACAGGTAAAGATCAGAGAAGAATTTAAGTGCTCAGATTACATGGCTAGGCAAGCAAAGAGTTTGGTGAGGGAGAAGGGAGTGCTTTCAACCCCTAATCTGTGTTTGGGGAAATGGCTGAATAGTGAAACTGCTGCCAAAGTAATTGACTTCTATCATTTGCCAGATGTGAGTAGACAAATGCCAGGGTTGAAAGACTATGTTTCTGTAAAAGGAAACAAAAATTGCAAATCTTATGCAACCTAAAAGAAGCATTTGAGCTCTTTAAAACAAACTATCCAACAATTAAAATAGGATTTTCAAAATTTGTAGAGCTTCGGCCAAAAGAATGTGTGTTGCTAGGTGCCAGTGGAACACATTCTGTCTGCATTTGCTCTAAGCACCAGAATGTCAAACTGATGATGGCAGCAATAACCAGTGGTTTTCCAGGTGGAGCAGTACCCTCCTGATAAGCCTAGCTCATCAACATGGGATGATGGGCTGGAGAGACATTATATTTGTCACTACAGGCATTGTCTAGCCCTCCTCCAATGTAATCCAACTCGGGAGATATGCTTCTTTGGGAAATGTGATCAATGCCCAAGAAAAGAGGCCTTCACAGACTTCTTAACTACAGCCTTCGACATAAAGGGCTTGATGAGATTGAATTCAGGTATGGATTTCAACGGACAGATCAACGCTGCAAACACACACACTTTCTGTGGATGAATTCATCCAAAGTTTTCATGAAAAACTAGCTCTCCTGGAACATGATTTCTTTGCAAGAAGCCAGATGAAATTTTTACAAGAAAAGAAAGAACAACTCCGCAAAGGTGAATTTCTCGTTATCAGTGACTTTGCTGAGAATTATGCTTTTATAGTTCAAGACGTGGTGCAATCATTCCATTGGAATAACTGCCAATCTACAATACATCCTTTTGTAGTCTGCTACTGACAAGACAATGAACTGATGTATAAAAGTTTTGTTGTAATTTCTGACTGCAACCAGCATGATGTAATATCTGTTCACCTCTTCCAAACCCATCTCATAAATTTTAATAAAGCATCCTATCAAATTACCAAAATATTTTACTTCAGTGATGGTTGTGCTGCACAATATAAAAATCGCAAGAACTTTATAAACCTCTGCCATCATGAAGAAGATTTCGGAGTTGAGGCTGAATGGCATTTCTTTGCCATGAGTCATGGTAAAGGGCCATGTGATGGTATCAGTGGATCTGTGAAGAGGCTTATGGCAAGGGCTAGCCTCCAAAGAATAGGTGCTGCTGAACCCAACCTTGATCTATTGGCCCTTTACAACTTTGCAGTCACAGCGCTTCTTCAATCACTTTCACCTTCGTGACAACAGAAGAGTATGAATCCCACCGATTGATGTTGGAAAAATGCTTCAAAAATGCAAAAACCATTCCAGGTATGCCTAATTATACAATTAATCCATTCCTCACTCCAGAAATATAATTTTAAGCTTTTTCTTGCGAATTTTTGTCATAGAAATTCGCCTCCAATCATCTCATCATATGGAATTTCAAGGGTATAATTTAGTGGGAACTCTGAATAATGATCGAATGTCAAAATATTCTGAAATTATATCCCATTGCTAAAACCTATGTTATTTTCAGGAACCCAGAAGATCATTGCATCAAGCCAATCAGCGATGGACTGGTAGAAGTCTGCTCGTATTCTTCCTCGACTATATCCAGATCGGAAAGAGTCACCATTCTTCAGAGAAGCAACATCCCATTGGCATCTATGAAAGGCTATTGCTTAGCAGTCTATGATTCCCACTGGTATCTCGCCTGTATCTTAGATGTCAAGCCAGAGAGCAATGAGGTCAACTTGACCTTCCTTCACCCCCATGGACCTGCACGCTCATTTGTATATCCTTCCCCACCTGATGAACTTCTAGTTGATGCCAGTGATGTGCTGATGATTGAGAGTCCAGTTACCACAAATGGCAGGACATACACTCTGACCTGGTCAGAAATGAAGGTCACATCTATGCTTGAGCATTTAGTAGTGTAACAGCCAACAGGTAATCTTTTTGCCTCATTGATGTGATTTTTTTTTAGCAGCCTGGTTTTTTTTTTTCATTGATAATATTAGGTACATATATTTCATATGAAATGTCTGTAAGTTAGTTCAGTGGTACTTAAGTTTTTTATCATCATTGTTTATTAAAGCCATTATGTTTATTGTACCATTTATCTATAAATTATATTTTGTATTTAGGTTAGTATCTTAGCATTCCTATTTAAATTTGTCTTATTAGGCAGGACTAAAGTATCTTATTATAGGTTTTTCTTTCTTACTGTTTGCTGTTGAATAATGATCTCAGTTTTTGTCTAAGGTCAAATCTTTGGTAGGATAAATAATTACCTTGAAAGGCGTATACAAATACTTTATTATTATAATAAATGTAACAATAATGGCTTCCATAAAATATATTGTAAATACCTAATAACTGCCTTTTTTAAATAGTTATGTTGATGCCTCTTTTTTTCATGGTTTCACCTACTAGACAAGAATCAGTTCTTATAACTCAATTGGTAAAAATAAAGGAATAGGTTATTTTAATATACAGGGTGTCCCATAAGTCCGGCATCATAGGAAAATTAATAAAAAAATGGCAAAACAAAAGCTTTTATTCACAGAATGTGCTCAATATGTCCACCATTGTTTTCAATGCACAAATTCAGACGTGATACCCAGTCAGCAAGCACACGGTGAATGATGTCAGGAGTAATGGTGTTACATGCCCCAATAATGCGCTGCCGCAAATGTTCAACAGTCCTAATTTTCTCTTGTATACCAGCACTTTCAAGTGGTCCCAGAGATAAAAATCTAGTGGCGTGAGATCCGGGCTTCTAGCTGGCCATTCCACAGGCCCTCGACATCATATCCAATGACCAGGGAATTGTTGGTACAGGTATTCCCTTACTTGGGTGCTGTAATGTGCAGGAGCACCGTCTTGTTGGAACCATGTTGGGAAATTTCCTTCGTTCAAGATAGTAGGAAATACTTCTTCCTTGAGCATATGTAGGTAGGTGCCTCCAGTGACATGTTCATCGAAAAAGAGGGGGCCTATGATGTGATCCTTCCAAATGCCACACCATACCATCACCCAAGATGCACCATGTTCCTTTGAAGAGGTATACCAGTGAGGGTTGTTTTGAGACCAGTAGCGGGTGTTCTGTTGATTTACCTCACCATTTCCATAAAAAACGGCCTCGTCACTGAACAGAATGGTGGACGGGAAATTGGGATCCCGAGCATAAGAAAAATATGAATTATGGTTTGTAGAAATAGAAAAATATGAATTTCTCCTATGATGCCGGACTTATGGGACACCCTGTACAATAATACCCCGCCTTTACGAACTAATTTGTTCCTAGGGTTATTTCCTGTAGACGTAATGTTATAAGCAGGGGTTACGTTCCAGAACAAAATTTTACGTAAGAAATATGATATTCTTAAATAAAAGCCTATAAAACAATAGTTTATGCATAAACAATGATTTATTTATCAAAACATACCATTTAAAATCGATATCAAAGAAATTATATAAAAATATTAAAGAACATTCTCTTCATCATCATCAATGTTCAAATTCGCTTGTGTTGACGCACTCATTGTAGACTCGTGGTTGATTTTTCCTTAAGAAATGAGTCGAGAGTTTTGTTTTGAAGACATATTTTTATTTTCTCTGTAAATTTCTTGATAACAAGCATAAGCATTTGTAAAGTTTGCAGAAACTTTTGCACTTCGCTCGAAATTTGGATCTTGACTAAAAAATTTCGATGGCTTTTTCAATGTGCTGAAATGCTTCGGTGAGTCCTTAGAGTGTGAATGAATGAACAGGGGTTTCAGTCATTTCATTTTCTTCATGTTCATATTTTTCCATTTCAATGAGGTGTTCATTTGTGAACTATCACTGTGTGATTGAAGCAGCTCATCTACTGCAGCTATACAACTGAATTGAGTGAGCTGTGCCTGAACGAACGAACGCGCGCATGGTATCCATATGCACAGTGTATTTGAATGTTTTGAAGGTATTTTGGGCAGTAAATGTTTATATTATTGACATTATTATTATTGAAAAAAACATTCATAAATTGGGAGTTTGTAAAGCAAGGTATTATTGTACATATTAAAAGGCAAATTGTTTTAAAAATACCAGACATTATAGATCTGAGAGAGAGAAATCTAATGGTACTTTTCTCAACACTAGCTCAAACAGTTCCAAAGAAACGGCGCTCCAAAGTTTGGTGGAAAAAGGTACTTGGTCAAAATGGAGGTAGGTATGGTCCACTGAAATGGCTGTAGCATCTATACTAACTTAACCCTTTAACGACGGATGGTACCTTAAGGTCGACCAGAAATAATAATATAAATTGTACTACAATGCCATGTTTCTACGTGTTTATATATAGATGTCATTTAGTTGTCGGGAAAGGAACCCAAAATGTGTATCATTTCAGTGACTAGTTACTAAAATATTTAGTTTTGAATAATAATAAAACCTATATGTTCTGGTAACAAGAGTGACCGCATGCTGCGGACTCGTCCTTAAAGGGTTAATCAACACTAAAAATCTTGTTCTAGGTTAAGGTGTACCCAAAATTGGGTGAAAGGAGAAAAAAAATCAGTTGTGACATCAAATGACCTACACAAGGTCAAAGGTCCAAAATAAGAGCAACTTTTTTTTTACCACTGAGGTAAAATATGAATAGAAACAAAGTTGTAGATCTGCTTAAAAGTTTTAAGTGTTTAAATGGTCTCTGTAAGTGCAATAGGAGCTGAGATATTTCATGTTGAAATATGGTATGACCTTGGAAATTGACGTTTTTTACAAAATTCGAATGGCCATATCTCTGCAACCATATGACCCAGAGTGTTGAAACAAATGCCATTCTGTTTTTCTCACCGAGATCTATAAGTGTGCCAATTTTCAAAAAAAATCGGTGGTCATGTTTTTTTGACCCAAAATTCCATTGAACTGACATGGAATGACCCAAATTACATATTTGATTTTACTTCTGAATATAAACTATGACTTGTAGAAGCAAGTCCTCAAATGCAGCCTTTGGACATCGTATGGAATTCCCAGCAGCCATGACTCCTTGAAAAGCAGATGTTGTGAGAGAGTACCTTTTTGTGCACCACCATAAAAAAGCTAAATCAAAAGGATCAGCAACTGGTAATGATTGTTACAGGATTGTTGTAAAAGATATTGAAGACATTTGGATGAAATTTTCTTTTCCTATGATTAACACCAAAGTTATCAATCTTAAAGTTAGTTGACTAATAGAAGAAGCCTCAGAATTGAACAAGGTGCCATTACATAAAAGATATGAAAGTTTTGCCTTAAAAGTAACTCAGTATGATGAAATGTTTGATATATCTCCTTGTGAATGCTTTGATAAGGGAATTGATAGGAAATCTTGCAGGTGTAAGGATAAAATAGCAATGGGAGTCCTTTATGGGTCAGAAACAAAGAAGGAATCAGTTAGGACCAATTGATCGCACAGGTAGTTCAACAAAAAAGAGGTCTTTAGCAAGAGCCCAAGAAGCACAAAACTGTCAACTAAAAGCACAAGAAGAAATGACTGAAGCCACCAATGTTTTGCCATCAGAATTTATAGAACATACTGAAGACGACATGGATGTAGATTCAGTGTGTCAGGATGTAGATTGAGGCTGATTTAGAATTGACTGAGAATATTCAGAACAGGCATTCCTATAAGAACCTAGCATTAACAGCAAATCATTATCGTGTAAGTTGTATAGCTGCAGCTGCAGTAGTCAATGCAGCTTTAAAAGATACGGGGATCCTTAACCACACCAACATGCTTGACAGAAAGAAATTAGAAAGAGAAAGAAATCGCATGGGTGAAACAAATACTTTTAGGTCTAAATCTGAAAATCTAAAGATTGAGTGGCTTGGATTTGATGGAAGGAAAGATAACACACTAACTAAAAGTGGAAAGATAAAAGAAGAACACTATGTTATTGTGAAAGAACCTGGAAGCATCTATGTAGACCATGTCACACCAGATAATGGAATGGCTTGCTGAATAGCAGAAGAGTTTATAACTATTATTATAGACTCAAACAGCACAGATACTATCAATGCTTTACTGTGATGGTACTCCTGTAAATACAGGAAAAATTGGTGGAGCCATAAAACTGGTTGAAGTTCATCTTAACAGACTAGTGCAGTGGTTGGTGTGCCTCTTGCATTTGAATGAGCTGCCTTTTATGCACGTCTTCAAAGCCAGTGATGGTAAAACAACAGGTCCAAATACTTTTGTGGGTTCAATTGGGAATAAACTGAAAACAGATTTAACAAAATTGAAGGTAGTCAAATATTCTTGTGTAAAGGGAAACATTAAAGAAATTCTAGCAAATGTTGTGAAGGAGCTAAGCAGTGATCAGAGATATCTCTATAATATGTGTCTGGCAGTGCAAACTGGAGACACTTCTCAAGATCTGTCTACTCGATCCCCAGGTGCCCTTCATGCTCACTGACTAACTCTAGCCAACAGGGTCCTTCGATTATATACCGTATCTCAATGCCAAATCCTGATAAAAACCTTCAAGATATAGTCAAGATTATTATGCAGTTCTATGCTCCAGGGTGGTTTTGGATAAAATCTCATCCTTATGCAACTGATGGTGCATATATAACTTTTGGCATTTAATGTGCTTGCTTCGAAATTTAGATGAACAACCTACAGTAGATCAATCATAGAACCAGTATTAAAGAATAACGCCTACTTTGCCCACCCAGAAAATATACTCGTATCAATGGTAACTGACAATAGATTAGAAATTAGGGAGCAAGCTATTCAGAAAATCATCCTTTCAAGAACAGGATTTTCAGGTACCAGAAACTTTGAGTTACCTCAAACCCTCAATTTCCAATCTACTGACTACACCGAGATGATAGATTGGCAAAGAGCTCATTACTACTCCACTGCTGCTAAACAATTTTAGTGACAATGAGCTACTACAGGCTCGATGTAAGCCACTGGAAATAACTTCTTTTCCATGCTACAGTCAGTGTGGAAAGGGCAGTGGACCTAGTAACAAAGGCATGTCAGGAAAAAATAGGATATGACAACTGTCAAAAGTTTCTTACTCATTAGAATCAAGGTGAACACTGCTCAAGTTTGAATGGAAGGCCCAATGGAGTGAGTAAGAAACATATGAAATAAAATTCCCTAATGATATTGAAAATTTCTTCCCTTTTGATGTGATAAGGAACAATGAAAAAGTGAATTGAATTTTAACACATTTATTATGCCTATTTTTTCTTTTGAATATTTTGTTGTACTTAATTAATTTTCCTAATACTGTACATTATTAAATAAAATATACATTAATAAAGATTTGTCATCAAAAAACCTGAATGTAGAGTAAGTCTCGTATAAATGGAATATTCTTCAATATAGGTCAAAAAGTGAAAAATTGTGCCAGGGGTAGAAAGCTTTAAACAGCAAAAATAATTTGAGGGGGTTCCTGTGTTCCATTCAAACCCCTCACAAAATGTATAAAATTTTGACCCGGCCTAGTATGTATTTTTGTTAGTTTAGCCATTTTACCTTTTGTTTTGGCTCTTGCATTTTTTTTTTCTACATGGTTTAAATATCAAAATTTATCTGGTTAATGATAATCTTTTGGGGGAAACGAGCAAAGCATCCATTTTTTTAGGGAATTTTTTTTTTTTTTTTTTTTTACCATATACAGTAGGGTGGTCCATAAAATCGAAAATTAAAATCGAATTTTCGATTTTTTCCAGCTCCTACCTGCCTAATCTGTGTCACTATAGGGTAATTCTATGAGAAATAGACAAATGAAGTACATGGTCACCTCTTCAAAATTCATGAAACTTGGTGTAAGGGTTGGTTTAGGTCCAAATTACAAATTTCTGAATTTTTTTGAAAATTGGTCAAGTTGGTCAAATTTTATGGCTTGACCAAATGTTGGTCAAATGAAAAAACCAATAATTTTCAAACGTAAATATCTCGGCTCCTAATTGTGGTAGTGTAGTAAGTCTTAAACGATAAAATATGTAAAATTAACTGTAGTTTCTAAATATGTATAATTTTTTTAGGGTAACAAAAATAAAATTGATTTTTGTCTTTTTTTTTTTGCGATTTGGCAGCGAAGATATCATTTTTTGAAAAAAAGACCAGGAATAAGAAATGTTTATTTGATGTATGTACACCATAATAAGTAATAAAAAGTCAGCTTATCGACGATTATTATGAAAAAAAATTACTAAAAAAAAAAAATCCAAATTTTAACAATTTTTGCTTTCTTTCCAGATTTTCAGTATATACCTAATTTTCTAGTATATGTAAATTTACCTAACCCTTAAAAATGCCTCAAAACACAAAATTTTGTTGCGATCCTATGAAAAAACACTCAAGAAGAATTTTCTGTAACATCCAAAAGTAAACTCTGCCATGGCAGCTGCAAGCTATGGAATTTTGGAAAAAAATCAATTACTATGCAGCAATTGCTATGT
This sequence comes from Bathynomus jamesi, assembly GCA_023014485.1. Classification (NCBI taxonomy): domain Eukaryota; kingdom Metazoa; phylum Arthropoda; class Malacostraca; order Isopoda; family Cirolanidae; genus Bathynomus; species Bathynomus jamesi. The sequence continues at coordinate 588,074 of JAJOZX010002527.1, read as the reverse complement.
CACAATTAAAAAGAAGCCAATTGTATTAGAACATGTTCAATGTTCATCCAGAGAGCCGGAACCTGCGCCAATACCTGAGCCAGCCATACTTAACGAATCTATGGAGTGAAGCAGTAGTGATTCCACGAATGCACCACCATTGGAAGAATTTGTTGTTCAAGACAGGCAATTCAATAAAGATTTGCTCAGCGACAATATTTTACCTTTATTTGATGAAAGCCCTATTAAAACGGGTAATAAAACAATAGAGACTCCATTCAGGACATTTGTTTCTTAATGCCAAATTCGTTTTACAGCTGGATTGAAGCCGGGACAAAAACAGATAAAGGCTTCTATGAAGTTGTAGATGTAGAGCATTCTTTGCAAAAACGTCTGAGTGAACCTATTACTTCTATCAAAGGTACTCAACAATTACATCGCTTCGTCCCAATTTCCAAGAATTTGTTGAAGGTTTATCCACTCTCTCAGAGTGCACAGTCAGTCGAAATAAGAGAGCTCATTAGAGTTTCTGCTTCGGTTCAAGAACATAATAGTCTCTCAACGCGAAATTGAAACAGGCTCTTTTGTGGGTTGTATGTATGAAAATAAACTATGGCTCGGATTAGTCCAGTCCTTTGACTGTGAATATGATGATTTTCTGATAAAATTTCTCCATCCTTCAGGTGTATGTCCCTCATACATTTTTCCTGCACAAGATGATGTTTGTCACGTTCCAACAGAAAATATATTTGAGAGTATTGAAGCAAGTTTACGAGGAGGAACAAGAATACTGTACAATACATTTTTCTGCTTCAAGAATAAAATAACTTTTCAAAGAAGATAAAATAAATTCTATCGAATGTATACTATTTAAGATTGTCTATATAATATTTCTAAAATTTTTATCTAAGATTTGTGTATCTACTTAATAGTTATAAAAATCTTTTCAAATTCTTTTTTCTTATTATTATTAGTGTCTAAAATTTGGATTCACTGGATGAGAATACTGTCTCTTAATTCATTCTCAAAGACTTGTGTACGTGTAGTATTAGGAAGAGTATTTTATACTCTGATAAGCGCTTTATAAATTAAACATTATTATTGTCAATATATTCTGTCCCTAAATATGAGAGGGGTTATGTATGTACATTGTGCATATATTTTAAAAGATTTTTTCTCCTTTGGTTTATCTACATGTATTTTTTATTTGAATTGAAAATTGTCTTTTTTTGGACCAACAAGTCTGTAATAAATCTTTGTCGTCTGAAAAAAATGTTATTACTTAATTTCAAACTCAGTTTTGAGCCTTATAATAAACTATAAGCTGACTTTTTATTACTTATTATGGTGTACATACATCAAATAAACATTTTTTATTCCTGGTCTTTTTTTCGAAAAATGATATCTTCGCTGCCAAATCGCGCGCAAAAAAAAAAAAAAAAACTGTTACCCGAAAAAAATGATACATATTTAGGAACTCCAGTTAATTTTACATATTTTATCATTTAAGACTTATTACGCTACCACAATTAGCAGCTGAGATATTTACGTTTGAAAATTGTTGGTTTTTTCATTTGGCCAAAATTTGGTCAAGCCATAAAATTTGACCAACTTCGCCAATTTTCAAAAAAATTCAGATTTTTGTAATTTGGACCAAAACCAACCCTCACCCGAAGTTTCATGAATTTTGGAGATGGTGGAGTGTACATTTGGCACGTTCATTTGTCTATTTGGGTACTTGTGGGTTATCTGTCGCCACTTTTTAATATTTTTTTATTTATTTATTTTTATATATTAAGAGAAGAGGATTCTTTATACTGTACGGCATTGACGATTGGTTAGGTTAAGTCGTGCTAGGTTGGTTCAATAAAAAACTTTTTAATATTTTTTTTATTTAGTTATTTTTATATATTAAGAGAAGAGGATTCTTTATACTGTACGGCATTGACGATTGGTTAGGTTAAGTTGTGCTAGTTTGGTTAAATAAAACGGTATTTAACCAAACTAGCACGACTTAACCTAACCAATCGTCAATGCCGTACAGTATAAAGAATCCTCTTCTCTTAATATATAAAAATAAATAAATAAAAAAAATATTAAAAAGTGGCGACAGATAACCCACAAGTACCTCTATTTGTCCTGGAATTACCCTATAGCAGAAAATAAGTTGTGAAAAAATTCACTCGCATTGGTGCATAATTCGTGGTAGCTCATGGGCTTATATGTTCTTCGAGTCACTCATTACTATGACCTATTACAGGTGCTAATTAATGCTACTTTCTGCTCTTTCACAGGTTGGAGAGTTAAATATAGCTATATGAAATAGATTTTAATAGATATTGGTATACCATACACTGGTTTATATTGGTTACATTTACTTACAGTGATGGTCATGTCAAAAACACGTGGTTTTTACTTGGACAAACTGGACCAAAAGATTTTAGCAGTAAACTGCCTTCAAATGGCTAGGTCCTAAGTGTTCTTTTGCACCATCATGTGAATAAGACATCAAACAAAGTGCCAAAGAAGTGCTGGAGGAAGTTTTCTCATTTTGGGAAAGAGCCTGCATACCAACATGCTGGAAGGACCACCGTTTGGAGAAGCTTTTGGTCTTGTTCAAAGAGTAGCAGGCTTTGAAAAAGTACAAGGGATGGCAAAATCCAAAACAAGTCCAAAACGAGACGCCCTTCAAAACAAAGCTGAACAATTTGTTTGACATTGCACATGGAAACGTTCTTCAGATGATTGTTTCAAAAAGATCGCGACTTCCCTCTCGTTCAAAGAGAGCCTGTCGGCGTGACACACTGGGCTCCATTGACAAAAAATTGGTGGAGAACGAGCAGAAGGTCGCAGAGGAAAGCAAGCCTCGACATCCCAAACAACCGAACTTGCTTATTCAAGCTCTGCCGATGACTAGTTTCTTGAGGGAGCCACTGGAGGTCCCCCCCCCCAAAAGAACAAACATGTCAGACCAAGAATATTTTCAACTCTGAATTATCTTCAGGTTTAGACAGGACACGAGTGAGTGACTGGATGGTGCTTTACATTGTATCGGAAACAGCTCGCAGCCTTGACCAAAACCTTGAGGAACTGACACTCAGCCGATCCTCTGTGAAGCGCAGCTGAGAGCATCATCGCAGGCAGCAGGCTGAATCTGTCCAAAAAGGACTTCATTCTGGACCAGTGGTGGTGCACTGGGACGGAAAGCTTCTGCTAGACCTTACCAACAATGAGCAGGTGGACTGGCTTTCTGTCTTTGTGTCCACCTCAGATGGCAACTGCCAGCTCTTGGAAGGGCCAAAAATAGCTTCAGGAAGTGGGCAACAGCAGGAACAAGCGGTGTTCGATCTCTTGCAACTTTGGGGACTAAGTGAGAGAGTGGTGGGGATGTGTTTTGACACTGCTGCTGCTAACACTGGCCGTCACTCAGGATGTTTTCTTCTAGAGACTACCTTTTTGTGTGCCGTCGTGAAAAAGCTAAATCAAAAGGATCAGCCACTGCTAATGATTGTTACAGGGTTGTAAAAGATATTGAAGACATTTGGATGAAATTTTCTTTTCCTACGATTAACACCAAAGTTATCTATCTAAAAGTCAGTTGACTAATAGAAGAAGCCTCAAAATTGAACAAGGTGCCATTACATCGAAGAAATGAAAGTTTTGCCTTAAAAGTAGCTCAGTATGATGAAATGCTTGATATATATCCTTGTGAATGCTATGATAAGGGAATTGATAGGAAATCTTGGTGTCATGACGCAATTTCTGGTCCTAAAGTTATCATTCAAGAGATTGCAGCAACAGTAAAACTACATCGACAAAAGCAAGTTCCAAACAGGTGTTGGCGACCCCACTGTTGGTCCATCCCTATTACCCGTCAGAGAAGAACTTCTGAAGTTCGCCAAAGACCAAATGCAGCTTGAAACGTACAGAGATGATTACAAGGAATTTTTGGAACTCGCCATTGGGTCATTCTCTGTCAGATCAACCAGTGCCTAACACCCTCATCTCTCAGATTTTGCTGAAATTTGGTTTATAGGGAGTTTGTGGGCCCTGAATCCATTTCTGAAATTATAAGGTCAATCTGACCAACGGTTCAAGAGATATGACCTCGGGAAATTTGAGGTCACTTGCGAGGTCACTAACATTTGGCGACCCATAACTTGGGTAATAATGGTCACAATTATATAAAAGTATATATATTTAGAATCAGAAAATGACAAGGAATCCAAATATGCAAGTTTTAGAACTAGGTTGAAAAATAAAAAAGTTACACTGTAACCAAAATTTGAGGTCACGATTTGACCTCTGGGGTATCAAATGAGAATTTTTTTTTTAAATGTAAAAAATGAAGGCATAGGCATTGGCTATTAGAATCAGCAAAAAAAAGTTTGTTTATGTTAGTATTTTTCATGTAACTAACATACAGTGCCCGCGAAAAGTATCCGATCACTCAAGAAAATACAATATTTTCCCTTGATATTCAGAGACACGTAATTCACTTTCTATTTGTTCTAGCGACATCTGGTAACTTTGAGGTTGCTCGCTGATATGAGAGCTATCCAATGCATTCTCAAATTAGTGTTCTGGTAGCCTTCGTTGCGGGTGGCTGTGTCTCAAATTTGTCAGATTTCACTGTTTGTGTAAATTTCTTGATATTTTTTTTTTTTTTACAGAAAGTGGTGTAAATAAAATTTATATATAATGTGTGCTAAAAAACAACTTAAGAGTGATTGTCGAGGTGCTATTGTTGCTTTGCATGCATGTGGGAAATCACAGAGACAGATAGCTAAGGAATTAAACATATCCCAAAGTACCGTTAATTTATGGGTTTCACGGGCTAAGAACAATGGTGGCCTAACCACGCCAGTCCCTAAAAAACGATCTGGCAGACCGAGAAAAACAAATTCGCGAACAGACAAACTTATGAAACGTTTAGTATTGAAAAACCCAACAATAACTGCGAAAGAAATAAAATTTAATATGAATAATTTGTTATCTGGTGTTTCTGAACGAACTATCCAGGAGCGGCTCCAAAAAGAACTCGGATTACCATCTCGCCATGCTGCTAAGAAACCGTTCATTAATGAAAAAATGCGTAAAAAACGTGTCGCATTTTGTAAAAAATACATTCATTGGACTGTTGATGACTGGAAGAAGGTTTTATTTAGCGATGAGTCGACATTTTTGACATTCAGAAGTTGTCCAAAAAAGGTTCGCCGGCCTATTGGCTCAAATAGGATGGACCCTAAATACACCCTAAAGACAATGAAACACCCTCCAAGTGTGATGGTTTGGGGTTGTTTCGGTTTATGGGCGTGGAAACTTATATTTTCTTCCGAAGAACACAACTATGAATGGTGCACGGTATTTAGCAATGCTACAGGATAAACTTCCAATGGCAATGGCAATCCAAAGGACAAAAACATACATGCATGATGGTGCACCATGTCATAGGGCCAAAATAGTGACAAAATGGATTACTGACAATAAATTTGATATTTTGGATTGGCCTGGTAATAGTCCAGATCTCAATCCGATAGAAAATCTGTGGCTAATAATAAAAAATAAGGTTGAATGCCACGACACTGGCTCAGTTGAAAAATTACAAGAGGCCATCAAAAAGGTATGGTGCAAGGAAATATCAGTGGAAGTTTGTCAAAACTTGATTAAATCCATGCCAAAACGTCTAGAACAAGTCATCCAAACCAAAGGACAGATGACAAAATACTAATATAAGGTTAGTATACATTTAAACATTGTTTTTTATGTAAAAAATACAAATTTCAAGGGTGATCGGATACTTTTCGCGGGCACTGTATAAATGAACACCATATTCATAAGTTGTGCGTCAATTCTACCTATTTTTTCACACTTAAGCTCATAATTTGACCTATAGAAATTAAAATTACATTTTTTTATAGATATAAAAACAAAGGCAAAAAATGTAAAATTGTATTTCACTGCTAATCTACACTGGCAATAATAGTTATAATAGTGAAAGGGGAAGACCTACTTAGAGGATTCATGTGCTAGCCTAATACAATTTTTGCATGCTCGATGCTCTCATCAATTTCTTTTTGTGGAAAAATGTATTGAATTCTGCTGCCTCCTCTTAGGGTAGGACAACTCATTACAGTTAATATATGATGTCCTGGCACTGCACATGAATCCTTGTTTGATGGATAATAATATGCACTTGATCCTGATGACCCAGAGGGATGTAGAAAGTTCACAGTGAAATCATCAAACTCTTCACAATATTCCTCCACAATTCCATACCAAACTTGCATGTCATAAATGCAGCCAACATACTCTCCTGGTTTGACACATTTTAGGTTACCAAGCATTGCAGGTTCATTAGTAAAATGACTTTTCCTTATTCTTTTCTTTTCTCCAATGCCACTTGAAATGGGATACACCATCAGTTCTTCCTTGTTTAGGGGAACAAATCTATGATATTTCTGAGTTCCAGGAATAGCCCTACTATCCTTGAATCGATGTTCCAACCGTTCTTCTGCATCTTTCAAATCAGCTGTAGTTACAAAGAAAAAATTTATCTTCTTGCTCAAGTTTTCTTCACAAAACTGAAACATGTGTTCTGGTGTAAGAATTTGCCTCTCTGTAGTTCTCTGCAAACTGGCACGAGCAGTAGCTCTTTTCACTGTTCCTCCAATCCCATCACATGCATTTTTGCCATGGGATGTAGCAAAGAAGTGCCATTCACAAGACAGACCAAAATCCTCTTCATGGTAACAGAGATTTGTGAAGTTGTATCTGTTCTTATATTGGCCAGCACATCCATCTGAGAAATAGTGCACCTTCTTCAATTGTGGGCATCTGAATTTAACATATGTCATAAGCTTCAATATGAATGAGTAAACCATTATAGTGTTGTGTTTTAGTGATGCAGATAAGAAACAGACACTAAAATGGCTAAGTTCCTGGTCTGCAGATGATCTATAATAGATGACAAAAGGGTGAACTGTACACTGTGAATTGTCCCAGTGAAACCCTTGGGCAGCATCCTGGACAATGAAAGAATAATTCTCAGAGAAATCACCTACTATAACTACCTCGCTCTGAGGTGGTAGTGTTTCTTTCAACTGCTTGAAGTACTGTGATTGTTGCTGAGCAACAAAGTGATGACGAACCATGCGGGATATTTTCATGCTTAGGGATGATAAGTATTCATGAAGTGGCTCCACCTTATCAACCATTGTACAACGGTCAACAGTCACCCATTGCTTGTAAGATATTTCATTTGGAGCTGATTTCACACTGTCAAGTAACTCAAGAAAATCCAGGACACCCTCTTCTCTTGGGCAATCATTGCAAAGTTGCATCATGCAAGTCTCTCTTTCTGTACTGCAGACACTGTAATCCATAAGATCCTTGTATGAAAGACCTCTTTCTCCCAATGCAGCCAGCTGCAATTTTGGATTTTGATGGTATGTGCAGACACAGACAGAATGAGTCCCACCACTACCGGCAAGCACACAATATGATGGCCGTAATTTTGCAAATGTGGAAAATCCTATTTTGGGATTCTTTTCATCATTTTTATATAGTTCAAACATCTCTCTTAAATTCCCGAGGACCAATCGTTTTTGCACCTTCATTGCACCTTCAGCACTGATAACTTTCACGCAATCCTTTTGGCCAGGACACATACGACTAACCTCTTCTGACTCATAGAATCTTCTAACTATATCTTTGTGTTCTTCAGATATCACTTTTCCTTTGCTCATTAGTGGAATCTTCGGAAGGATTCCATGTTCTGATTTAAGTGAACGGCTTCTTTTCACATGTATGTTGTAGTTTGAAAGAAACTAGCTGTTTTTTCAATTGTGTATGGTGAGAGTGTCAATATTTGTAGTTTGTGATGGTGACATTTGCTCTCCAGGAATGACTGTTTCAATTCATTCATTAATTTGTCTAGATGTTTTTCAGATTTAGTTTCAGGTTTTGAAGTATCACTTACCTCCTCGGTAATTTGAACACCATAACTGAGTTCTAGCCTCTCCTTCAGGTGTTTCTGAGCAGATGATAGCTTACCACGAGCCTTGCGCTTTTTCTGGCTTAATGACAGCCCTTCTGAAAAGAACAGAAAAAAAGGTTTCACACACCTGAATATTAGTAATTAAATATTAATTATAGTACCTTAAATGCTATATAATTGGCTATATAGTAGATCAAACAGACCTTGTAGTAAAGTATAAGTTATTATATTAATTTATTACTTACTTTTTTTAACTGGTGTTTGGTCCAGAAATGCTAGAACTGGTTCAACTGAAGTTGAAGGATTTTCCTTTATCAAGCAATCACTGTCATTGTCCAGATCTTGAATTGAAGAGATGTTACTCAAGCCACTGATAGTAGATGATTCATTTGAATCCTGCTCAGACTCGTTGTTTTCAGTGGTACTAAGTATAGTGGGGTTTTTCATTATCAGTGTCCAGCAGTTCACACACAACAATGAGTCTTTTTTCACTCTTCCAGCACATTTTTCAACAAGTACATCAGTCACTTTTCTAAGATTGATTGTTATGCGTTTCTTGTGTTTTTGAATAGGGTCCTGGCAGTATTTCAAGTGCCGAACCATTGTATTTTGATCTGTAAAGATATAGGATTTACAATTAGGTAATATATATTTTTTAGAAAATATATAGCTATACACACTTAATATTTTAGGCCTTGATAGTCTCTGAGGCTCATTAAAACACCATACCCACCAGCCACCCACAGTGCTGGCTGGAACTGTACTAACCTGTAGACAAGGAATTTTGCAACTATCTGTGTTGATTCTGCACTTAGACAAGTAGCAACATGTTTCAACAGGTTTGTTTAGGCTACATGTGAGCTTAGTCTTCCCCTTTCACTATTATAACTATTATTGCCAGTGTAGATTAGCAGTGAAATACAATTTTTATTAAATTCTTGGAGCTTGAGGTCAAATTGATAGCTAAGATATAAAAATTCCTTGAAATGACAAGCAATTTATAAATATGGTGTTCACTTATAAGTTAGTTACATGAAAAGTACCAACATAAACAAACTTTTTATGATTGTTTCTATTAGTCAAGAACTCTGACTTTGTTTTTTATATCTATAAAAAATGTAATTTTAATTTCTATAGGTCAAATTATGAGCTTAAGTGTGAAAAAATAGGTAGAATTGACGCACAACTTATGAATATGGTGTTCACTTATATGTTAGTTACATGAAAAATACTAACATAAACAAACTTTTTTTTGCTGATTCTAATAGCCAATGCCTATGCCTTCATTTTTTACATTTAAAAAAAAAATTCTCATTTGATACCCCAGAGGTCAAATCGTGACCTCAAATTTTGGTTACAGTGTAACTTTTTTATTTTTCAACCTAGAGTTCTAAAACTTGCATATTTGGATTCCTTGTCGTTTTCTGATTCTAAATATATATACTTTTATATAATTATGACAATTATTACCCAAGTTATGGCTCGCCAAATGTTAGTAACCTCGCGAGTGACCTCAAATTGCCCGAGGTCATATCTCTTGAACCGTTGGTCGGATTGACCTTATAATTTCAGAAATGGATTCAGGGCTCACAAACTCCCTATAAACCAAATTTCAGCAAAATATGAGAGATGAGGGTGTTAATTTCAATTTTTTTTGGTTGATCTGACAGAGAATGACCCCATTGTCTTCCTTGATGGAAATCTTGAATCGCCGATTCGAGTCAAGTGCCCAGGTGCGATGCATCACGCTTGGTGGGTGTGCAAGGTCCTGTATTCTATCAAGATGTGGATGTTCCAGGAGCAATTGCAACATCTCGCACCAAAAGAGAAAACATGCTTGCAAGACGTGAACATCTTCGCTGTGTCAGTTTACCTGAAGGCATGGTTCACTGATCCGATGGCTGCTTCCGCTCTAGCCCAGGACCTTTGCCTCTTGGAATCATTGAGGTTGTATCCACAGAAGATCTCCAATGCAGCCAGTCAGGAGCTGGCAGGACAGCTTTGGGGTACTCCTCTGAGGAAATGATTCCATTGGCCTTCTTCGATGCCGATGTTCCATCGGCAACGAAACGTCGGATTGTCGTAGCCCTATACAAGAAAGAGGGTGGAGAGCAGATTATAAAGCGTGTCAACCCGCCTCTCGGTTCATCTTTGGAGAGCCTTGTGGCAAAGAATTCAGTGAGTTACTTCGAATGATTGCAATTGTCTGCAGGTTTCTTAAACAAAGATCCGGATGAATGGGAAAAAATGGAGGAGTTTGTCGGTGCTTAGGGTGTGGAAAACCTTAGGGTGGTGAATGACCACGCCGAGTGAGCTGTGGCCCTCGTTCAACAGTACAGCGGCTGCCACACCAAAGACGAGGAGCAGCTGCAGTATCTGCTGCAAGTCGTGTCGGAGAATCGCCGGAAGTTTCAGGATGCCAGAAAAAGCTCTTCGGCCGACAATGAGTGGTTGCCAACTATGACACCCCCAGTCATCATAGAAAGGATAGTACTAATCCATCAGCTCATGGATGAGTGGTGGAGCTGTAGTGCATACCATATAATACTATTACAGTGATAGAAGGATAAGTTTTGAAACTCGCGAGCAACCCTTAAATATGAACTGATCGAAATGAAAATTTACCCGCAACATTTTCTCGTGGAACCTCACAACTTCAGTGGGTGGGAGCTAGGAAACATCAAAAATAAATTTCCCCTATATAGTTATGGACCACCTTAATATATAGTCTTGACTTCAAGTAACTCTGACATTGGTTTATGTCTGTTTGGATTTTAAGATTATTTTAAGTTTTGTTTATATGATTTCTATAAATATTGGTATCTTTCCAACATTGTTTTAAGAATGGGTAACAACTGTAGTAGGTATTACTGTAGCCTATGTTACGTTATTTAAATTGTGTTATGTGATACACTATTTCCTGTTTGATCAGTGAGATTAAGTAATGTTGGGTGAGAATAGTAGTTGGATGGGTGACCATCCTCTACATTCAGATGTAATGACCTATGGTTTGGATTCCATGGAGAGTCATAGGTCTGTTCCATTACGTGACATTTGCTGTTATGGAGGTCAAACAACCCCAAACATTATTATTGGTGCGAGGTTGTCATGTTAGTTAGTTTGGGGAAAATGTTAGGATACATTTATAGTTAAAAATTTTGATAGGCAACAGCCTAAATTATTTTAACTAACTTTACGTACTTTTGTGATGGTGCGTAGATGGGTGGGTTGCATGTATAATTATGCCTTGCCTAAGCCTGTTTAATTTTTTTTCTTTTTATAGGTTAATATGATTAAAGATGATGGCTCTGTTATTCACTTCAATAATCCTAAGGTTCAAGCGTCTCTTAATGCAAATACTTTTGCCATTTCTGGTCATGCTGAAAACAAACAAATTGCAGAAATGCTCCCTGGAATTCTCAATCATTTGGGGTCAGAAGGTTTCAATCAGTTAAAGAGAATAGCTTCAACTGTTAATGCCAGTAAGTTCATTAATTTGAGAATTGGGGGCATCTGACAATATGTTAGGGAGTTTTATAACTTGATATTAATGGCCTCAGAAAGTTAGGGTAGATATTGTATAAGAAATGGCATAATTTTTCAGATTTGTTGCTCAATTAACTGTGCATTTTCCAAACACTGTTTATATATACTATATATATAATTTTTTTTTTTTTTTTGAGTGGGGATGAGGAAATAAGCGAGCATTGAAGTTATAGTCGAAAAAAGTTAATTGAAAGAAGTTTTGAATTACATTTATTCCCTTAATACTGTATACAGTATGTATTTTTATTTATTTATTTTTTTTAATATAAATGAAAAAGGAATAGGGAAGGAACATCATATGGAAAAGATTTAATGTAGTCCCAAAATTTTTATATAAATACAGACTATGAAAATAAAAACCCACTCTAATAGAGTTTATTTCCACGACAGTTTCGACGCCCACTGGCATCCTCCTCGGGTGGATACATTTTGTTTTTTTTTAATAGATTCTGGTTAGCTTTAGACAAGCTCAGGAAGAATGAAGCAATATTTGTCACTAAAGGAGACAAAAGTAACACTGTGGTTATTATGGACAAGTGTGATTATAAACAAAAAGTGGAAATGTTACTTAGTGATGAATTCACCTACACCAAAGTGAGATCGTCCCCCCTAAAGCGTCTTTCTGCCGAATTGAACAAAACCATCAGGAACTTATTAAAAGATGTCCTGGCGATTGATCCTAAAAGATTTCTACAGATTAACCCCAAACTCCCCCACATTTACGGCTTACCCAAAACCCATAAGATTAATATACCACTCCGTCCCATTATTTCACACAGGGGTTCCTTTAGTTACAGGTTATCTAAATTTCTTGCAGATAAATTATCCTCATTAGTTGGAAATTTTCAGGCTCGCACATCACTAATTCCTGTGACTTTATTAACAAAGTTATGTCCTTAGATTTAAAACAGGGAAGAATGATCAGTTTTGACGTTGAGTCCTTGTTTACGAAAGTTCTCATTGATGATGTACTTAGTTTTTTAGATAGAAAATTGCCAACATGTAACGTAGATCTAGGCATGCCCACATCTGTATTTTTAGAACTGATAAAACTCTGTCACCAATAATGCCTTCTCCTTCGGTGAAGAATTTTATTTGCAATGTTTTGGTATGGGAATGGGGTCCCCTTTATCCCCAATACTGAGTACATTATACATGGAATATTATGAGTCGGAATTGTTGCAAACAGTATGTCCCAGGAATCTAATTTGGTTTCGTTATGTAGATATTTTCTCATTTTGGCCTGACCACTGGAACAACTTTGACACTTTCTTTGTCATTAAATAATCTTGTTCCCTCTATTAAATTTAAGTATGAATGGGAGAATGACAAACAATTACCTTTTCTAGATGTTTTGGTCATTAACGAAAGCGGAAAGCCCAATTTCACGGTCTATAGAAAACCTACTCATTGTAATTCGTACATTCATTATTTTTCATATCATGATGAAGGGGTTAAAAACTTAAAAGCTCAATTATTTCTTCCATGTTTCTAAGAGCACTCAGGATTTGTAGCCCACATTTGCTGGACCCGGAAAATTAAAAGATTTAGAACATTTTTAAGGATTTAAAATATCCTGAGTGGTTTATCAGAAAGGCATATTTTAAAGCCAGAAAATCTTTTTATGCCCCTCGGGAACCTTCAGTTAACCAAAAGCAATATATGAGTTTGCCTTACATTGCCGGCTTAGAAAGAGTAAAACCGTTGATGAAAGATTTTAAGTTTGCTTTGGCGTTCAAATATTTGTCTACTGTGAGAAGTAAATTGGTTAGGAATAACGTTGCAAAAGAGGAACAAGCTTGTGTCTTCAGCATTCCCTGTAAAAGTTGTGATTTAGTATACGTGGGAGAAACTGGAAGAAATATTGAAACCCGTATTAAAGAACACAAATATGCTTTCAGAAGTTGTAATACTAATAATGCCATTTTTTATCACGCCAGCCAGAATAATCATGCTATAGATTGGGAATCAAGTAAGGTACTTTATAAATGTAATAGTTATGTCAAAAGAAAAATAATAGAATCTGTGTGTATAGAAAAAGTAGATAATTTTAATTTGTGCGAAGGTACTTATAAGTTAGATGCTTTAATGAGATTCTTGGTCAACAAATCCCTTACGGAGTCGGGGGAACGTGTTCTAACCTAAGTGTGAATTTCTTAAAGGTCTCTGGATTGTTTCCTTACTCGCATTTAGTAAATGTAATAATGGAAGTAATAAATGTGGAAATAAATATAAATGCAACAGATATAATAATAAAGGTAATATTATAAATTTAATAATTAGGGTAAAGGTAATAATAATAAATGTTAAAAAAAAAAAAATGTAAATGCAATAATAAATGCAGTAATTATGTCAAAATATTAGAATCTGTATGTATAGAACAAGAAGATAGTTTTAATTTGTGCGAATGTACTTATAAGGTGGACCCTGTAATAAAATGTCCTTCCGGTGTCGGGAGAACAGTATCTAACCTAGGTGTGAATTTCTCAGTGGTCTCTGGATCGTTTCCTTACTGCCTTTTTCATTTGTTTTTCGGTTTATAAGTCTGTATAATAAACAACAATGTAATAACCAATGTAGTAATAAATTTATAATTTCTGTAATAAATAATTATGCAATATTAAATGTAATAAATTTAATAATAAATGTAATAATTATGTAAAAAAAAAAAATATATATAATCTGTATGTTTAGAACAGGAAGATAGTTTTAAATTTGTGAGAATGTACTTAATGAAAATGCCCTTCTGGTGTCGGGAGAATGGGATCTAACCTAGGTGCGAATTTCTTAATGGTCGGTCCCTGGACTGGTTTTCCCCTCTTGTTTTGGTTCATTCGTTTTTCTGTATCTACCTGAGGAGGATGCCAGTGGGCGTCGAAAATGTTGTGGAAATAAACTCTGTCTATTAGAGTGGGTTTTTATTTTCATATTTTGACCTTCACGTAGAAAAAAGTGAAGTTTTTTGCATTTAAATACAGACTAGGTGATACAGCAGTATGTATATTCTTTAATTCTGTAAATTATTAAGTTTAACCTGATGATTAAACTTCTTGAAGTAGTTGTCTTTGTATGAATGTGAGTACCCAGTTGAATTCAGCAGGTTTATAGTAATCCCCATTTTGAAGGTTGGTCTGAAAATATCCAGACAGTGACAGTAGATTTTATATAAGAAGAATGTTTGGGTACTTTCAGACAAACACTTGTAGTTTGTATTATTTTGTATTTAACGTGAGGTATTTTGGTGACCCCAAATTTTCATGAAAGTTAGCCCTTGATTAATAAGGTTGGGATTGCCCCTTATTCCTAGTGGTATGTTACGTAAATGGTTTTGGTGTTTTCAATACTAAACTGTAATATAAATTCAGAATATTCTGAATATTTGAATCAAATTAGTTTAATGCGAATGTATTGGACGATAATTTAAGTAATTTTTGCCCAACATTAAGCTAGTAAGTAGTCACAAAAAGACTGAATTATTTGCCTTCCTGCCCGCTGATTCATTTCATATGCAATTTAGCGTCTCGGGTATCTCCATTCCACACTTCATTGTGGATTGGTCGTTAATGGGCGCAAGAGAAAATTGAGTCTCACATCGTTGGAAACTATCTTAAAAGCTAGTTTCCTGGAAATTGTCTCGTACAGTTGCTAATTTTAATTTATTATAGGAACTTAAAAAGTTCAATAGTTTGTTCTGATTGTATATAGTAATATCATTCTTTTATGAAGCTCCATTTTGAACTCAAAATTTTTTTTACAACAGCAAATGTATCTTCAAGTGGAATAGATGAAGAGGATGATGATGTTCCTGAATTAGTGGAAGATTTTGAAGCAGCAAGCAAGAATGATGCAGGTAAACTTTATTTCACATTGTTTTAAAAGTAGTTCATCCATCTTTAAACAATAAGTATTAACTTTATTACTGGTATACTATTAATTGTGGATTAGGGTACTAGAAAAAATTACCAACTAAATGAAGTTTATTTTGCTTTTCCAATTACATTAAACTGCAGAATCAGGCACTTTAGAATTGGAGTAAGCTAGAGTAAGTATTCTTTGTCGCACAGATTGTCTTTTTGGATAGATCTGTTGAAACTGAGCAAAACATTATTTGGTTCATCTCCATATTTTCATTTAATATAAGCGCTTTTGACCTTGGCTACTTTGGTGCAATTCTATCACTCCTGCAGTAGATAGTTGTTGGATTCTTTAGCAGAAGCATTTAAGTTAATCCACCACCCCAAGAAAGCTGTTTTCAGATATTTTCAATACCACTGAATTGTCCATTGGCTCATATTAGAAATACATTACTGTACACTTTCACCCTATTATTTTACTAGTCAGGATGATCCCTTAAGAACAGTGCATATTTGTAGTGTATACTGGTCCCAGTGTGTCGTAAAAGGCGACTAAAAATAAGGGATGAGTGTTGGGGGGGGGGGACTGGAAACCCTTGCCACCTGTACGTAAATTTCCACAAACAGGAATGGTAAGAGAAGGTGCATAGCGGGGGCTTTCCCGCGACGGCTGAAGCTGGGGTGTTAATGTGCGTGAATGTGGTTAGGATGATAAGAACGGAGAGATTGGTGCTCTGTTTAGTGAGAGGCGCCTGGAGGTCGTGGCCTTCAGTGAAACAAAGCTGAAGGGTAAGGAAATGATGATCTCAGCATCTTGTAAAAAAAAAAAATGAGTGGGCCTTACGCCTTCCATAGCATCCCCCCCATTTTACTCTCTCCACAGATATAAACCCCAAATGTGACAGTCATGCATTATATTAAGTCTTATTAAGTAGATTAGATTAATTTGGATAGATTAGATGAATTATATAAATTATTGTCACATTTTTTGGTTTAGTTTCAGATTGTTTATGATTGAAAGAGCTATGATTTAATTCTGAATGAGTTATATTAAATTCAGATTGAATGATTCAGTTGCTAGAATTTAACAATTAGTTTCTTGTTATTAATGCGACTAGGCCTAAATAAGTGAAATCATGGCGACAAGAAGCAAAACGCACAATTCAACATTTGGTCACCCTGCAGAATTTCAACCTTCAATGACTCTTTCAAAGGCTGACGTATTTAGGCATTATTTATTGGTAAGAAAACGAGAAGAACTGATTTCGAAAGGTTCTAGAACAGCAAAAGAATGTTACAGAATTGTCACTAAAGATGTGGAAGACATTTGGGAGAAGTTTTCCTTTCCACATATAGGATTTGAAGGAATAGCTATAAAAGTTGAACGATTGATAGAATTTGCAGCAAAGCTAAATAAAGTACCATTAAAACAAAGAAACAACAGTTTTCAGCAGAAGGTGGAGACATTCAATGAAATGTTTGATATTTGCACTTGTACTTGTTACGATAAAAAAATCGGTCGAACGGATTGCAGATGTGGTGATTGAGTTCCACTGATTGAGTTCCACTGATTGAGTTCCACTGATTGAGTTCCACTGATTGAGTTCCACTGATTGAGTTCCACTGATTGAGTTCCACTGATTGAGTTCCACTGATTGAGTTCCACTGATTGAGTTCCACTGATTGAGTTCCACTGATTGAGTTCCACTGATTGAGTTCCACTGATTGAGTTCCACTGATTGAGTTCCACTGATTGAGTTCCACTGATTGAGTTCCACTGATTGAGTTCCACTGATTGAGTTCCACTGATTGAGTTCCACTGATTGAGTTCCACTGATTGAGTTCCACTGATTGAGTTCCACTGATTGAGTTCCACTGATTGAGTTCCACTGATTGAGTTCCACTGATTGAGTTCCACTGATTGAGTTCCACTGATTGAGTTCCACTGATTGAGTTCCACTGATTGAGTTCCACTGATTGAGTTCCACTGATTGAGTTCCACTGATTGAGTTCCACTGATTGAGTTCCACTGATTGAGTTCCACTGATTGAGTTCCACTGATTGAGTTCCACTGATTGAGTTCCACTGATTGAGTTCCACTGATTGAGTTCCACTGATTGAGTTCCACTGATTGAGTTCCACTGATTGAGTTCCACTGATTGAGTTCCACTGATTGAGTTCCACTGATTGAGTTCCACTGATTGAGTTCCACTGATTGAGTTCCACTGATTGAGTTCCACTGATTGAGTTCCACTCTTTTGTCAGGCAGAAACAAAGAAAATAACAACTAGGACCAATCGACAGAGTAACGACTTCCGCAAGAAAAAGGACTCACGATAGAGTTAAAGGATTAGAAAGAAGAGCCAAGATAAGCCTAGATATGAATATCGCCTCAACCAGCAAACTGGACCCTTTACATATTATGGAAGATGAGAGCATGGAAATTGATGATGACAGCGACGATATTGACTTTGTTCCGGATTTTGAGCTGAGAGAAAACAAACCATCAGAACAGAATTATTTATGATAACTTAACAATAACAGCAGATAGATACTGTGTAAGTTACAGAGCTACTGCAGCTTTGAAGGATATTGGTAATATTAGACGAAACCAATATGTTGGATAGGAAAAAGTGGAGAGAGAGAATAAGTGTGGGTAAAAAGAACATAATCAAAGTGGAATCAGAGAACACACAGATTGAAGGCATCGGATTTGATGGTAGAAAAGATCAAACTAAGACAAAGAAGGGAATGGAGTACGAAGAACATTATGTAATAGCTCACTGGTCTACAAATTTTGAAAAAGTTTGTGCTTCGGAGATAAAATGTGTTTCCTATTATGGATTTTGGGGTGCTGAAAACGACTATGACCATAAGAACAGTCGATTGGCTACAGTTTCCAAGAAAATTCAAGTTACACATTTTGCGTATATGTATACCATATATTAGTAACATACCTGTATAATGCAGTCACTTAATATTGATTCAACCTGTTGCTTCTTTGCTTGTCTCTTGTATTCAACTTCTGGAGCATCTCTTGTTGTCCAGCAGTAGTCTGCTAACAATGATGGACTCCATTTCCCCTGGTAGCGTTTCTCCATTGCTGAGATATCCTGGTGGAAACGTTCACCATGTTCATCGCTGACTGCTCCGCAGTTGGCTGGAAAAAATTCCAGGTGCAAATGGAGGAAATGTATCTTTAAAGACATATTGCAGCCCATTTTTTGATAGGACAACAGCAGGTTTTCCACCAGCTCCCTGTAATTGTCAGCTTTGGTATTTCCGAGAAAATTGGTTGCTACTAACCGGAAAGCATTCCACGCTGTCTTCTCCTCACCACCTAGGATACGGTCGAACTCCTCATCTCTAAGAAGCTCGCGGATCTGTGAACCAACAAATACACCCTCCTTGATTTTTGCTTCACTGAGCTTTAGGAATTTACCACCGAGGTACTTAAAAGCTGCCCCCGTTTTATCCATAGTCTTAACAAAATTTTTCATGATGCCCAGTTTGATGTGTAAGGGTGGTAACAAAATCTTGCTTGATTCTACAAGTGGAGGATACTGAACATTTTTTGTTCCAGGTTCCAATGAGTGTCGGAGTGGCCAATCCTTCTTGATGTAACGAGAAGTCCTAGCCCGACTGTCCCATTCACACAGAAAACAGCAATACTTAGTGTAGCCCGGCTGCAGTCCAAGCGCGATAGCAACAACTTTCAAGTCACCACAAACCTGCCACTGATGTTTGTCAAGAGTTTATGCAGTTCAAAAGTTGCTTCATGTTGTCATATGTTTCATGTGGACTGCATGACCAACTGGAATTGATGGCAATAAACATGCAACAAAACAGCTTTTAGATCAACTTCGATGAATCAATGAACAGTCTCCACTCATCAGGATTGTGAATAATGTTGAGAGCTGCCATCAGACCATCGATGTCGTTGCGAGCTACAAGGTCACCTTCCATGATGAAGAATGGGACAAAATCTCTTTGACGGTCACGAAACTTACACACACTAACATTTTCAGCGAGGAGATTCCACTGCTGCAATCTGGAGCCCAACAGCTCTGCCTTACTCTTTGGCAGTTCTAAATCTCTGATAAGGTCGTTTAATTCATTTTGAGTTATCATGTGCGGTTTAGAAGATGTAAAGTTATAAACAAATTCACGGTCTTGTGAAGCTGAAGGCTCACAAGTTTCGCAGGTTCCTTCATTCTCCTCATCCTCTGACTCCAGGGAGAATGAGTGTGGGGGCTCAGGAACGGGTAGTCCTTCGCCGTGAGGTACCGGGCGTATAGCAGAGAGTATATTCGGATATTGTAAAATCCACTTTTTCTTGCAAATACCTCTCTTGACTGGAGGCACCATGCAGAAGTAACAATTGCTGACATGATCTGTTGGTTCCCTCCACACCATTGGCACTGCAAAAGGCATAGATTTCCTTTTCTGATTCAACCACTGGTGAAGGTTTGTTGCACAAGTATTGCAGCATATGTGTGGGGCCCAGCTCTTGTCCTGATCTCCAATCTTACAGCCAAAATAAAGGTGATAGGCTTTCCTAATCACGGCTGTTATAGCACGCTTTTGTGATGCAAAAGTCAATTCTCCACAAACATAACAGAAGTTATCTACTGTTCACACAATTACAAGGAATCTCTGTTCAAATTAGGCTGAAAAAAATTGTTTCAAAAGCAAACACTAAAAAGAGTTTGACAAGGGTGCACTGTATGACCAGCGAATGAACTGATGCTGTGGCGTAATATGTAGACGCCTGTGACACATCGATGTCTTGACTCTACTGCGCATGTGTGTAGAAAACGGGTAGAACATTATGGGAAGCAATATGTTAAAATGATCCAATCTATTTTTTAATAAATAATTTACAAATACATAATGTAATAGATAAATTTAAAATTACATTTTATTGTATTATATATATATATATATATATATATATATATATAATATATATATATATATATATATATATATATATACACACCGTAAGATGGGGTAACTGGGCACCTGCAGGGGTAACTGGGCACTACTAAGTTTGAGGTAAATTTCGTTATATAATAGTATGAATTTTTCCCATAAATTGTAAGTATCTACCTATGTAATAGGTATAGGTACCTAAAATGAAAAAATAATAACGAAATGTACCTTAAATTTAGTAGTGCCCAGTTACCCACATCTTACGGTATATATATATATATAATATATATATATATATATATATATATATATATTATATATATATATATACACAAACTCAGAATGGTTCCCTGAGAACAATATATGTTAAACACAGACCGTGCATGGCACAAGGAACTCTTCTGGGAAAATTAAATCCACTATAGTCCGAATAAGTAATGATAAATGACAAATACCATAGTTTTTTTCCTTTTTCATGATTTTAGCCCGACGTGGGCAACGGTCTCTCGCAAAGAGATCCCATAAATATAGCTTCCCTCCCAGCTATCTGCAAAGCAGACAGGATCCAGCTTTGGGACGTGGATCTAGGGTTTAAAGCAAACCTAGATCCCTACACTCAGAACCTCTATATAAGTAAAAGACTCGTTGCATTCACGTCGTGTTGAATAAATCAAAGAAAAAGGGGTAACTATTGTATTTCACGACGTGAATGCAACGAGTCTTTTACTTATATAGAGGTTCTGAGTGTAGGATCTAGGTTTGCTTTAAACCCTAGATCCACGTCCCAAAGCTGGATCCTGTCTGCTTTGCAGATAGCTGGTGAGGGAAGCTATATTTATGGGATCTCTTTGCGAGAGACCCGTTGCCCACGTCGGGCTAAAATCATGAAAAAGGAAAAAACTATGGTATTTGTCATTTATCATTACTTATTCGGACTATAGTGGATTTAATTTTCCCAGAAGAGTTCCTTGTGCCATGCACGGTCTGTGTTTAACATATATATATATATATATACATATACATACATACATACATACATACATATATATATATATATATACATACATACATACATACATACATATACACATTAATTTATTAAAATAAAAAAATATAACCGCGCATGCGCAGTAGAGTCAATGCGTCGATGTGTCACAGGCGTCTACATATTACGCGACAGATGCAGTCTAGTTAGTAGGGTGCAGGGTTGCCTGATAATTTTATAAATAGAGCCAATTGGCAATTTTAGGCATCATTTTTGTATTCAGTGACCCAAAATTAGTAAAGATTGACTACTATTATTTCCGAAGCATTTTGGCTGTAGACCAGTGTAGTCAAAGAACCTGGTGATGTTTACATGGATCATATAGCTCCAGATAACGGAACTGCTTGTTGTATTGCAGATGAAATAATAACTTTTATAGTGGATTCTAATAGCAAAGAATCCCTCAAAGCTTTGCTATGCGATGGCACCCCACTGAACACTGGCAGGATTGGTGGAGTGCTAAAATTGATTGAATTATATCTGGACAGGCTGGTACAATGGCTGATTTGCATTTTGCATGCAAATGAACTGCCCTTCAGGCACGTATTTGAAGCAATTGATGGAAAAACTTCGGGATCAAACACCTTCAAAGGTTCTCTTGGAAATAAACTCTGAGAGGATTTGACCAAACTGGATATAGTTGATTATACCCCTGTAGAGGGCAACATTAAAGAAGTTTCAGCCGATATTGTTAAAAGTTTCAGCTGTGACCAAAAATATATGTATGAAATGTGCATTAGCATACAATCTGGATGCATCTCACAAGCATTAGCCACCAGATCCCCAGGTGCCCTCCATCATGCAAGATGGCTAACATGAGCAAACAGGATCCTGCGCTTATGTGTGTCTACACAGAATCCAGACAAAAACATCCAAGACCTAGTAAAAATTATAATGCTGGTTTACGCTCCAGGCTGGTTTTGGATAAAGTCTCATCCAAAGGCAAATGAGGGAGCATCTAATTTTATGTATATCATGCACTTGCTTAAAGGCTTAGATAAAAAGCATCTGATGATTATGGAGCGTGTCCTCAGAAATAATGCCTATTTTGCCCACCCAGAGAATATCTTGCTCTCAATGATAACAGACACAAGAAGAGAGGTCAGAGAGCTGGCTCTTCAGCACAACATTCGAGTAAGAACTAGGAGCACCAATGTGAGAAATTTTGAGCTGCCAAAAACACTGAACTTTGAAGCAGATGATTATCCTACCATGATCAACTGGGACAACAAAACCATCACCCCTCCACCTATTTTACAGAATTTGACAAATGATGATCTTAAATTTCAAAATGAACCACTTCAGCTTATTCCTTTTCCCTGTCACAGCCAGGGAGTAGAACATGCTGTAAATTTATTTTGAATGTACTGGAGTCGAGAAAAAAGCTACTTGTGTTCCAATGGAAAGGCCAGTCAGTAATTTACGATTTTAAATTTCTGAAGGTGAATATTTTGGTTTTAATATGCTTCAATTGATTCTTTAAGTAATATATGGAGAAAGATTTCTTATATATATATAAGGATGTGTCAATTTTGGGGGTGAAATGACTAAATTGAAAATCATGTGATTTGGTAGCAATTTAATGTAATCATTTGGCATACAAAATAATATCCTTGCTTCAAAAACAATAAAAAATAACTCCTACCTACATCAACTTTAATTCAAAAATTCAATTTTTCTGTAAATTCGTAACAAAATAACAAATGTGCGCAAACATCGTATCAATATTTAAAGTGGCAATAAGATATCATTCAGAGTCTTTATTTGAAAGTAACCAATGCAGTCATGTCCTTTTTGCTGCGGTTCCTTGACATCAGCATTCGGCTTGCTACTTGCTGTTTGATGTAGCCTTCTCGCCTCTCGTGACTGTAAACTTGACTAGCTGCTTCTGTAACCATTTTCACACATCTCTCCACACTCTGAGTGTGAGAAGGCCACTTTGGCACTTGCATTGGGGCCTCTTTAAGTTGTGTTAAATCTTTGTTATACATGTTGTCAGTGGTGGCTCCAAAACTTCCGAACTCGAGTTAACTAATTCTGACAATTTCGTGGCATTAACGTTTATTGGAGGTACCTTCCTTGTCTGAACAGAGCAGTCTCCCAGCTGGTCATCATCTAGTGATGTTCCTCTAAGTTTTAGAATGATTTCCACAGCCTCAGTTCGCTCTTTGGTACATTGGCTGCAGAGTATTGCTTGCAAAACTGCCTCTGGCTTAGCATACCAAGGGGACCTTCTCACCACAGGTAACACGATGTCCACCACTACTTTCCTTTGGGTTCTCAGTAGCTGTAATTGAAACAAGATGTGGTTGGGCCCCTCCATCCACATTGGATTAAGTTTTACATTGAACTAGTGAGGAAGATAAAGCCCAATAATAAATTCAACAATCAACATCAAATTCTGTAGCATTTTGCCCTTCAGTGCATGTTTGGAAACCCAAATCCTGCAGAAACGAATCGCTGTAGTTAACCAATGACTGACTTATGGGTCCAATCTCCAAGAGAGCCAGATTTTGAGGCAATTCTCCTGATCTGATTGCTTGAACAATACGATAAGCATAAGATTGATCCGTGCTGAGGTCTCTGATAACTTCTTCAGACAACACTGGAAGGGGAGGGCCTGCTTCAACCTTTGGAAATTTTGTATTTATTTCTAATTCCGTTGCTTTATCTAGCATGTTGCCAAGGGGGGCCTGACCACTTGTTGTTGCTCTTTGTAGGACCATCAAGTTCCTGGATGAGACGATGATGAGGTAGTTCCCCTGTGTGCAAATCACATACAATCCAAACAAGCCTTCTTCCAAGTTTTTTCTCTAAATGTGTCATAACACCACCCTGCCATCCAGTGTTCACCGCAGTTGAGTCTCCACCAATGGCCTGCAGTGAACTGTCAAGTCTTCTTTCTTGAAGCCAACATATTATTTGATCAGCAATTGCCTCTGCATATTTCTTGCCTTCTACTTCTGCTTCAGGAACAAATTGAAACAAATAGCGGCCACCAAGTTTGGAACACACAGAGTAGTGTTCTTCTTTGATGAGACCGGGAAACTTTCTGTCCATTCCCTCTACCTCTAGGAGAACTTTTGTGTCATCTCTTCCATCAAACAAAAGGCAAGAGAGACCTTCCTCCTTCAAATGTTTTTCATGTTGATCAGATATTTCCTTCATTATTTTTTCTTGTGCTCTTCTTGTCTTATTATGATCTATCACTAAGGATGTATCCTCTTGGCTGATGAGGTCTGCATCTATCCAAGCGGCAGTGGCAATCTCTGCAGTCTCTCGTAGCCCTGTATGGTGGTGAGTACTGGCAAGGACAATGTTTGAGATGTCTTTAGTGTTGTATTTCATTCTCTTCGGCGAAGGTTCAGATGGCATTTTGGAGCTATCATCTGATGTTGCTTCTTTCTGTTCATCTGAAGAGCTTTCAAAGAAGTGAGAAACCTCTTGATAGAGCTCTTCATCTCTTTGGGTGGCTTTTTCACTTCTTTTTCTTCTTCCGTCTCTCAGATTTTCTCTTTTTTCTTAGCAATCTGGTTTTTTGGTTTCTGAATAATCTGCCAAACCAATCTGCATACTTCCTTGGCCTCCTGCCTTTGTTCTCTGCGCCTTTATGAAAGCCAGCTCCAAAATGGATCTTCTTCTCACGAGGACAGTGACAATCAATGTGAGGGTGAGGTTCTCTTCTGCATGAGGGAGAACAATTGGCTTCAGAACACAACTCTATGGGACACTGGCAGTTAAAAATGTCAAGAAGAGTATCAAGTGTGTGCAGAAATTAATTTTTCTTTGCTAGTTTTCCTTTACCAAGTGATGTCTCAACTGCTTTGTACCACAGCTTTGTTAATTTTAGCTCAATAGTTCTATACTGATTGGTTTGAATAACACATTAGCTTTTTTCCACTGATGCAGAAGAGGGGGAATCATGTCCCTTATGAGCTCTTTCTCTGTGTAGTTCCTTCTATCCTTTGTATTTTGTTCACGAAGGAGTAACCCTAGTCTCAGCATGTCTCGCACTGTTGGTAGTTCTGATATGGGAAGCTCCTTGCCTGTACCGACTAACAGGCTCAAGTGGCATGATGACTGACCTCTTGTCTTCAATTTTGGCATCTTAGGAATATCTGAAAAGAAAGAAAAAAACATTTAAGTATTTTATATCAATTACGATGTTTCAAAGTTTAGTCATTCGATGTTCTAAAATTCAATAAAAAAATATTTCATTGGATTACAACATAATTAGACAGAAGAATATGATAATAAATAATTGTAATAATCAATAATCCATACTTACAGTTAAACTGTAGTATTTGTCTAGTAGAATAACTATGAAGTAGGTACAAGAGCAATAACGGCAAACCACCGTCTATGACATCTAAGAGGCAACTGAGAGTGAGGGACAGTTCTATTCATGTTTTGACTTGTACATTGTACAACTACTATATGACCTTGAAAACACTCCATATGCGATCAGTGGGATAATTCTGTGACAGATGAATAGTTAATCAATTTATGTCCTATTATTTAGTAAAAGAGTCAATTTCTGAAACTTTAAGGTAAAATTGATGTAGGTGGGTCATTCTCTGTCAAATCAACCAAAAAAAATTGAAATTAACACCCTCATCTCTCATATTTTGCTGAAATTTGGTTTATAGGGAGTTTGTGAGCCCTGAATCCATTTCTGAAATTATAAGGTCAATCCGACCAACGGTTCAAGAGATATGACCTCGGGCAATTTGAGGTCACTCGCGAGGTTACTAACATTTGGCGAGCCATAACTTGGGTAATAATTGTCATAATTATATAAAAGTATATATATTTAGAATCAGAAAACGACAAGGAATCCAAATATGCAAGTTTTAGAACTCTAGGTTGAAAAATAAAAAAGTTACACTGTAACCAAAATTTGAAGTCACGATTTGACCTCTGGGGTATCAAATGAGAATTTTTTTTTTAAATGTAAAAAATGAAGGCATAGGCATTGGCTATTAGAATCAGCAAAAAAAAGTTTGTTTATGTTAGTATTTTTCATGTAACTAACATATAAGTGAACACCATATTCATAAGTTGTGCGTCAATTCTACCTATTTTTTCACACTTAAGCTCATAATTTGACCTATAGAAATTAAAATTACATTTTTTATAGATATAAAAAACAAAGAGTTCTTGACTAATAGAAACAATCATAAAAAGTTTGTTTATGTTGGTACTTTTCATGTAACTAACTTATAAGTGAACACCATATTTATAAATTGCTTGTCATTTCAAGGAATTTTTATATCTTAGCTATCAATTTGACCTCAAGCTCCAAGAATTTAATAAAAATTGTATTTCACTGCTAATCTACACTGGCAATAATAGTTATAATAGTGAAAGGGGAAGACTAAGCTCACATGTAGCCTAAACAAACCTGTTGAAACATGTTGCTACTTGTCTAAGTGCAGAATCAACACAGATAGTTGCAAAATTCCTTGTCTACAGGTTAGTACAGTTCCAGCCAGCACTGTGGGTGGCTGGTGGGTATGGTGTTTTAATGAGCCTCAGAGACTATCAAGGCCTAAAATATTAAGTGTGTATAGCTATATATTTTCTAAAAAATATATATTACCTAATTGTAAATCCTATATCTTTACAGATCAAAATACAATGGTTCGGCACTTGAAATACTGCCAGGACCCTATTCAAAAACACAAGAAACGCATAACAATCAATCTTAGAAAGTGACTGATGTACTTGTTGAAAAATGTGCTGGAAGAGTGAAAAAAGACTCATTGTTGTGTGTGAACTGCTGGACACTGATAATGAAAAACCCCACTATACTTAGTACCACTGAAAACAACGAGTCTGAGCAGGATTCAAATGAATCATCTACTATCAGTGGCTTGAGTAACATCTCTTCAATTCAAGATCTGGACAATGACAGTGATTGCTTGATAAAGGAAAATCCTTCAACTTCAGTTGAACTAGTTCTAGCATTTCTGGACCAAACACCAGTTAAAAAAAGTAAGTAATAATTAATATAATAACTTATACTTTACTACAAGGTCTGTTTGATCTACTATATAGCCAATTATATAGCATTTAAGGTACTATAATTAATATTTAATTACTAATATTCAGGTGTGTGAAACCTTTTTTTCTGTTCTTTTCAGAAGGGCTGTCATTAAGCCAGAAAAAGCGCAAGGCTCATGGTAAGCTATCATCTGCTCAGAAACACCTGAAGGAGAGGCTAGAACTCAGTTATGGTGTTCAAATTACCGAGGAGGTAAGTGATACTTCAAAACCTGAAACTAAATCTGAAAAACATCTAGACAAATTAATGAATGAATTGAAACAGTCATTCCTGGAGAGCAATGTCACCATCACAAACTACAAATATTGACACACTCACCATACACAATTGAAAAAACAGCTAGTTTCTTTCAAACTACAACATACATGGTGAAAAGAAGCCGTTCACTTAAATCAGAACATGGAATCCTTCCGAAGATTCCACTAATGAGCAAAGGAAAAGTGATATCTGAAGAACACAAAGATATAGTTAGAAGATTCTATGAGTCAGAAGAGGTTAGTCGTATGTGTCCTGGCCAAAAGGATTGCGTGAAAGTTATCAGTGCTGAAGGTGCAATGAAGGTGCAAAAACGATTGGTCCTCGGGAATTTAAGAGAGATATTTGAACTATATAAAAATGATGAAAAGAATCTCAAAATAGGATTTTCCACATTTGCAAAATTACGGCCATCATATTGGTGCTTGCCGGTAGTGGTGGGACTCATTCTGTCTGTGTCTGCACATACCATCAAAATCCAAAATTGCAGCTGGCTGCATTGGGAGAAAGAGGTCTTTCATACAAGGATCTTATGGATTACAGTGTCTGCAGTACAGAAAGAGAGACTTGCATGATGCAACTTTGCAATGATTGCCCAAGAGAAGAGGGTGTCCTGGATTTTCTTGAGTTACTTGACAGTGTGAAATCAGCTCCAAATGAAATATCTTACAAGCAATGGGTGACTGTTGACCGTTGTACAATGGTTGATAAGGTGGAGCCACTTCATGAATACTTATCATCCCTAAGCATGAAAATATCCCGCATGGTTCGTCATCACTTTGTTGCTCAGCAACAATCACAGTACTTCAAGCAGTTGAAAGAAACACTACCACCTCAGAGCGAGGTAGTTATAGTAGGTGATTTCTCTGAGAATTATTCTTTCATTGTCCAGGATGCTGCCCAAGGGTTTCACTGGGACAATTCACAGTGTACAGTTCACCCTTTTGTCATCTATTATAGATCATCTGCAGACCAGGAACTTAGCCATTTTAGTGTCTGTTTCTTATCTGCATCACTAAAACACAACACTATAATGGTTTACTCATTCATATTGAAGCTTATGACATATGTTAAATTCAGATGCCCACAATTGAAGAAGGTGCACTATTTCTCAGATGGATGTGCTGGCCAATATAAGAACAGATACAACTTCACAAATCTCTGTTACCATGAAGAGGATTTTGGTCTGTCTTGTGAATGGCACTTCTTTGCTACATCCCATGGCAAAAATGCATGTGATGGGATTGGAGGAACAGTGAAAAGAGCTACTGCTCGTGCCAGTTTGCAGAGAACTACAGAGAGGCAAATTCTTACACCAGAACACATGTTTCAGTTTTGTGAAGAAAACTTGAGCAAGAAGATAAATTTTTTCTTTGTAACTACAGCTGATTTGAAAGATGCAGAAGAACGGTTGGAACATCGATTCAAGGATAGTAGGGCTATTCCTGGAACTCAGAAATTTCATAGATTTGTTCCCCTAAACAAGGAAGAACTGATGGTGTATCCCATTTCAAGTGGCATTGGAGAAAAGAAAAGAATAAGGAAAAGTCATTTTACTAATGAACCTGCAATGCTTGGTAACCTAAAATGTGTCAAACCAGGAGAGTATGTTGGCTGCATTTATGACATGCAAGTTTGATATGGAATTGTGGAGGAATATTGTGAAGAGTTTGATGATTTCATTGTGAACTTTCTACATCCCTCTGGGTCATCAGGATCAAGTGCATATTATTATCCATCAAACAAGGATTCATGTGCAGTGCCAGGACATCATATATTAACTGTAATGAGTTGTCCTACCCTAAGAGGAGGCAGCAGAATTCAATACATTTTTCCACAAAAGAAATTGATGAGAGCATCGAGCATGCAAAAATTGTATTAGGCTAGCACATGAATCCTCTAAGTAGGTCTTCCCCTTTCACTATTATAACTATTATTGCCAGTGTAGATTAGCAGTGAAATACAATTTTACATTTTTTGCCTTTGTTTTTATATCTATAAAAAAATGTAATTTTAATTTCTATAGGTCAAATTATGAGCTTAAGTGTGAAAAAATAGGTAGAATTGACGCACAACTTATGAATATGGTGTTCACTTATATGTTAGTTACATGAAAAATACTAACATAAACAAACTTTTTTTTGCTGATTCTAATAGCCAATGCCTATGCCTTCATTTTTTACATTTAAAAAAAAAATTCTCATTTGATACCCCAGAGGTCAAATCGTGACCTCAAATTTTGGTTACAGTGTAACTTTTTTATTTTTCAACCTAGAGTTCTAAAACTTGCATATTTGGATTCCTTGTCGTTTTCTGATTCTAAATATATATACTTTTATATAATTGTGACCATTATTACCCAAGTTATGGGTCGCCAAATGTTAGTGACCTCGCAAGTGACCTCAAATTTCCCGAGGTCATATCTCTTGAACCGTTGGTCGGATTGACCTTATAATTTCAGAAATGGATTCAGGGCTCACAAACTCCCTATAAACCAAATTTCAGCAAAATCTGAGAGATGAGGGTGTTAGGCACTGGTTGATCTGACAGAGAATGACCCAGGTAAGGGTTATTTTATTTAATTTTGTTTGGCCAATTTCAAGTTTTGACATGAAAAGACTATATTTTCACTACCAAAATTGATTTGAAAAAAGTTGACAAAATTGATCCCCTCATGCTTCTCAGCCGTGACATACAGAATGCATTCGACAGTGGACAATTCGTCCTATCAGTATTTTTTGACATCCAGAAGGCCTACGACACAACTCATCGGACAATAATCCTTAGACAGCTCCAAAATCTAGGGCTCGTAGGAGCCATGCCAACCTTCATCAGGGGCTTCCTATCCTCCCGAACCTTTAAAGTTCGGGTGGGCTCAGTCCTCTCAGACACTTTCGTGCAGATGGACGGGGTCCCACAGGGAAGCATACTCAGTGTTCTATGCTTTTCCATCGTCATGAACACAGTCTCAAAATGTCTTCCATCTACGCGGATGACCTTGCGATCTACTTTGCAGGGCGGGAGCCGTCCGTAGTTCAACGGCAAATTCAGCTCGCCATCTACCGGGTGGAAAGGTGGGTGACATCGGTGGGTTTCCGCCTCTCCACCCCGAAGTCCAAGTGTATGCTTTTCAGCAGAAGAAGACCCGCAACCCTTCCTGTTCCCTCTGTCACGCTATACGGCAATCCTCTTGAGGTGGTACCCTCCACGCGATTTTTGGGCGTGATTCTAGACCGAAGGCTCAACTGGGTTCCTCATATCAAATAACTGAAGCAGTCCCTTCAGTGTCCCCTCGCTCTACTAGATCACCTCTCTCACACCACATCGGGCGCAGACCGACGCTCTCTCCTTCGTCTTTACACTTCCATGGTCCAGTCAAAGATGGACTATGGCAGTGTAGCATACGGTTCAGCCTCCAACACCTGCCTCTGTATCTTGGACCCAGTCCTTAATAGGGGCCTCCGCCTCGCCACTGGTGCTTTCCGCTCTTCTCCAGCCTCCAGCCTTCAAGTGGATTGCAATTACCTCCCTCTCGCCCTCCGACAGCGTATGCTCCTCATGAGGACATACCTCCATGCACAGAGACTACCCTCTTCACTTGTATGCGCGGTGATTTCTGAACTCCCACCCCAGGGACGGAGCTGGCACTTCACTGAAGAGGTCTGTTCTTTCCTTGACTTTTCTAACATGCCTGTCCCCTCAATTATCCCCATTTCATACAACATTTACCCCCCCTGGCTCCTCACCCCTATTAAGTTCTGCAGGGACCTGTGTGCTCTACCGAAGAATACAACGAGTGCTACGGTATACAGGTCACTTTTCCGTGAACATGCAACCCAACATCCGGACACAGTCGCCATTTATACAGATGGTTCCCGTTCGGAGACTGGTGCGGCCGCTTCAGCGGTGATACTGACCCAACCACTTTCTCGAGGCGTCAGCTTGCCCCGCGAGACCTCCGTTTTCTCGGCAGAACTTTTCGCGATTAAGGAGGCCCTAGACATAGTGCGCACTCACTCTGCCAGCTCTTTCGTCATATATTCAGATTCCCAAAGCGCACTTCTCTCCCTAGAGAGATGTAACCCCCCTCATCCGCTCGTCTGTACCATCCAGCAAATTTTCCATTTTTTAACAGCCTTCCGACACAAGACAATCGCCTTCTGCTGGGTCCCGGCACATGTCGGCACCCAGGGTAACGAGGAGGCGGACCGCACGGCAAAGTCGGCCTGCTTACTACCGGCCTCCTCCCGGCCTCTTCCTTTCACCGACTTCTTCCCGACTCTCCGCTCCCATTTCTGTTCCATCTGGCAACGGGAATGGGACCAGGCCACACAAAACAAACTTCATAAGATCAAACCGCAAGTAGGATACTGGGCCTCCTCCTTCCACCGGTCCCGACATAAAGAAGTGATTATAGCCGGTCTCCGCATAGGGGACACACGCATTACTCATGGTCACCTAATGGCTAAATCGCCAGCCCCGCTTTGCCCTACCTGTCATACTCCCATCACTGTCGTACATCTACTGGTCGAATGTCCAAACTTGTCCGCCCTTCGTTGTAGATTTTTCCCTCACTTGGCCGAAATTCCCATACCCGAGCGTCTACAATTCATGCTCGCTGAGAGCCCCCATTTTTCAGAGGAAGCGATTTCCCATTTCCTCACTTATTCCCACCTGTTTCAACGGGTCTGAGACCAGGCCTCCCATACCCACTCCCCAATAACTGAACACTACACCCCCCTGGTATATCATCCCCCAACTCAGTAACATCACTCACCCACTGCCTCGCTGAGATATGTACCGCACTAGGTACGAATCGGCGGTAAAATAAATAAAGGAAAAAAAAATATATATATATATATAAAACTTTAACTTTACTTATATCATTATTTACTTTAATCTTTGTCATTTATCAGGTTTTTTATTCAAAGAATTGGTTTCAATTTCATTTCAATTTAAAAAAAAGGGGGGGCATATGCAACGGGTAGGGGAGGGGGTGCGCATAGCGGTGTAATTACAGTATGTTGTTTAGGGGCCCAAAGGAAACTCCGAGCAGTGTGTAGAATAAGAATACAAAATTTCGAACCCCCCTAACCTACAGCTTTACCTGGGATTCGAACCATGGGTCGGTACATAGTCTGGACGTAGCGCAGACACACTCCCATCCATCTCCTATCCGACCCAATTTTGCTTAATTTCACTGATCAATGGGATGTGGTGTTACGACTGGCTACAACGTAGCCCTTAATTGTGAAATGCATGATTGTGAATAGCATATGCGTATTGAAGGAGGGCTTCTAATGGGAAATTTAGGCATTCCACCCAGAGTTGTCTGGAACCTTTGAAACTACGTACGACTAATTATTCGGAAAGAAAAAGAATTCTTTAGTTAAAAATAAAGCTGGTAACTCGTTTCCTGGAATAGTTTGAAGTGAAGTTGCTGGTCAGTGATTTCATTGTTACTTTGTCACTATCCATTATTCCACTTTTCCATTATCTCTTTTTAAGAAGGTTGTTCAAAGGCCAGATTGTATTTCTCTTTTCAGGTTTGAACTGATGTTGAAGACCTTTATATACGTTTTTGTGTGTAGCCAGTAGTATAAATATTAAGGTAGCCAACTGTTTGCTTGCTTTATGAGGCATGCAGTGAATGCCATGGAAATAAATGTATAAAGTTGGATCAGTAAAGGATTTCTAATATTATATAGTTCATACCAGTGGTGAGCTAGAGCTGGTTCGTAGCGTGAACCGGTTGTTAAAATTTTGAAGCATTTTAGAACCGGTTGTTAAAAATTATGAAAACAAAGTTATAAAATGATCTTAAAACCGAATAATCTTATAAAACGATGTACAAAATAAATACATACATTTAAATACATACCTTATTTAATACTAATTGGGCTAATTGGTATTAAATAAGGTATGTATTTAAAGGTTCTTCAGAATAATAATTTCTTTCTTTGTGTTATCTGAAGCTATTTTGTGATTACTACCTAATTAGTAATAATTAATATACTTAAATATTCTTCATATTTTCTTCTTTTCAAATTTATTCTAAAATTTTTTTATTTTTTATTTTTTTCCATCATCATCATCATCATCAAGTACGAGTACAACTCCCAATGATACAATGCATTGCCACTTCTTATGGAGAAAGGTACAAAAACTACATACTGTGACATCCTTTAAATCGGAACTTTTTATATAGGAAACTGGTCTAAAATTAAGTACAAATGAATGTAGGTTGTTCATATTGGACATTGGATATAGTTGCAGATCACAGGGCTCGAAATGAACACCCCCCCACCCGCCAATCCAATGGCGGGTAGATTTCGGGTCGGGCGGGTACAAATTCTAAGTTATACGCCCGGTTGGCGGGTAGATTTTGAAAGACTGATTATTAAAAATTACACTACACTACAGTACACTGAAAAATGAATGTATGTATTTCGGGCGTATGGATTTTTTTGCCTCAGCCTCTTCTCTCATTTCAATGTTTCTATTTCATTTCTAAGGTTAGGGACACAACCGTCGAGTATTTTCCATACAATATTGTATACCGCTCCCATCATCTTTCCAGAGAGTAGTTTCAGGGATTGTAAGTCGACACCAGTAGTCATCATCTTTCGTTTCCTCTATCTTAGACGTAAAAGTCCTTTTGTATGGCTTCTGTATTTACAGTGTCTCGTTTTCTGTATGGATTTGAGTACTGACCAATAGTCCATAATTGGTAGGACTAAGCTTTTGTATTATTTTAGGATGATCGTTAATTTCCTGCTGTGGAAGCTGCTCCAAATAATTCCCATCATTTTTAGATGTTGTGATTTTAATGTTATATTGCTTTCAACATTCTGCATTCAATAACATTATTACTCAAAGATCCCTGATTTGTGTTTGGTGTTTGTTTGGCTTGGCAGTGTTTTGTACCCTTTATTCTGTGGCACCTTGTTACCATAGCTTAGAAATTTGTTTTTCTTCGTTGAACTAAAAAAAAAATAGTTTTCCGCCGATTTTAATATTTTATTGTCATTTTGTAATTTTTCTGTCATTCTTGATATTTCCTTGTAGTTTTTGTATCATCCTCGAAACATGGTACAATGCTGTCATTAATATCTACATCAATCATTATAAACTGCAAGGGAGCTAATACTGTACGTTGTGGGTCAGCTGATGACTTTTGAGACGGCAGATTTAATTCAATTTACTACTACCACTATATTTGTGTTCTTTTGGTCAGAAAATTAAGTATCCGTCGTCCAAGCTTTCCAGTAATTCCTGAATTTTCTTAGTTTGTGTGATTGAGAGAGTCCATGATCACATTTATTGAAGTGTTTAACAAACACAGTATATATTACATCTAGGTTTTGACCTCGCCACAATGTTTCCAGCTTCTTCTCTTGGTAGTCTAACAATTGGCAGGCATGATCTTCCAGCCCTGATCCCATGTTCGTTCGGGTTGAATAAGTTCTTGTAGTAGCAAGCAATTTTGCCTCTAATTACCCGTTCGAAGCACATAAGGTGGGAGGTGAGAGCTACTAGCCGTTTATTTTTAGGCATTGCTCTGTTACCTCCTCTGAATAAGGGGGTAATGTTTGCATTCTTTAACCCTTTAAGCCCTGAATATTTTGTAGGGTTAAGTTATGAATGCTTGTATTTGAAACGTTAGCAATTTGTACCTTCAGTCCTTAAAGGGTTAATGAAGGTGAAATTTGTCCGGTGTTGAGTGATTTTCTTCATAGTAAGTACATAGGCTTGGCAGTACGCTCCCTCTACCTTTGTTCAGAAACATGGCGCTACATGTGTCTGTTCCTGATGTTGAATTTTCGTGTATTTGTGATAAAGCCTTAATTATGTCTCCTTCTAGGAACTCTAAATTTGTTAATAAATTTGTGTCGGAACTTGTTCTGAATGGCTCTGGGTTTTCCATTATTTTCTTGGAATAGGAATAAGATTTATTTATGATTGGTGTGTAAATAGAAGGAAATGTATGAGGAACAGAGATTTATTTTTTTTTTTTTCAAGAATATTTTAGCGTTAGATTCCTTTACTGATAGGTTGAGTTCAGTGGAGGATAAAGATCTTGTGAAGTTTGAAGTATAATTTGGTGGTGGTATATTTTGTCCTGTGTCAAAATGGTGATGGGTTTGGAATGCTAATATTTTGTTTTGGATGAATCCTTGGATAATATGATTGATGACCCGATGATACGTACATGAGATAATAGTTTAGCTTGTAGATACTTTCTAGTTTGAGAATTTTAAATCTTGGAAATCACTTACTCTTGACGCACCCCTGTCAAATAAAGACCATGCTGAAGGTCTGTGCAACTATCAGGTCATCCCATAAGTAATGTCGTTTTTTAGATCGGAATTTGAAGGGCAAAAAAAAAAAAAAAAAAAAAAAACAAACTTTTTGATCTAGGATATATTTTCTGTCAGAATCAATGACACACACTGCCAACGTCTGACAAGCTTTTCAATGCCATGTTTATAAAATTCAGGCGGTTTTGAGGCAAAAAACCGTACAAAGACTGATGTGCAGGTCATCTAAAGAAGTATACTGTTTCTCGTCAAGATAGGTTTGCAGACTCCTGAAGAGATGATAATCTGAAGGCGCAACGTCTGGAGGATGTGGAAGTTTTTCCCACCCAAGCTCCTCAATTTTTGCAGAAGTGATCCGAGCGGTATGAGGACGTGCATTGTTGTGGTGGAACACGATTCCTTTCCAATTAACCAAAGAAGGTCTCTTTTCTTTTAGTGCAGTGTTCAATCGATCCAGTTGTTGACAGTAGACTTGAGCGGTGATTGTTTGGTTGTGTGGTAAGGTTTCAAAGTGTATTACACCACCTTTATCCCACCAAACACTAAGCAACACCTTCCGAGGATGAAGATTTGGTTTTGGCTGTGGTGTTGCTGGTTCTCCGGCACAAACCCACTGTTGACGGCGCTTAACATTCTGGTACAGTATCCACTTTTCATCACCAGTCACTAAATGGTGCAAAAATGGATCTTGGAGTTCACGGGAATGAAGAGCTGTGCTAATGTTTACCCGCACCCTCAGATTGTCGACCGACAATTCATGTGGCACCCATTTTCCTAACTTAGGCACTTTCCCGAGTTGTTGCAAATGTCGATGGATGGTGATGAATTGAGTTTCTGGGCCAATTCTTCGACAGTTGTTGAACAGTCTTCTTCAAGTGCGGCTAACAGTAGGTCATCATCAAACTCAGCAGGGCGTCCAGAGTGTGCTGCATCTGTCAAACAGCAGTCACCATTCCTAAACTTTTGAAACCATCTTTGACATTTCCTCACATGCAGAATATCGTTGCCATAAACGTCCTGAATGTTTCGCGTTGCTTCAGTAGCACTATTCCCTTTTTTGAACTCGTAAAGCGTTATATGCCTGATATGCTCTTCTGATACCACCATGTTTATGAGGGGTTCACATAAAGCAAACCACACGTCTTCATTGGTCAAGGTCTGTAAAGTATGTAGCAAAACACGATAGATCATCTCTTAGATATAACCTTCGGAAAATTTATGCTTAAACCGAGTAGGACTAGTTTAAACTTAGTCTATCGTAAAAAACTACATTACTTATGGGATGACCTGATAATTAAGTGTAGTACTCCCCACCAAGTTTGAAGATCCATATATACTACACTATAGTTTGCCCACAGTACAGTGGGCACACTTAGGTACAGTACAGTACGGAAAGTAGTATATAGATTTTCGGACTTTTTGGGCAGTGATGCGCTTAATTTTGTAATGTATTCAACTTTGCCTAATTTGTTGCCTAGATCTTCAGCATGCTCTTTGTATGATTGATTTGTGTGGGGTAATTTCCAGAAGTTTGACTGATTGCATGAATTTTATAGGGATTAAATTTATATTTAGTATTTAGATTTAAAGGGATGATATTTAATAATACCAGGATAAGTTAGTGATAAATGCCAGCATAATTATTTTGGGGAGTCCATGGATATGGAACTTATGAATTGGAGTGTGAGCGGAACCATCTTGAGGGTAGTCTCCTAAAACCGTAATGTTAAAGTTTTTCAGTATGACATGAGGCGGTCTTGGGTTTTTGTCAGGTGAAGAAGAATGATTGGCTTTTTTTTTTTTTTTTTTTTTTTATTGGTATAAAGTTGTAGTATAGAGGTTATTGCCTTGTGGGTCATGGTTTTTCTTGTATGTTTTTAATGTAATTTTTTATTTGATTATACAGGGTGTCCCATAAGTCCGGCATCATAGGAAAAATAATAAAAAAAGGCAAAACAAAAACTTTTATTTACAGAACGTGCTCAATATGTCCATTGTTTTCAATACACAAATTCAGACGTGATACCCAGTCAGCAAGCACACAGTGAATGATGTCAGGAGTAATGGTGTTACATGCCCCAATAATGCGCTGCCGCAAATGTTATTGGCTCGCGGTCTGGATGCAGTCTGTTAAATTCAGCAGCGGCCTCTCTTTGACTCCGATTTCCAATGAGTAAAATTCTCTGGATTCGTTCTTCCTTGCTCACAGACATTATGGCCTGTAGAAAGAGAAAAATATGAATTATGGGAGGGTTCCAGCACAGGTGAAGCAAAAAATTTTCATTTTGACACCCGACCATCTCAGATCTTGCTTATTTTTGGTGTATAAGGTAAGTTTGTGCAAGAAAGCCAGCTGTGAAAGTTTCACGAGTTATGAAGGTCAGAAAAATCAAGGTTAAGGTCAAAATAGCTCAAGGTCGGCATCTTTGGATGCACCTCACACATTCACTAATTATCGTAACCATATGAAACTATATGTTTTTGGACTCAGAATGAGCTGTAGAATCCAAAAACGCAACGAAATCAGCAATAGGAGAACAAATAAAAATGTTCACCCTTTTTCAAGGAACGAATTGACCTTTTGACCTTGAAGTTCACACATTTTGGGGAAACATTTCTTTACACAAAATGAAGTTCCATCATTGCACTTTTAATATAAACAATAAAAATGTATCTTATTCACCAACTATACTGTCTTAAAGAATTTTTCAAATTTCTGGCAAAATCGCCATATGTACCGTATATGCATATATGTACTGTTAAAATCTAGATATATTCATTATTTAAACTACTTAAGCAAAAATAAATATTATTAGAAACGTGATACAAAATCACTTAGATATAAGCTAGGTACCATAGGTATAACTATGATATAGATCTCTATTTTATTGTGGTCTCCTCCACCCCTACAACCACACCTTTCCACCCTTAGAAATATTTTACTTTTTTTTATAATTACTTTTATTAATAATACATTAATACAAACATATATATATATATAGGAGTATTATATAAAATATGAGTAAGAAAGGAGTATCATATTATGTAGACCTGTATTCTATAGATACATATTAAACTAGAGCTCTGTACACTTTCGACTCGAGAACAGGAAACTGTGGCAAACAGGTCTGCATGATTACCCTCAGCTGTTAGCATCTCATGATCATCAAAGGCATACTGAATTATTCTTGAACCTGCTGTCAATGATGGAGCAGTCATTGTCTGGATAATATCAGATGATAACATCCAACATGAGTCAGGACGAGAAGGGAAACTATGTTTAGAACGTCTTCCATGTGGAGACATAAAATTGACCTTATAATCACTAAATTCTTCTGATACTTCAACCACTAATCCAAACCAAATTTTATTATCATAGTTACAAGCTACATATATCCCAACTTGTATATCTTCATTGAAATGTGCTTTTGCTCATGTAAATTATCTTTAAAAACGATGGATGCACAACTGTCAATTTTTGTAGGACCTGAGGAAATCTCACCACCTCCAACTGGGTATGACTAATATCACAATCTATGAGAGTACCTGGGATGGTTACAGAATTTTATATCTATTTTCCAGGAATTCAGTTGTCTGCTGTTTTTGTTTCGATAAGATACAAATTTTTGTGCTGGTATCTTTCTCATCCAGAAATTTCATCATGTCAAGTGGTGTCAGAATTTGGTTCTTTAAATGTACGTTGAAGACTGGCACGAGCCGTCATTCTTTTTGCTGTGCCTCCGACTCCATCACAAGCACTTTTGCCATGTGAAGTTGCAAAAAAGTGCCATTCAGCGTCCAGTCCAAAGTGCTCTTTGTGGTGACAAATTGGTGAAGTTATATTTATTCTTATACTGCCCTCCGCAACCATCAGTAAAGTAATGAATCCTTCAAGGAATGCCATAACACCTTCTTCTCCTCGACACAATGCACATTTTTGTAGCATACACTCTTCCTTTTCACTGTCATAAACTGCATAGAGAATGAGGTCTTTATATGATAGTTGTTTTTCCCCCAAAGCTGATAGCTGAAGTTTGGGATTTTGGTGGTAGGTACAGACACACACACTGTGTGTTCTTCCAGCTCCTGCCAAGACACACCACTTGGGTCTCAATGCAGCAAATGATGAGAAACCTATTTTTGGATTAGTGTCATTTGCCTTGAAAACAGCGAAAATCTCACGTAAATTACCAAGCACCAATCGTTTCTGCTGTAGTTGCTTCTCTCCTTCATGATTCCTAATTGATAGACAATCCTTCTTGCCTGGACATATTCTGCTTATTTCATCTGATTCATAGAAAGTGCACACTGCTTCCTTCTCTTTCTTTGTTATAACCCGACCTTTGCTAATATGTGGAACTTCTGGTAATATGCCATGTTCTTTCTTTATTTTGCGGCTGGTTGAAACCATTCTTGTAGATGCATTGAAGAAAGATGCTGTTCTGTGAATGGTGTATGGTGAGTGTGTTAGTATTTGAATCTTCCTCTTGTAGTCAGTCGTCTCACTGAAGGCATTCTTGAGTGCTTGCATCACTCCTGCATGCCTGCGAAAATGATATACATGTTTGAGTAAATTTATGCAAACATGTGATCTATATATAGGCTTAGTATACTTTGAAGGTACTACAGATATATATACAGTACTCACAATTATTGTCATCCATTTTTAGATTGCTTTTCTTCACTTTCTTGTGTAAACTTGTCATATGAAGTTTCTAGCTTCTCTTCAGGGATGTTGATGCCATTTCAAATTTTTTTCAGCCTTTGAAGATCTCCCTTTTCGTGACAGACCCTCTGAAAACAATAAATAAATTGTTATAACTTTTTTAATCAACTGTAGGCATATAGATGTACATGTACATTACATATGAATTTGGTAATACCGTATATATAATCATAATGTATTGATCTTCATT
Organism: Bathynomus jamesi; assembly: GCA_023014485.1. NCBI lineage: Eukaryota > Metazoa > Arthropoda > Malacostraca > Isopoda > Cirolanidae > Bathynomus > Bathynomus jamesi. The sequence goes on along the minus strand of JAJOZX010002527.1, from coordinate 547,157 downwards.
ATATAAATTGATATGCATACATCTGAATTTGTCAAATATATAAGGTGGTAATGTTTCATACATGTAGTTTATATATATTGATGTTTTGTTGCTATAATATCTACATAAATTAACACTTTAAAAATACTTAACTTACTTGTCTTCACTGGTGTCACATTCAACATTGGAAGAATTGTCTAAATCTCCTTGGAAATCTTCAAACATTATTTCAGTAGTACACCCATGGCAGAGGAACGTTTTTCTGTGGCAGTGGCATCAGTGTCTGAGTTCGAATCTGAGACAATATCAGAGACTTTTTTGTCTTCAGCTTTGATTTTATTGATATCATTAACACAATTTTTACAAATGTAATCTCCATATATTAATCCGTGAATTCCTTGCAGTGTATTACGGACTGGCACAAGTGCTTTTTTCGATCTTCTTATGTTTTCTAAGAGGATCAGCACAAACTTTTCTACCCATCTTGTTTATCTGTAAGAAAGGCATAAAATAAGTAATTAATTTATGTTCACAAAATATATTATTTAATAGTACAGTACATATATGCATATTAGGGTGGATCGATTTTACATTTTTTTCGATTTCCATATTCTAATAGAGAGAAAAACTTGCGCATGCATGAGAAAATAGCCTCTGCAAAATCTTAGCTTAATAGGTAATCATCTTCTGCCCCGGCAGAGCGATGAAAATCATATTTTAGTAGTCAAAACGTATTTTTAAACCCTAGCCTAGTCATAAAATTTTGCGCGTGTGTTATTTCATGCCTAAGCAACGATATAAATGTTATGGGAAATATATAAATGCATTATTTAAGACAGAGCCGATCTGAAAATATGTATATTATACATATTTTCAGATCGGCTCTTTGTCTTAAATAATGCATTTATATATTTCCCATAGCATTTATATCGTTGCTTAGGCATGAAATAATACACACGCAAAATTTTATGACTAGGCTAGGGTTTAAAAATACGTTTTTGACTACTAAAATATGATTTTCATCGCTCTGCCGGCGGCAGAAGATGATTACCTATTAAGCTAAGATTTTGCAGAGGCTATTTTCTCATGCATGCCAGAAATTTGAAAAATAGCCAATTTGAAAAATTCTTTAAGACAGTATAGATGGTGAATAAGATACATTTTTATTGTTTATATTAAAAGTGCAATGGTGGAACTTCATTTTGTGTAAAGAAATGTTTCCCCAAAATGTGTGAACTTCAAGGTCAAAGGGTCAATTCGTTCCTTGAAAAAGAGTGAACATTTTTATTTGTTCTCCTATTGCTGTTTTCGTTGCATTTTTGGATTCTACAGCTCATTCTGAGTCCAAAAACATATAGTTTCATATGGTTACGATCAGGGTTGTGGAGTCGGAGTCGGAGTCGTGGAGTCGCACGTTTCAGGTCGGAGTCGGAGTCGAATTTTTACAATGTGTGGAGTCGGAGTCGGAAAATTTTGGACCGACTCCACAACCCTGGCTTACGATAATTAGTGAATCTGTGAGGTGCATCCAAAGATGCCGACCTTGAGCTATTTTGACCTTAACCTTGATTTTTCTGACCTTCATAACTCGTGAAGTAATGGTCGTAGAAAGCTGAAACTTTCACAGCTGGCTTTCTTGCACAAACGTACCTTATACACCAAAAAATAAGCAAGATCTGAGATGGTCGGGTGTTAAGCACTGATTCACCTGTGCTGGAACCCCTCTATGGTTTGTAGAAATAGAAAAATATGAGTTTCTCCAGTGATGCCGTACTTATGGGACACCCTGTATATTGCATAATTACAGACTGTTGGCAGGACGGAGATGTGTTGGTAGTTTCAGAGGAAAGATTTCTCACCTGATTTTAAAATAGGGCATACTCTTACTTTTTTGAGGCAGTCTGGTAAGATACCATTTCGAGTGGAGGTTAATGATGATCATTGAGAGGTGGAACGCAGTTAAATTCGTGCATTCTTTATAAATTGTGTTCGGGATTATCTAGCGTACGTTTTTTATTTCCTTGGCTGTTTTTAAATTGTATTTTGTCTTAGGTAGAAGAAAGAATGCGATAGGGGGAGCACTAAGTATGCCACCTTCGTGTGGCTGGGATATTAGGAGGGAGACGAGTTCCCATTTCAGTGAAAAATTCGTTTATAGTCTTAATAATAATAATTGTTCTCTCTAAAGTAGTGGCGTAGCGTGGTCTTTTTGCAGGGGAGGCAAAACGGTTAAAGTTCCGACTGGACAGGACAACGAATTACATAATCTAAAACTCAAAATTTAGGAACTGTAACCTGGAAGAACACTACTGCCGAGAACTAACGCAAAATGGTTATAAGGCGGATTTGAAAAGTTTAGTTTGAACATGATAAACCGAACTTAATTTTTTTATCCTTTGCAATCCATTTTTCGGCGGTTTAGTACACTGCTACATTACACACACTGTACGAATCCTTGTGAAGTATTCTTTCCTAATCAAATCCTTTGTAATCGTACAAATTCGACACTTTCCATGACTGATGTATGTTTTTCAAGCCACTACGTCACAAGCTGAGCCATGAAATAAAATAACATATAACAAGAAGTTGAATTAAAAGAAAATTTTTCTCACACAGTCCTTTTAGACGTGCTGAAACTTACCAAATTTTACTGGTACAATTGTGAAAAAATGTTATGACGTATCTTTGGAAACATTTGGAAAGTTGACTTAACAATTTATTATTGGTTGGAAGAATAATATGACCAATTAAAAGGAAAGTTGGTGACTTTGCGTGTCACTCCATTTGTTTATGTATTTTTTACATTATTTTTCCAACCGAAAACGAATTGTTCCAGACTTTCGAAATTCTCGATACTTTTTTATTGATTTTATATTCTTGTGAACGTCTTTCCCACAACTGCAAATTCTTGATATTCTAGGATTAGGCACAGTTCATGAGAATTAGTATTGTACATTTAAGCCTGAGCAATCTTGTTATAAACTTTCTGGTCATAGAAGATTAGTGGTATCATCATTAAAATCTATGGAAACCCCGTATTTGAATGTTTTTAGAATAATTTTTGATTAGTGTTCTGTAGACCTGAGTCTGTTTGTTTGAACTGAGGCAATTTTTATGCTTTAATTAAAAATGATCGTTGTTTAAGAATCATTGGGAAACACTATTATTAATTTTTTCACTTAATTTTATGCGCAGTTTTACGATAATTAGATAGGACTCTTCCAAATCACTTCGACAAAATATTGTTCTGAAAATATACGTATACGGGGTAAGCCAGTTTACAGTATGGAATAGCATTGCAAATTGTAGTGTCATAGGTCTCTCATAACATTACTAAGTTACTGTTTCTTCAAAAAGTCAACAATTTAACTGATTTACGGGTGACGTTGTTAACAGTTAAGCTGATTCACAGGTAAAGTTGTTAATGGCATTGCTCACATGGATGACGACGACGACATTCCCCCTTTGATTGATGCGGAAGAAGTAGCAAATGAAAAAAAATCAACAGAGTTAAGTAAAACTAAAGAAGCAATTCAAGCAAATGCGAAAGAAAAAGACGAGAAACCCCAAAGTGAAGCATTAAAAACTGATCCAAATGTCGGTAAAATAGATGAAAATACGGATGGAAAGTCGGGAGAATCCCCAAAGAATGAAGAACCCGAAGCTCTTCAAAATGATAATGTTGAAGGTTGGAAAAAACCCATTCAGGACTCGGATGCAGAAACGAAACCTGAAAAAGAGTCTGATATGCAAAAGAAGGTTGACAAAGCCGTTGAAGCTCAGAAAAAAGCCAATAGAACGCCTCAGAAGAATGATGATAAGGTTACTCCGACAGAGAGTCTTGAAAAAAAAGGTGGAAAAGAGTCTGAAGAAATTAAGAAATCTGCTAAATCTTCGGACAAAAAGAAAATTGGTGAAACTTCTGAAGGAAAAAAAGGTAAGACTATTGAAGTTCAGAAAAATTATAAAAATGTTGAAAGCTCAAAAACTGACAAAGATCAAATGCAAAAGAGTGATGAAAATGGTTCTAAACCACAAAAGAAAACTACTAGTAAAGCTGGTTCTAATGTTTCAAAGAAGGGGGGTAAAGCCCCTGAAACTATGACGAAGGTAGGTAAAGCGCCCGAGCTTCCAAGAAAAACGGATAAAACTTCTGAAGCGGCTAAAAAATTAGATAAAACGCCAGATGCAACCAAGGCGACCAAGAAAGGGGACAAGGCGGCCGAACTTGGTAGGAAGGGCAATAACGTGCCCGATACAGTCCAAAAGGGCGACAAAGCGTCCGATACAGTCAAGAAAGGCGAGAAGGCGTCCGGCGCGAACAAGAAGGGCGACAAGTTTGCCGATCCGCCCAAGAAGGGCGACAAGTTTGCCGATCCGCCCAAGAAGGGCGACAAGTTTGCCGATCCGCCCAAGAAGGGCGACAAGTCTGACGATCCGCCCAAGAAGGGCGACAAGTCTGCCGATCCGCCCAAGAAGGGCGACAAGTCTGCCGATCCGCCCAAGAAGGGCGACAAGTCTGCCGATCCGCCCAAGAAGGGCGACAAGTCTGCGATCCGCCCAAGAAGGGCGACAAGTCTGCCGATCCGCCCAAGAAGGGCGACAAGTCTGCCGATCCGCCCAAGAAGGGCGACAAGTCTGCCGATCCGCCCAAGAAGGGCGACAAGTCTGCCGATCCGCCCAAGAAGGGCGACAAGTCTGCCGATCCGCCCAAGAAGGGCGACAAGTCTGCCGATCCGCCCAAGAAGGGCGACAAGTCTGCCGATCCGCCCAAGAAGGGCGACAAGTCTGCCGATCCGCCCAAGAAGGGCGACAAGTCTGCCGATCCGCCCAAGAAGGGCGACAAGTCTGCCGATCCGCCCAAGAAGGGCGACAAGTCTGCCGATCCGCCCAAGAAGGGCGACAAGTCTGCCGATCCGCCCAAGAAGGGCGACAAGTCTGCCGATCCGCCCAAGAAGGGCGACAAGTCTGCCGATCCGCCCAAGAAGGGCGACAAGTCTGCCGATCCGCCCAAGAAGGGCGACAAGTCTGCCGATCCGCCCAAGAAGGGCGACAAGTCTGCCGATCCGCCCAAGAAGGGCGACAAGTCTGCCGATCCGCCCAAGAAGGGCGACAAGTCTGCCGATCCGCCCAAGAAGGGCGACAAGTCTGCCGATCCGCCCAAGAAGGGCGACAAGTCTGCCGATCCGCCCAAGAAGGGCGACAAGTCTGCCGATCCGCCCAAGAAGGGCGACAAGTCTGCCGATCCGCCAAGAAGAAGGGCGACAAGTCTGCCGATCCGCCCAAGAAGGGCGACAAGTCTGCCGATCCGCCCAAGAAGGGCGACAAGTCTGCCGATCCGCCCAAGAAGGGCGACAAGTCTGCCGATCCGCCCAAGAAGGGCGACAAGTCTGCCGATCCGCCCAAGAAGGGCGACAAGTCTGCCGATCCGCCCAAGAAGGGCGACAAGTCTGCCATCCGCCCAAGAAGGCGACAAGTCTGCCGATCCGCCCAAGAAGGGCGACAAGTCTGCCGATCCGCCAGAAGGGCGACAAGTCTCCGATCCGCCCAAGAAGGCGACAAGTCTGCCGATCCGCCCAAGAAGGGCGACAGTCTGCCGATCCGCCCAAGGCGACAAGTCTGCCGATCCGCCCAAGAAGGGCGACAAGTCTGCCGATCCGCCCAAGAAGGGCGACAAGTCTGCCGATCCGCCCAAGAAGGGCGACAAGTCTGCCGATCCGCCAAAAGGGCGACAAGTCTGCCGATCCGCCCAAGAAGGGCGACAAGTCTGCCGATCCGCCCAAGAAGGGCGACAAGTCTGCCGATCCGCCCAAGAAGGGCGACAAGTCTGCCGATCCGCCCAAGAAGGGCGACAAGTCTGCCGATCCGCCCCAAGAAGGGCGACAAGTCTGCCGATCCGCCCAAGAAGGGCGGACAAGTCTGCCGATCCGCCCAAGAAGGGCGACAAGTCTGCCGATCCGCCCAAAAGGGCACAAGTCTGCCGATCCGCCCAAGAAGGGCTACAAGTCGGCCGATCCGCCCAAGAAGGGCGACAAGTCTGCCGATCCGCCCAAGAAGGGCGACAAGTTCTGCCGATCCGCCCAAGAAGGGCGACAAGTCTGCCGATCCGCCCAAGAAGGGCGACAAGTCTGCCGATCCGCCCAAGAAGGCGACAAGTCTGCCGATCCGCCCAGGAAGGCGACAAGTCTGCCGATCCGCCCAGGAAGGGCGACCAAGTCTGCCGATCCGCCCAGGAAGGGCGACAAGGTCTGCCGATCCGCCCAGGAAGGCGACAAGTCTGCCGATCCGCCCAGGAAGGGCGACAAGTCTGCCGTCCGCCCAGGAAGGGCGACAAGTCTGCCGATCCGCCAGGAAGGGCGACAGAATCTGCCGATCCGCCCAGGAAGGGACAAGTCTGCCGATCCGCCCAGGAAGGGCGACAAGTCTGCCGATCCGCCCAGGGAAGGGCGACAAGTCTGCCGATCCGCCCAGGAAGGGCGACAAGTCTGCCGATCCGCCCAGGAAGGGCGACAAGTCTGCCGATCCGCCCAGGAAGGGCGACAAGTCTGCCGATCCGCCCAGGAAGGGCGACAAGTCTGCCGATCCGCCCAGGAAGGGCGACAAGTCTGCCGATCCGCCCAGGAAGGGCGACAAGTCTGCCGATCCGCCCAGGAAGGGCGACAAGTCTGCCGATCCGCCAGGACGACAAGCCCAGGAAGGGCGACAAGTCTGCCGATCCGACCAAAAAGGCAGCTCGGATGTCGAAGGAGGTCGAGAAGGCAGCTCGGATGTCGAAGGAGGTCGAAAAGGCGCCCGAACCCGCGAGGGAGGTCGAGAAGGCGCCCGAACCCGCGAGGGAGGTCGAAAAGGCGCCCGAACCCGCGAGGGAGGTCGAAAAGGCGCCCGAACCCGCGAGGGAGGTCGAAAAGGCGCCCGAACCCGCGAGGGAGGTCGAAAGGCGCCGAACCAGCGAGGGAGGTCGAAAAGGGCGCCCGACCCGCGAGGGAGGTCGAAAGGCGCCCGAACCCGCGAGGGAGGTCGAAAAGGCGCCCGAACCCGCGAGGGAGGTCGGAAAGGCGCCCGAACCCGCGAGGGAGGTCGGAAAGGCGCCCGAACCCGCGAGGGAGGTCGGAAAGGCGCCCGAACCCGCGAGGGAGATCGAAAAGGCAGCTCAGATGTCGAAGGAGGTCGAAAAGGCGCCCGATCTGCGAAAGAGGTCGAAAAGGCGCCCGAACCTGCGAAAGAGGTCGAAAAGGCGCCCGAACCTGCGAAAGAGGTCGAAAAGGCGCCCGAACCTGCGAAAGAGGTCGAAAAGGCGCCCGAACCTGCGAAAGAGGTCGAAAAGGCGCCCGAACCTGCGAAAGAGGTCGAAAAGGCGCCCGAACCTGCGAAAGAGGTCGAAAAGGCGCCCGAACCTGCGAAAGAGGTCGAAAAGGCGCCCGAACCTGAGAGGGAGGTCGAAAAGGCAGCTCAGATGTCGAAGGAGGTCGAGAAGGCGCCCGAACCTGCGAGGGAGGTCGAAAAGTCAGCTCAGATGTTGAAGGAGGTCGAAAAGTCAGCTCAGATGTCGAAGGAGGTCGAAAAGTCAGCTCAGATGTCGAAGGAGGTCGAAAAGTCAGCTCAGATGTCGAAGGAGGTCGAGAAGGCGCCCGAACCTGCGAAGGAGGTCGAGAAGGCGCCCGAACCTGCGAAGGAGGTCGAGAAGGCGCCCGAACCTGCGAAGGAGTCGAGAAGGCGCCCGAACCTGCGAAGGAGGTCGAGAAGGCGCCCGAACCTGCGAAGGAGGTCGAGAAGCGCCCGAGCCTGCGAAGGAGGTCGAGAAGGCGCCCGAACCTGCGAAGGAGGTCGAGAAGGCGCCCGAACCTGCGAAGGAGGTCGAGAAGGCGCCGAACCTCGAAGGAGGTCGAGAAGCGCCCGAACCTGCGAAGGAGGTCGAGAAGGCGCCCGAACCTGCGAAGGAGGTCGAGAAGGCGCCCGAACCTGCGAAGGAGTCGAGAAGGCGCCCGAACCTGCGAAGGAGGTCGAGAAGGCGCCCGAACCTGCGAAGGAGGTCGAGAAGGCGCCCGAACCTGCGAAGGAGGTCGAGAAGGCGCCCGAACCTGCGAAGGAGGTCGAGAAGGCGCCCGAACCTGCGAAGGAGGTCGAGAAGGCGCCCGACCTGCGAAGGAGGTCGAGAAGGCGCCCGAACCTGCGAAGAGGTCGAGAAGGCGCCCGAACCTGCGAAGGAGGTCGAGAAGGCGCCCGAACCTGCGAAGGAGGTCGAGAAGCGCCCGAACCTGCGAAGGAGGTCGAGAAGGCGCCCGACCTGCGAAGGAGGTCGAGAAGGCGCACCGAACCTGCGAAGGAGGTCGAGAAGGCGCCCGAACCTTGCGAAGGAGGTCGAGAAGGCGCCCGAACCTGCGAAGGAGGTCGAGAAGGCGCCCGAACCTGCGAAGGAGGTCGAGAAGGCGCCCGAACCTGCGAAGGAGGTCGAGAAGGCGCCCGAACCTGCGAAGGAGGTCGAGAAGGCGCCCGAACCTGCGAGGGAGGTCGAGAAGGCGCCCGAACCTGCGAGGGAGGTCGAGAAGGCGCCCGAACCTGCGAGGGAGGTCGAGAAGGCGCCCGAAACCTGCGAGTGAGTCGAGAAGGCGCCCGAACCTGCGAGGGAGGTCGAGAAGGCCCCGACCTGCGAGGGAGGTCGAGAAGGCGCCCGAACCTGCGAGGGAGGTCGAAAAGGCGCCCGAACCTGCGAGGGAGGTCGAAAAGGCGCCCGAACCTGCGAGGGAGGTCGAAAAGGCTCCCGAACCTGCGAGGGAGGTCGAAAAGGCTCCCGAACCTGCGAGGGAGGTCGAAAAGGCTCCCGAACCTGCGAGGGAGGTCGAAAAGGCTCCCGAACCTGCGAGGGAGGTCGAAAAGGCTCCCGAACCTGCGAGGGAGGTCGAAAAGGCAGCTCAGATGTCGAAGGAGGTCGAGAAGGCGCCCGAACCTGCGAGGGAGGTCGAAAAGGCAGCTCAGATGTCGAAGGAGGTCGAGAAGGCGCCCGACCTGCGAGGAGGTCGAAAAGGCAGCTCAGATGTCGAAGGAGGTCGAAAAGGCGCCCGAACCTGCGGGGAGGTCGTAAAGGCAGCTCAGATGTCGAAGGAGGTCGAAAAGGCGCCTGAACCTGCGAGGGAGGTCGAAAAGGCAGCTCAGATGTCGAAGGAAGGTCGAAAGGCAGCTCAGATGTCGAAGGAGGTCGAAAAGGCAGCTCAGATGTCGAAGGAGGTCGAAAGGCAGCTCAGATGTCGAAGGAGGTCGAAAAGGCGCCCGAACCTGCGAGGGAGGTCGAAAAGGCAGCTCAGATGTCGAAGGAGGTCGAAAAGGCAGCTCAGATGTCGAAGGAGGTCGAAAAGGCGCCCGAACCTGCGAGGGAGGTCGAAAAGGCGCCCGAACCTGCGAGGGAGGTCGAAAAGGCGCCCGAACCTGCGAGGGAGGTCGAAAAGGCGCCCGAACCTGCGAGGGAGGTCGAAAGGCGACGAACCTGCGAGGGAGGTCGAAAGGCGACCGAACCTGCGAGGGAGGTCGAAAAGGCGACCGAACCTGCGAGGAGGTCGAAAAGGCGACCGAACCTGCGAGGGAGGTCGAAAAGGCGACCGAACCTGCGAGGGAGGTCGAAAAGGCGACCGACCTGCGAGGGAGGTCGAAAAGGCGACCGAACCTGCGAGGGAGGTCGAAAAGGCGACCGAACCTGCGAGGGAGGTCGAAAAGGCGACCGAACCTGCGAGGGAGTCGAAAAGGCGACCGAACCTGCGAGGGAGGTCGAAAGGCGACCGAAACCTGCGAGGGAGGTCGAAAAGGCGACCGAACCTGCGAGGGAGGTCGAAAGGCGACCGAACCTGCGAGGGAGGTCGAAAAAGGCGAACCGAACCTGCGAGGGAGGTCGAAAAGGCGAACCGAAACCTGCGAGGGAGGTCGAAAAGGCGACCGAACCTGCGAGGGAGTCGAAAAGGCGACCGAACCTGCGAGGGAGGTCGAAAAGGCGACCGACCTGCGAGGGAGGTCGAAAAGGCGACCGAACCTGCGAGGGAGGTCGAAAAGGCGACCGAACCTGCGAGGGAGGGTCGAAAAGGCGACGAACCTGCGAGGGAGGTCGAAAAGCGACCGAACCTGCGAGGGAGGTCGAAAAGGCGACCGAACCTGCGAGGGAGGTCGAAAGGCGACCGAACCTGCGAGGGAGGTCGAAAAGGCGACCGAACCTGCGAGGGAGGTCGAAAAGGCGACCGAACCTGCGAGGGAGGTCGAAAAGGCGACCGAACCTGCGAGGGAGGTCGAAAAGGCGACCGAACCTGCGAGGGAGGTCGAAAAGGCGACCGAACCTGCGAGGGAGGTCGAAAAGGCAGCTCAGATGGCGAAGGAGGTCGAAAAGGCAGCTCAGATGGCGAAGGAGGTCGAAAAGGCAGCTCAGATGGCGAAGGAGGTCGAAAAGGCAGCTCAGATGGCGAAGGAGGTCGAAAAGGCAGCTCAGATGGCGAAGGAGGTCGAAAAGGCAGCTCAGATGGCGAAGGAGGTCGAAAAGGCAGCTCAGATGGCGAAGGAGGTCGAAAAGGCAGCTCAGATGTCGAAGGAGGTCGAAAAGGCAGCTCAGATGTCGAAGGAGGTCGAAAAGGCGCCCTTACCTGCGACGGAGGTCGAGAAGGCGCCCTTACCTGCGACGGAGGTCGAGAAGGCGCCCTTACCTGCGACGGAGGTCGAGAAGGCGCCCTACCTGCGACGGAGGTCGAGAAGGCGCCCTTACCTGCGACGGAGGTCGAGAAGGCGCCCTTACCTGCGACGGAGGTCGAGAAGGCGCCCTACCTGCGACGGAGGTCGAGAAGGCGCCCTTACCTGCGACGGAGGTCGAGAAGGCGCCCTTACCTGCGACGGAGGTCGAGAAGGCGCCCTTACCTGCGACGGAGGTCGAGAAGGCGCCCTACCTGCGACGGAGGTCGAGAAGGCGCCCTTACCTGCGACGGAGGTCGAGAAGGCGCCCTTACCTGCGACGGAGGTCGAGAAGGCGCCCTTACCTGCGACGGAGGTCGAGAAGGCGCCCTTACCTGCGACGGAGGTCGAGAAGGCGCCCTACCTGCGACGGAGGTCGAGAAGGCGCCATACCTGCGACGGAGGTCGAGAAGGCGCCCATACCTGCGACGGAGGTCGAGAAGGCGCCCATACCTGCGACGGAGGTCGAGAAGGCGCCCATACCTGCGACGGAGGTCGAGAAGGCGCCCATACCTGCGACGGAGGTCGAGAAGGCGCCCATACCTGCGACGGAGTCGAGAAGGCGCCCATACCTGCGAGGAGCGTCGAGAAGGCGCCCGAACCTGCGAGGGCGGTCGAGAAGGCGCCCGAACCTGCGAGGGCGGTCGAGAAGGCGCCCGAACCTGCGAGGGCGGTCGAGAAGGCGCCCGAACCTGCGAGGGCGGTCGAGAAGGCGCCCGAACCTGCGAGGGCGGTCGAGAAGGCGCCCGAACCTGCGAGGGCGGTCGAGAAGGCGCCCGAACCTGCGAGGGCGGTCGAGAAGGCGCCCGAACCTGCGAGGGCGGTCGAGAAGGCGCCCGAACCTGCGAGGGCGGTCGAAAAGGCGCCCGAACCTGCGAGGGCGGTCGAAAAGGCGCCCGAACCTGCGAGGGCGGTCGAAAAGGCGCCCGAACCTGCGAGGGCGGTCGAAAAGGCGCCCGAACCTGCGAGGGCGGTCGAAAAGGCGCCCGAACCTGCGAGGGCGGTCGAAAAGGCGCCCGAACCTGCGAGGGCGGTCGAAAAGGCGCCCGAACCTGCGAGGGCGGTCGAAAAGGCGCCCGAACCTGCGAGGGCGGTCGAAAAGGCGCCCGAACCTGCGAGGGCGGTCGAAAAGGCGCCCGAACCTGCGAGGGCGGTCCCTGAAGATCTTCAGAAAGCAGATGAAAATGCTCAAAAGAGGGCAGAAATCGAATGTTCTCAGCCCTCGTCAGTTCCTACCTCTGAGCACAGTATTGTTGGCCAATCTTCGAGTGAGAACGATAAACAGTAGGAGGTGAGAAGGTAGAACCGTAGACCTTGATTAAGGGAGGAAGAACTAAAAGTTTTTTCCATGATATTGGAGTGGACTTAGAAACTGTCTAAACTAGCACTTTTTTATTAGACTGAAAGAAGCAGTTGTAGTAATATATTTGACTGTTATCTTTATTTAATTTGTATGGTAATAACATAGTACTTGGTGTGAACTAACTATCACGTGTGGCTGTTTTTTTATGATAATTCGAAGTGTTCCTTGATTTACATACGCCGTATAATGAACATAACGCCCATAATATATCATTAACTTTTTATTAATATTTTAAGAGACTGCATGAAACTCCCCAAGTTGAAGTATTGATGATAATCGAGAATAAAATGTTTTGAGGTTTTTCTACTACTTAACAAAATAGAATTAGATTGGGCGTAATTTCTTACATTGTGTGCCATTTCATTTGGTTGTTCTAATCAAAGTTGATTGTATTTAATACTTCGTTCACGCAAGACTGGATTTCGTATATCTGCGAAAGTGTTTATCGTATAAAGATTTTTTCCCCATCCTAACTTTCTGTATACATTCTCTGCCGGTATGCGATGCAGCTCAGCTTGCGTGAACCAGTGATTATACCATTATAGTAAGGGTTTTTTATAGATTTGTTATTGCTCATATACTACCAAAGGCTAATTATAGAAAAGTATTGATTATTGTGCCTGTTTCTTTCTAAGATGGCTACCTAAATAGTCTATGTTTGAAATATTTATTTATTTATTAATAATTACTGACTTTGAACAGTTGAAAAACTAATATAATTGATCCTCATTGAAGAAGCCACGGTTCTGTCCTTTGAATGAATAGCTAGTCTATAAATATGTGATATTTTGATAAATGATACTTGTTTGTCCTTTTTGAAACTTATTAATACATTTAGTAAATGGGTAAAACAAAATGACACCATTTGAGTATATATCTTGTTTTATTGTTTCCTTTCCTTCGTGTGATCAGTGTTCAGTTAGAGTACAATGCGATTGTTTCAAATCATCATCGAACAAGATCAGTGCGAATCGCCATTCGTCACTTAAATAACTTCTCGTTTCAGCTCCTTTGAAGAAGGACGATAAAGATGACGCTGACGCTGACGACGAAGGGGAAGAAGAAGAAGAAAATAAGAAACCCAAAAAAGAGAAAAAATCGCGAGAAAAATCCAGTAGCGAAAAAGACAAAACTAAGACGAGTAGTAACAACAACAGCAGCAGTAGCAGCAGCAGCAGCAGCAGCAAAGCCCCAGAAGAATGAGTGATGAACTTGGTTAAAAATATTTTTTCCCCCCCCTCATCGATTTACCTTTTCTATACATACACACACTTTACTGCTATTATTATTATTATTATTATTATTATTATTATTATTATTATTATTATTATTATTATTATTATTATTATTATTATTATTATTATTATTATTATTATTATTTGCGATATGGCATTATTTTATTGGATATTTTTATCATCAGTGTCAAGATTGTATTGATATTATTTTAAGGCACTTTTGTTCCCTCCATCAAAAAAAAAAAAAAAAAAAAGGTAAGAAGTGGGGCTCTAATGCACTATGTAAAATTCTGTCTCCCTTTGTTTCGAATCTTGCTTAGTTTGCAAATAACATAACAATAATTCTTTATAAAAGAAACGTAACTGAAAATTTGTAACTGTTTTTGTTTTAACAGTTAAGGTTGGCCTTTATTTATAATTTCTTTCATTTGAATGAAGTTGTTGGTTAGTAAGGTAGTACATTTGAAGTACCAATATGACAGTGTAAACCTAAGTTTTTATTTCTCATTTTCTTTTGAAGTTTGTATATATATATAAAACTGCATTGATTATTTTATACTGGTAATCGATTGTTCTATTTCATTGTTCTTAAATTAACTGAATAAATAAAAATAGTAGTTATTAAAAAGAAGAATCTATAAACAGTATATACAGGGCCCTGCCAGGGAGGAAAAAAAAAAAACCCACCTAAAGCAACGGAATGGACATGTGGCATCCATACTTTTGAAGTATGTCCTCGAGTAAAGTACATTTTCCCGAAACAAAGGTCTTTTTTTTTTTTTTTTTTTAAACCAAACCAGAGTACTAAATGTCTGTCCACACCATAACAATACAACCACCCAATTTTAGAAAGTTGCACCAATTTGGAATTGAACGCATCTCCATAAGTTCTCCATACCCGGATCCGTCTTCCTGAAGCAAACTGTTGGAATCTTGATTAATCTGGCGAGAATAGTGTCAAAAGTGATCAAACTTGTCCTTCATCTATATGGGCCACTCGTATAGTTTCCTCTTATTAGTTCCAGAGAACAATGACCCGTCAAATTACGAGTACTCTGTACCCAGCTCCATGTAAGACGAGTTTCCATAGTTTTGGCACTTATTTTCTCGGATGAATCAAAAATTTCAGCAGTTCGCTTCAGGAAGACGGATCTGGGTATGTTGGTGTAACTCTAAAATTCGGTAGTTGTTTTTGTGTGAGTAGATATTTAGTACTTCCGGAAAACTGACCTTGTGTATGGGGAAGAACATTTCCGTTTATCCGGTCACGTATCTTAGATTAGAACCACCTGCATTTGTTTTGGAATGCTACATATTGGACGATGCCATGTATGCATCGTGTCGCGTTAGTAATGGTGGTGGTTTTATTAGGGCAGGGTACTGTATATTATATATAAAACTTTTTACAGTAGTTAAGTTTGACCTCATCAAGCTGCTTATATATGAATTCCTGAGCTAGACTAGCCACACAGCTGCAGTTCTAAATATGATAAAATTTGTGAATAGTTCAAAGCCCTAATTATATCGACGGTTACTGTGTACATATATTTATTTACGAACCTAATGCTCATTTAGGAAGGCTTCGACGACGATATCTTTTGATGCTGCTGCTGCTGCTGCTGCGGTGGACTTAGTAGGCTGCGTAGTCGTTATATTGTAGAGGAAGAAATATTAAGTTAAGATGCATTCGTAATTATATCGCATTTACATGCAGTAACCACTGAAAAAGATGGGAAGTGGGGGCAACGAACGCGCGGACGCCGCAGCGAGGGACGTGTCCTCCCTGCCTTTCGACCCTATTACGCCTCTCCCGGCGTCGCACTTTACGAGGGTTTACCGGGAAGGCATTCCTTCGGCGGTGGCAGCACCAGTGGGAGGATGTGACCGGGAATTCCTTGAGGGCGTTGAAGCCCACGATTCGACGGTCGCCTTCCTCCTACCAGCGTGACCGACGGTCAGAAATTGCTTTGATGCGTCTACGCATCGGTCATACTCGCCTCACGCATGGGCATCTTATGACGTGAGATGTTGCCCCCTCCTGCCCATGCCGCATTCTTCTCAGTTTCACATCTGCTTTTAGTTTGTCCTGCATTTGCAGTTCCTCCCTTTTTGCCCTTCAGGCTCCACTCTTACTATGTTGTTGGGTGACTCTACGCCAGTACCTAAGCCTTTAAGGACACACTTTTCTTTTTTTCGTCAAACTGTCCTCCTACTCTTTATTTAATGACTTGGGTGTAATTTCTTTCTCCCTTTGCTGATCATGGTGTTTTTCCTTTTCTCTCACGACTTTCTCTTAACTGTTGCTCCTTCAAATTCCCCCTTACCCCATTCCCTTGTGCTCTCTCTTTCCTCTAGTTTCGGCGCGATATGACCTTAGTAGTTGAAGCGCCGGTGAAGCATTGCTATTCATTCATTCTTTCATGGGAAATGGGGATCGAGGAACTATTGGAATTCTTGCCCGGGTCGTCATCCAGAACCCGCAAAAAGGTTCGTGTTGCCACGCGACTCGGGTTTGGGTTCCACTAGCCCCTCGTTCTCCTACTTCATTATCTTTTCATCTAATTTAGTGATGTTACTGCATTTACCTACCATCTAATTACAAATGCATTTTTACTTAATGAATTTAACAGGCATTACTTAAAAAACTCGCTCAAACCCACATACAATTACCGAGAAGTTACTATTCCGAACTCTGGTTACCTTTCATAAGATGGCTAGGGTCGTATCGAGTAGTACATCCCACGAGGAGTCCCACTTATAATTATTTATTCTCTACAGTTCGCCATACTTAACTTCAATTCATATTCCCAAACAATTATTTCCATTCGGTCACCCCTTTTTAAATCAGTCAGTTCTGAAAGCAAACTATCATGCCAAACAAGCATCTCGCTTGGCACAAATACACCATGAAAGCCTCGTGCTGAATTTACAGTTACGCATTTTATTCCAACCAGGTTTTTTTTTATTTTCTTTGCTCTCAACTTCTAATATTCTTGTATCTCTTGTCAATGAAATACCATAAGTAATTTGTATGACCAGGTAAGCCTTGGAGCAAGTACTTAAAGTATATGTTGGTGTAAGTTAAATGCACTAAAGTATGGAGATATTTTCACGCGAATATGGGAGATTTTAGTGAATGGTTTAGTATCGATGCCATGGCTTTTTAGCATCCTCTGAGCCAACAGAACAGTGAGGTGTAAAGGTGGTCGTGTTTTTTACACACGCGAAAGGCATTTGGCAGAAATGACTATAAGTACCTCAAACAGCTACGTAGAATGTGTAGCAGCAAAAGTTGAAAAATTACATATGGTACTAATTGTAATGGACAGACCCCCGAACATGCCAACCTCAAAATTCTGATTCCATTACAGAGCTAAGAAACTGGGTAAACGATCTACTCTCTCCAACCCCAAATATTTTCCTCTGGTGATTTTAATTTTCCATTCATGAAATATAAAAGGATAGGAAAAAATATATGTATACACCAGGACAAGGGGGGGGACACGGGAAGACCAGGAGCCGGTGAAAATGCTACAAGGTATAGCTGACGAATTTGTTAATGGAAAAAAAAAAAAAAAACTGCTTAGATTTACTATTCACAAACAACAGCAACCTAATTGGTAACGTAGAAATATCTCCAACTATAATATCGGATAACAACATTATTGAAATAACAACCAATATAAACGTAACAGGAAAGGAAAGAACACGAACCACGGAAAGAAGCAAATTCGAAACTTTTAATTTTCACCCCAAAGCTATAAACTGGGAAGGTGTTGCATCCAGCATGGAAGTAATAGATTGGAAAACCATCTTCAAGGCCAAGACCACGAAAGAGATGCTAATGACGATGACGCTAGAAATTGTGGAAAGACGTATCCCAAAAATACAACAAAGGGGAAAGCAGGAGGTTCGAGAGACAAAAGAGGTCATTGTTCCGAAAGAGAAAAAGAGTGACTGCAGAATTAAGTAACTAAAGATAACATCAGGAAAATATTAAATAAAAAACTGCAGCGTATCGATTGCGTCATACAGGAACTAATTGAGAAGCATACAGAAAAAGACGACGCGACGCTATAGAAGCGATAAAGGTTAACTCAAAGTACTTCTATAATTTTGCAAAAGGGAAGTCGAAAAACCACACCACTATCGGACTTTTGAAAAACGAAGACAGTGCTTTCTCTGATGAGCTAACAGAAGTATCTGAAATATAAAGAGCTCAGTACGAATCGTCATTCAGTATCCCAAAAACTGACAAACTGATATGCGATACAAACCCGTTCCTTGAAGAAGAAATACAAGGGGAAAGTATAACGGACTTCGACTTTACGACAGATGATATTACACAAGCTATAGGGAAACTAAAAGCACACTGAGCGGCGTGACCGGACAAATGGAATGCCACACTGATCAAAAACTGCAAGAATTCAATCGCTGAGTCTATATTGGATATGGAGACGATCACTAGACAGAGGAGAAATACCGGGCTATAAAGGAAAAGATCGATCCGAGGCCAGTGTCGCTTACATCTTACTGAAATATTTGAAAGAATAGTTACAGAAAATCTATGACTTTTTGGAAACTCAGAAAAAATTAAATGATAACCAACATGGATTTCGGTCGGGCAGATTATGCGTATCACAACTAATGGAACACTACAACATTATTATTGATGCACTTTAAAGTAATGAAAACTAAGATAATATATACACACACTGCGAAAGCGTTCGACGAGTGTGACCATGGGATCATAATACATAAATTGAAATATATGAGAATAACAGGAAAAGTAAGGAAATGGATATATTATATATATATAATTTCCTTAATGAGCGACGGCAAGTTGTTACAGTACGAGGAACATGTTTATCAGGATCAGAGGTCCTCAGCTCAGTACCACAAGGAACAGTATTAGCTCCACTACTTCATAATCATGCTAATTGACATAGATGAGGATGCTACCAGAGAAGCATAGTAACATCCTTTGCCAATGAGAGAAGGATCAGTAGAAAAATAAGAAACCCAAAGGATATAGGATCTCTACAAACAGACATGAACAGAATCTATAAATGGATGGAAGTCAACAATATGAAGTTTAACACAAATTTCAATTGTTACGATATGGAAAAAGAGAGTACCTAAAATCCATGGAATACTATACCTCAAATGGACAGGAAATTCAGAAATTCTGAAGCAAAAGATTTAAGAATTGTAATGACTGATGATGCGAATTTTGAAACAAAAAATAAGATAGCAGTAAACAGAAAAGAGAATAACTGGGCAGATATTGAGAACCTTTAAACGAAGGATAGGAATATAATGATTCCTCTACTGGAAACTGATCATACCCAAATTGGAATGCTGCTCGGTCCTAACATGCCCATATAAAAAAGAAGACATTAGACAGCTACGAGGGATTCAGAGAAGCTTCATAGCCAAGATCAGTGGGTGCAAAGAACTAAATTATAATGTTTCAGACCAACAAAGACCCTAGAATCCACTCATGGCTGGTCTGCTTAACTGTGTTTGTAATTGCATAGTACGCATGGCCTCCGTGGTGGTGGAGGGGACCTACAATTTTATGTGGGTTCCGAACCACAAAAGCCTTAATTTTACTACCTGAAACTGTACTCAATCTATCAATATATGCGTCTAATCGATTTTTAAACATGTTTATAGACATACTACTAATTACTTCTACCGGCAAACTATTCCAGCTATGCGGAAGAAGTTTTTGGCAACTGCTGTCTCAGACCTTCTACGTGTAAGCTTACACGAGTTTTTAGTTCTACTATATTGTGATATTTCGGAAAAGCTCTCTATTTACGTTGTCGAACCCATTCATAATTTTATAAACCTGGATTAGATCACCCCTTAGCATCCTACCCTCGAGTGTAGTCAATTTTAACTCCTTAAGCCTAGCCTCGTACGACTTTGACCTAAGCGACGGAATCATCTTAGTTGCTCGTCTTTGAAATCTTTCGATTTTGTCTATATCTTTGCGTACATGCGGATTCCAAAATCGGATCGCGTACTCTAAATGAGGTCTAACTAATGATTTATAAAGAGGAACAATAATATCGCACGACTTGTACTCAAAATTCCTAGCTGTAGAACCTAGCACTGTGTTCGCTTCATTGACCGCTGCTGTACTTTGTTTCGCCACTTTTAAATCACCAGTGACTAAAACTCATAAATATTTTTCCTGCTCTACGCTTGCCAACTCCTTCCCTGATATACCATACACAAAATTACCGTTACGCGACCCTATATATAAAATTTTGCACTTATCGACGTTAAATCTCATTTGTCATGTGGCTGACCAATCAACGGTTTTATTCAGATCTTCGTGGATTTTACCTCTATCTTCGTCATTAATCGCCCTACCACCTGACTTCATGTCATCCGCAAACTTTGAAACTGTAATGACTAGGCCGACATTTAAATCGTTAATATAAGAAAAAATAAGGTGCCTAATACAGAACCCTAAGGAACGCCGCTCGCTACATTAGCCCAAGATGACTCCGCTCCATCAACGACCACCCTCTGTTTCTTACATCTCAACCACTCTTCTATCCAATTTATTACTACATCTCTGATTCCATGAGCCTTAGTTTTTTCAACGAGTCTCTTGTCCGGTACGGTGTCAAACGCTTTTTGAAAATCTAAATATACTACACCTACTGCCCGATGACTACCGTAAACTTCAACCACGCTTTGAAAAAATTCTGAAAGATTTGTTTCACCTAAAACCGTGCTACGTATTTCAAATCAAGTTATGCCATTCCAAGTGTTCCACTATACGATCCCTAATTATTTATTCCAGTAGCTTACCTACAACAGATGTTAAACTGATTGGCTGCACCTTTATCGCCTTTCTTAAAAAGAGGCGTTACATTTGCTAACGAAATTATCTGGTACGCACCCCTCAGAAATAGACGCATTAAAAATCTTTGTTAGAGGCACAACAATGCTTTCTTTTAATCCTTTTAATTGTATGGGATATATGGAATCTGGCCCCGGTGATTTATGCATTTTCATTTTATCAATATAGTGCATTATTTCCCTTTCACTAGCCACAGTATTATCTAAAGTATTACCATCATCAAAAGGTATGTCTGTGACCGTAGGGATATTCGTTACATCTTCTATTGTGAAAATCGACTTAAAAAATTCGTTTAGCATGGTAGCCATTTGCTTGTTTTCAGAAACTAGCTCTCGGTCATAATTTTTCAACGGTCCCAAGACACACCCCTGGATTCCTATTGTTGACGTATTGAAAGAATACACGATTAAACCTATATTCACTGGAAAGGCGGAGAAAGATACCATTATTTACATTTGGAAAATAATGGAGAAATTAGTCCCTAATCTTACTCTGAGCTAGGGCATGGTTAATTAATCATTTTTAGGAAAAAGTGATGAATGATGAAATTTTCTAGTTAATCAACGATTAACTGATTAAAAATTATTAAAATTGGATACTTCTGAAAAGAGTAAGAGCTTTGTTTCTATTGTGTGAGAAAAGACCGAAGAAAACATTTTGCTCAAACATTGCTTTAGTTCAAGAAATTAGGCATGGGCGGATTAGACAGTTTATACATGCAAAAAGATGCAAAATTCCAATGATACATTACAAAATTTAAAGTAAAATGATGCTGAAATTAGGAAGAAAAGTAATCATTTTCTATCTTTTTCTGAAAATATTTTTTTTTTGATTAATCAGTGATTAAATTTGAAACACTGATTAATCAGAACCATGCCTTATTCTGAACCCTGTAACTCCCCAAACAGCAGTGGAAAGTAGAAAAGGAAGACTGTGTCGTGTTCCCAAATTAAAGGCTAGAGAGGGAACATCCTTAACCCCGAAAGAAAAGTTTTTTTCATATTTGTTGAGAAGACAAAGACTGTTTAATCAGCTGCCCAAAGACCTAGGAATACGAGTAGTGTTGCGGTGGACATCTCCAAAAGAAGATTTAGACGCCTGGCTCAGAACAATCCTCGATGAGCCGGGCGTACCTGACTATGTGAGGTGGAGAGTACAAGAAACCAACTCGCGGGGAGGGGCGACAAGCTTGACCTTCGTGAAATGAGGAATCATCGCACGGAACATTTGAAAGGTTGAAAGGTATTACTGATATGTAAAGAATAACAGAGGTAAATAAAAGAGGTTTTAGCGGTGAATAGAGAAAGATTAGAGATTGTGAAGAGCTTGATCTTTTCGATACTGGTGACGTACTGCGTGCATCGTATTTCAGGCAGACGAGAGTTAAGCCGCAGCAAAAGGCATTGAATACAGGTGATGCTTTAATTTTGTCACTCAAACTAATTAAAATAACCGAAATTATGTGTGATAGCGTGGGGTAGACACCCCAGTTAGGTTACTTAGGTTCTAGCAAACAATCAAAAGCACTTACCGGTGCGTTGAATTAGGTATTCCTTGAAGCCTACCGTTTTATTCCTGTGTCCCACAACAGCCTACCTAACTCTCTCTTACATTACCAATTTAGAAGCTATAGACATTACCCCTAACTATACTTAAGTACGAACAACTTCCTACCCGATTTGTTACCTTAGATTCATCACCTAATTTTACTCAGCACCAAAGATTAGGTCAGATAGGAAAAAACATGTCTAGGCCAGACCAAAGCAATACGAACAGCCCGTTGGTTCGTTTATGGCTTCGTCTTGCCATTCAGCTTAGATTTAGTGATATTTACTCTTTAGTGACTTTTAGACTATATACATATATACATACACTCACCTCACTCCTCCCCTACAAGTTTAGTCTGTCAGGGGGATGAGGGACCCTAGACGACCTGCGGAGCGGGGTTGATGTAGTAGGATCAGGTGCAACCTGTATAGGCGGGCAAGTTGAACCATTTTCCGGAGGATCAGTTCTCTCTTCCGGAAGACTCTGGTCCTTCTGCACTTCCCGTTCCCATATCTGGTCCTGATGGCGTTTAATAGAACGACCATCTTCTAGTTGGCACTTGAAGGAAACAGGGCCCGTTCTCTCCTGCACAGTTGCAGGAACCCATTTTGGTCCAGCCCCATAGTTGCGAATCACAACTGGATCATTAGGTTTCGCTTCTAGAACTCTCCCTCTTTTAGTGTCGTGGTACAACTTCTGTTTTTCCTGATGGCGTAAAACTCGTTGTTGTAACATTTCGTTTGGACGTAACAAATCAAAAACTGAACGAATTCCCGGCCAATCAGAAGTTTAGAGGGAGACACCCCTGTCGTGGTGTGTGGTGTTATTCGATATTTAAACAAAAATTTATCCAACACCACTTGCATTTCCTCCCCACGAGAATGACGCAAGGCCGACTTGAAAGTACGGACCATGTTTTCCGCGAGACCGTTAGTAGATGGGTGGAAAACACTAGACCGGACATGTCTAATGCCATTTAGGTGGACGAAGGAACGAAATTCCTCACTGGTAAAACAAGTACCATTGTCGGAAACCAGGACTACGGGTAAACCCCATCGAGCGAAAACTGAACGGAGTAAGCGAATCGTTACACCCGAAGTCGTGGAAGTGGTTGGAAAAATTTCCACCCACTTAGAGTAGGCGTCCACCATGACTAGGAAATAAATATTATTTATAGGACCTGCATAGTCAACATGGATCCTATGCCACGGTATAGTAGGCCATTCCCAAGGATGAAGTGGACTTTTCCTTGGGAGATCTCTGTTCTCTAGGCAGCTTTGACAGGAACGAACCAATGATTCGAGTTCTCCATCTAAACCAGGCCACCAGAAATAAGCTCTCGCCAGCTCTTTCATTTTGTTGCGCCCATGTGTTCAGCGTGAAGTTCCTTCACTAAATTCGACCTGCCTTTATTTGGAATAATCACTCTGTGGCCCCATAAGAGACAGCCATTTTGAATAGAGAGGCCAGACTGACGCTGAATAAAAGGCTGTAATTCACTCTCAACCTTAGTAGGCCAACCAACTGAGCAGAAATGGATGACCCTAGACAGAATAGGGTCTGATTTTGTCCACTGCTCTATTTGTACTGCAGATACTGGAGTGGATTCCAAAAACTCCACCAAGTGAACCCATTCTGTAGGTATAGGTACACAATCATTTGGATTTTCTAAGGGCAACCTACTTAGCGCATCAGCCGTACCTAGAAGTTTACCTGACCGATGTACTAAGTCAAATTTATAGGCTTGTAGAATCAGTGCCCATCGTTGAATCCTACCTGAGGCCATAACTGGAATATTTTTATTAGGTGAAAATAAACCTAAAAGAGGCTTATGGTCAGTAATTAGTTTAAATTCATGACCCCATAGATAGAAATGAAATTTTTTTACTGCAAATACTAAGGCTAATGCTTCACGTTCCACTTGTGCATATCGTCTTTCCGTCTCAGTTAGTGTTCTAGAAGCAAAACAGATAGGCCTATCTACACCATCAATGTGGTGAGATAACACTGCCCCAATTCCATAAGAACTGCTGTCTGCTGAAACTACGAGAGGAAGTTTAGGATCATAATGCACTAGGAGAGTGGACTTTAGTAGTACGTCCTTGGAAGCCTCAAATGCTTCCTTTTGAGTTTTCTCCCATCTCCACTGTTCCCCAGATCGTAATAGCTTATTTAGGGGTTCAAGGAAAGTCGATGCATTAGGCAAAAATTTCCTATAAAAATTTAGGAGACCTAAATAAGCTTGTAACTGTGTGATGTTTTGTGGAGGTGGTGCCTTTTCTATTGCTTCTAGTTTATCCACCGTTGGATGAATGCCTGAGGCATCTATGCGGAACCCTAAATATGAAACCTCGTTAGTGACCCATGAACACTTTTCTCTCTTTAGCTTAAGTCCAGCATCCCGGAGTCTTTTTAGAACCGTGGTTAATCTAGTTAGGTGTTCTTTTTAGTCGAACCTGAAATGAGGACATCATCTAGAAAGCAAAGTACCCCTGGAATGTGACCTAGAACTTGGTCCATTGTCCTCTGAAAAATACCTGGAGCCGATGCTATTCCATAGCATAGCCTATTGTACTTATATAGGCCTCGGTGCGTATTTAT
Source organism: Bathynomus jamesi (assembly GCA_023014485.1). NCBI lineage: Eukaryota > Metazoa > Arthropoda > Malacostraca > Isopoda > Cirolanidae > Bathynomus > Bathynomus jamesi. Next base: position 522,850 of record JAJOZX010002527.1, on the reverse strand, counting down.
GATAGTTAATTCTTTAGAGTTTTCATCTAAACTTAGTTGAGCATAGGCTTGGGACATATCGAGTTTTGTGAAATATTTTCCCCCAGCAAGAGAGCTAAATAATTCATCAGGCTTGGGTATAGGATAGCAATCTAGAAGGACGGCTCTATTTGCTGTTAAACGGTAATCCCCGCATAACCGCACGGACTTGTCCGGTTTTAGTACAGGAACTACTGGGGCAGCCCACTTAGCGTGTGTGACTGGTTCAATAATTTTATCTTTTAGCAGCCTGTCAATTTCTAAATCTACCTTCTCCCGCAGTGCATGCGCAATTGAACGAGCCTTACAAAATTTCGGAGTTACATTAGGATCTACTTCTATGCAGACCTGATGGCCTTTTAGGTTGCCTACTTCAGGCCCAAAAATAGAAGAAAACTCCCTTAACAATGAGTCTATGTCAGATGGATATGAAAGTGTATGCACATCTGCCTGACCCCTTGGCAAGATTTTGTCAATTGGCATTTCCAAAGCATCAATCCAATCACGGCCTAGTAGAGTAGGCCCTTGCTCATCCACCACTAAAAGGGTTAAGGGATGAGACAAAGTTTTCTGGTTAAGTGTAACTGTGACGTATGCTTCTCCACAAATAGGTATTTGTATGTCACCGTACTTCTTCAAAATCGTTTTAGATGCCTGTAGTTTAGGTGTGTTTTTGAAAATCTTATCAAAAACTACCTTGGACATGACCGTCCGGGCAGCACCCGTATCCAATTCTAGAGGAACTGTAATTCCATCTAGGCCTACCTCTACAATATATGGGCCTGTATTTTCCCCACTTTGCTGCTCATAGAATAGGTACTCCACTCCAATGTTCGAAGTATTTCCCTTTTGAGGATTTATACTAGAAATGTTAAAATTAGAATTTTCACCCTTTGTTTCTTTGAATAACACACTTTAGCTATGTGGCCTATTTTACTACAGTTTCGGCAAACTGCTTCTTTAAAAGGGCAATCTTTCTTCCAATGGTGTTTTCCACACCCTGTACATGGCTTGGAAGGCTTAGTAGAATTAGTAGGCTTAGTCATATTCGCCTCATACCTTTTATTTGCCTGTCTAGTAGGCTCGTTAGGTCTGCCAGGCCTAGAAGATTTAAAGCTATTTACGTGTTGGGCTTTACTACTATGATTTCCAAAAGCTCTAACATCTTTAGCAGCTGCTTCTCTAGCCGTAGCTATTTCTACAGCCTGACTAAAAGTTAGGTCCTGTATGGCTAATAGGGCTCTCTGGGTAGACTCCTCTTTGAGACCCATTACAAACCTATCTCTTAGCATTTCATCTAATTTGTCCCAAATTTACACGTACGGCTATGGCTTTTTATTCCTGCAACAAACTCTGCAATGCTTTCATTTCCCGTCTGATGCCTTGAATAAAATTTGAAACGTTCATAGATGAGAACTACTCGGGGTTTGTAGTGATCGGTTAGGGCCTGTACCAATTCATTATAGGTGCAAGTTTCCGGTGCTTTAGGAGAAACTAGGTCCATAACTAAACCAAACGTTTTAGGGCCTATTATAGTTAATAAGGTAGGTACTTTCTTAGCATCCGGAATGGAATTTGCCTCGAAAAACAACCTCACCCTAGTGGCATAAGCTTCGAAGTCCTCCCCATTGTCTTCGTAGGGGCTTATATGGCCAATCACCGACATGCTAGAGCAAAACCGAATTAGACCAACTCACGTGAAGTAGGTTAGGTTAGGTTTAAATTTGGTCTAGTTACTGAATAGTGAATTTTATTAGAGTTAGGGCTGAATAGTGAATTGTATTAGAGTTAGGGCTGAGTAAGAATTAGTTTTAGAGTTAGGGCTGAGTAGGAATTAGTTTTAGAGTTAGGGCTGAGTAGGAATTAGTTTTAGAATTTGGGCGGCGGGACCTACGCTATAGTACGGTAGCTTCCCCACACAAACAAACCAAATCGGACGACCCACTAGTCTGCATCCAATTTTCCAAACAACCACTTGAACCCAATAAGCCAAATTAACCCAATAAGCCAAATTAACCCAATAAGCCAAATTAACCCAATGAGCCAAATTTAACCCACTGAACAAAATTTAACCAAATGAGCCAAATCCCATCCTCGTCGCCAAATGTGATAGCGTGGGGTAGACACCCCAGTTAGGTTACTTAGGTTCTAGCAAACAATCAAAAGCACTTACCGGTGCGTTGAATTAGGTATTCCTTGAAGCCTACCGTTTTATTCCTGTGTCCCACAACAGCCTACCTAACTCTCTCTTACATTACCAATTTAGAAGCTATAGACATTACCCCTAACTATACTTAAGTACGAACAACTTCCTACCCGATTTGTTACCTTAGATTCATCACCTAATTTTACTCAGCACCAAAGATTAGGTCAGATAGGAAAAAACATGTCTAGGCCAGACCAAAGCAATACGAACAGCCCGTTGGTTCGTTTATGGCTTCGTCTTGCCATTCAGCTTAGATTTAGTGATATTTACTCTTTAGTGACTTTTAGACTATATACATATATATACATACACGTCACCTCATTATGTGAAATACTCTGTCGTTCCTTGCTGTGTTTCGGTAGAAGTGTAGGGAGGTTTCCACGTTCAGTCGTTGCTTGTTAAGTTTCCATTATCCTGGACATATGTATAAGATTGTCATTCAGGTATCTCTATATTCCTATATGGATAAAGTTTGGTTTCGAGCACGACTGTTATGTTCTCAATTTTGGCCTGAGAGTTCTGTCTGTAACTGGTATCCCAACCTTCACAACAGCAGTCTTTGGTCTCCTCTGTCATTTAACCTCAATCCCTGTAATTGTTTTTATGTAGTGTCTAAAGAAAAAGGGTATTCAGAGAAAATCCCAGGATAATGGAAGCTCAAAAGTAGCAACTGAACGTAAAGAAACCCATTATCTTTCTCCCAAAACTATGAAGCCCGTGATGAAATATTACACCTGGATTAGGCTTAAAGTTGTCTTCGAAGTGATACACAACTGGAGAATCGCACTACTTTCTCCAAATTCAGAAATGCAAAATGCATGACACTTTCATTGTTCCACAATATGAAAAACCCTGATCCTATCAAGTCTTCATGACGAAAGCTACTGTTGTTGAAGAAACAGTCCATAAACGAAACCACTAGGGCCCATCTGGACGACAATCATACCACCTGGGAAAAGGTATTTTGTCTCATTCGTACAAAGTACCTTTTTCAAGATGGAATGGGTGTCGTCCAGGGCTTTTTGTACTGTGGAATGATAACCGTGGGTGTCGATGCTTGCCAAAGATTCTAGAGCGAGATCTTCGGTGGTCGGACACGCCTGGGCAAGGTTGTCGCCGTCTTTGTCCCTCCATTTGTAAGTAATTTGACGAACAGTTGACGTAGGGATTTCATATTTCGCCGATATCTTGTACCCCTCCAGATGTATGAGCATTGGCAAGGCTCTCCGTAGGTTACTCGAGAAATCCTTCAAGCTAGGTATGATAGCCGATGGTATTTAAGTTATCTGCACAAAAATGATTCTTGAAATGCAAAGCAAACTAATTACAAGGGTGATCAATGCATTAAAATAAAATATCTACATTCATACTAGGAATGTTACCTTATATAGAATGAAATATGTTCAGCAAATTTATGACCATTCGTAAATGGTTCACTTTTGCGCCGCCTCTTTTTCAAAACAGCTCACCAAGGTTTTTGTGTACGATTGTACATGTGTAAACTATTTTCGAATGGGAGGATGGTATTACCAGATATGAGAAAGGTTTGTTATATAAACATGTTCTCCAACCACAGCCCCCTTTGCTTTTTCCGGAGCTATACGACGCGTCCCTCTGTGTCCAATGTGAGAATGCATCTTCTTTCGATGTAAGGGCTCTCTCTGCCTTCGTGGACCATTGAACTCATCTGGGGACCAGGCTCATCTGCTTATACTTCTTTTTTCTCCTTTACCCCCCAATCCTTCTGGGTTTTTTTCGGCATTTAGCTTTGTTTTGGACCCTGACATAATTCTTTTCTTGGACCTTGGGTGAGGGAGGTGGTTGTCCTTCACCCTTGTCGCTCTTTGTTAGAAAATCTAGAGGAAGAGCCATTGTTGTCCCAAGGCGATATGATGACTAAGCTGATTGATGCAGCATTGCTTGTATATATTAAGTTAAGGTGTATATATATATACAGTATATACATCTCATAATTGCAAGGTTAGTGAAAAATTCACTTAATTTAGAGCTAGCATTTTTGGGCTCTGGCAAATTTTTTTTGGGGGCATTGCGCATCCTGGCTACTCGTTTGTTGAATGCGGCACTTACAAGGCGTGGTCTTATAGAGAGCTCTCTTGCAATTCATTTTGGTTGTTTAGATACAAGATTGTTGCATCGTGCAATGGTGCAGGTTGTGTTGTTGCAAGGTTTAGAAAGACCACCATAAATAGTGCCCCTTTTGTTTTTTATCTTAATTTTATGCAACTGAGGCCTAAGGTAGGCCCACATCGAGTCAGCAACCCTGAGGTAGGACCTAATAGGACTCCAAGTCCGTAAGTTTTTAGTCTAGTTTAACTTGGGCTGTAGGTTAAACTGGCCCTTCAGAGCTTGGCCGTTCACGGCTCAGCTGGGGTTCTGAACCCAATAAAATAAAATAACATGGTCCTTCAGAACCGGATTCTAGCGCAAGACTGAGTCAGTGACTATTTTTCGACAAAGTTCTGATTGTGCAAATTGTAGCACAAGTAAGGTGTGGACGGGTTGAGCATAATTGAGTTAAGGTCCCAGGGTAGAAAGTTTAGTTGCCCAATTGCGAAACTTGGCCACTAGTCTGTCGTTGTTTTGGGTCTACATTTTACCGGTTTGGTTAATTTTGGTTTATTGTTCGTAGGCGAAGGTTGCAGACTTCAGTGCGCCAGTTACTTGGGTGGAAAATTTGGTATTCCATATTGGTGGTTGGTCAGTACCCTACCCAGCAATTCAGTTTATTTGAGAAAAGCAAAATTTGAGTTTGATCAGTTTGGTTAAGTATTTTTGCCAATTCAGCTTATTTGGTATTGAGCCCAATTGTTGTTTGCATTGAAGATAAGTGCACCTGAATTGAATAAATTTAAGAAAATGAGAAGCGCCTACAAAGGTCATTGCCACAATAGATTCTGCCATAGAGCAAGCGAATTTAAGCTTAGTGACTGCGCAGCTTTCCATATTAGAAACTAAAAAGGTTGCTCTAAGCGGAACAAATGTTAAATTGAGGCTTTTATAGAAGAGGATGAAATAGAAAATAACAATTTACTTCGAAGAGATTATTGATGATATAATTAAAGTATGCCACAGAGCAAAAGAGTTTAGCAGCTCAGTACAGTTAGAGACCAGGTCTAATAATGAGACACAATTCATTCTAGTCAAGTGTTAAGTGCGGTGTAGAAGTTTAATTATTTGCAGTCCCTCTTGGAAGGGGAAGCAGCAAAGACACTAGCAGGATCTGCATTAACAGAGGCTAATTATAATGTGGCTTGGGGATATATTAAAGAAACGGTTTGGTAAGCCAGAGATCTTAATTAAAAGCCACCTCCGCGAACTTTTAGCTATACCTCCTGTTAATAATCCCAATAGTGTCAAGGAGTTACGACAGATATATGATGAATTTGAAGTTAGAACTAGGTCCCTGGATAACTTGGGTGTAGGAATGGAAAGGTATGGTATAATGTTGGTTACTATACTGGAGTCTAAATTGCCTAGCTCAATTTTGCTTGAATTAAGTAGGGGACACACTACAGAACATGTGTACATCCCCCTTCAGCAGATGTTAAGTCTTTTAAGCACAGAATTAGCAAGACGAGAGGAAATTGTGTTTGCACAGTGGGATGTTAAACAAGGGGACAAAGGCAGGCACAGCACCAAAGTTTTTACAAAAAGGAATAGCCCAGGTACAGTGTCAGCTCTACATGCATCCTCTGAGAATAAATTAAAGGGAATCAAGGAATGCATATTTTGTGAAGGCAACCACAAGTCATAAATGTGAGGTGGCTGAGGCTTTACCTTTTGAGGAGAGAAAGGACAGGGTAAGTAAGTCCACAGTATGTTTTAAATGTTTTTTGAAAGGTCACAGAGCAAGGTTTTGTAAGTTTAAAATTTTGTGCAAAAAATGCCATTGCTGGCATCAGCCATTATTGTGTGAAAACACTCCTAGTATGCAGGGGCGTACCTAGCGTTTGTGCCGCCCGGGGCGGTCGTAGAATTTGCCGCCCTCTAAACAACATACAATTCCAAGACTTCCAAAAATTTCAAATCGAGACGCCATGAGCGACGCGATTGTAGCGAGCGTCTCTAAGGTAGTGGGTCTGGGGTGAGTGGTAGCTCCACCAGCGGGGTCCGGGGCGGAGTCCCTGCCGCCAACGAAAGAAAGAAAAGAAGAAAGAAAGAAAGAAAAGAAGAAAAAGATTACAATTACATCCATTTATTTTGTTTTGATTGCAGAAAAAAAACAGCAAAAACAAACGCGATAATTTTAAAAGTTAATTTTTCTGGCCTTCCTCTCCGCAAAATCTTTAATCACACCATCAAAATCTATTTCTTCGGCAAGGTCACGCTCAATGGAAAGTATTGCTAGATCAGTTAGCCTTGTTTGATTCATTGCTGCCCTAAGGTAGTTCTTGATTAACTTTAGTTTAGAGAACGACCGTTCGCAGCTCGCAACACTAATGGCACGAGTCATAAACACACGTAGCAGTACGACTATATTTGGTAATGAGTCACCGAGATTATAGTTTTGAATGAACTACAGAAGTTGCAAAGGACCTCCCATCTCTTTAGTTCCAGCAGCCGCCACAAAATGTTGCAAGCTTTTCCTCTCGACGAGGAACTCGTCTTTCTCTATATCCTCATCAACATCATCTAACTGGCAATCATATTCTTTATCTAACAGGTTTGAAGGTGTAAGGAAGTCGTATTTCTCTGAAAGACCATGAACTTGTTCAAATCTAAAAGATATTTCTTCAATCAGCCTGTCTAGCACAGACAACATTTCTCTTCTTAGCTCAGCTTCGTACCCTAGTGCTGCATCGCCAGATCCTTCACCATCCATTCGTTTCTTCTTGCGAATTCGACGCTCCATGCTTATCCCCAGTTCAGAACAATTTCCTTTGGAATAGGTCATTGCATCGTCCACAGTCTTGTCCCGATTCTGAAGAAGAGCAGCTCTCAAAGCCAAGAGTTTAACCGCACATTGTTGTAAATCCAGTCCTTTCGTTTGGAGGTACTTTTGAGCATCATTAATTTCGGGGAGGACAGCTTTCCAAAGCCCAAGGAAAGACAAAAAAGGAAATGATAGCATCGCGTGAAGAATCAACCCTGCATCTGACCTGGTAGCTGCGTTTTCTCCATCTTCCGTTAGCCGTTCCAGAGCAACGACGACTTCCGAGAATTTTTTCTGTACAATATTCACAGCATCTGCTCGATTACTCCATCTCGTTTCCACAACCCGTTTGATAGTTTGACCAGTTGTCGCAATCAAGATATCCCATCGATGAGTCGAGGCTGAAAAGAATGAAAATAAACGGTCCAATGTTCCAAAAAATGTAACAGAATCGACAGCCACTGAAGCTGCATGCACACCTGCCAAATTCAGTGAGTGATTGGTGCATGGTATAAATACAACCTTTCGGTTGACTTCCCTGATGCGCGTCTGAACACCAGATCGATGACCTGCCATTACGGCCGCATTATCAAATGCTTGTCCACGACAGTCTTGAATCTGAATGTCGTCCTTTCCTAACTGCTCCAAAATAAGTGCTGCAATTTGCTCAGCATTTTTGCCTTTCGTTTCAAAACGAAGAAATGATTCTTCTACTTTGACTTCCTCTCCATCCATTTTGACATAACGTAAGACCTGGCTCATTTGGTCCTTGTGAGAAATGTCGGGAGTACTGTCGAAGATAATGCAAAAGTATTTACTCTGTTTCACTTGCTCGATGACTTTCTTCCTGACTTGATCTCCTAAAATGTTCACAAATTCATTCTGAGTTTTTGGTGAAAGATAGGAAGTTGTGAACTTTTTCCCAAGCTTCACTCTCACCAAATGTTCCCGTAGCACTGGGTCGAACTTCACCATCAAATGAACTAGCTCCAAAAAATTCCCTTTATTTCCAGCAGCATCATCATGAACATCTTCTCGATGGCCTCGTAAAGCCAGGTTTTGTTTAGCGAGAAACCGAATGATGTCCAGGAATCTGGTTAGGATTTGTCGCCACTTTTTTGCTTCCTTCTCAACAACGTCTTGTTCTTCTCTGTCGACTAGTTTGCCTTGAGCAAGGCGGATCTCCAACTCTTTCCACTGAATGAACGCCTGGGCATGCGCAGAACTGGATTCATGTTCATGTATCTTAGGATTCAACTTCCATCAATTTTTGAAACCTTGAACTGAATCAAAACTTGAATTTCCAGCTGGAAATAGTCTGCAACAAAAGCAGAACACAGCTTCCTTGAAAGGGGAATACATCATCCACGTTCTCCAGCTTTTCTCCCCGTTCTGTAGAGTTCGAAAAAAACAGTTTCTTGACAGCTTTCTAGTTTCCCCTTTCGTTTTCGTGCCTGGCCGTACGACTTCCTTGAATTCACAATCTATATATGCTGCACAACTTTCGATCCTTGTCGTAAAAGCATTGCCCGAATGCTGTGATCAATCTTGGCAGGCCACAGCCCAATATCTTTCAAATCAGTTTTCCCGTCACGCTCTTCAACAGCTTGTGGCTGACCTTCAACATCTTCAACTTCAGCATCATCAGCATCAAAAACTGCACCTTCAGTTTCAGCAAGAACATCACCGGGAACTTCTGCAGTAGTTTCATTTTCCTCTCTTCGCATGATGTATTTCAGCAAGGCACCTTCATTTCTCTTTGCTTCCTCTTCTCTCATTTTCCTTATTTTTCGGAATGCAGCACCGCTCTCCTTCGTTCGCTTCATCTGTGGAAGGAGGCCAAAAATGTGTAATAAAGTATATATACGAGTATGTGTATATATATATAGGCTAATATATGCAATATATCACCTCCGAATAGTAAACATGGAAAACAAAATAGTTAATTTTTTTCTGGGCATCCACAAAGCCACCTGTATCTTTCATATAAGTCATAGTTAAACTTTCGATTGTATGGTTTATTATTCTTAATTGCTGACTGAGTTATGTTTAAATTTTATTTTCAATTTGTCTTCAAGTGTATATCTGAAAAACTTTTCCTTTAGTAGTCTTGACACACTATTCGTATTGAGGGTTAATTAATAATTTTTATCCTACAGATTTAAACTAACACTCCAATAGATTATATAGCTATATTTAAACACATTTAAATTTAATACACAAGTTCACGAATAAAAAACATATGTTAAGTCACAGTGACGAGCTGACAGCTGATTTTGAGTAACTAAATGCACCACTCCAGGCGACTATACGACAATAGATTTGTGAGCATATAGGAATAAATTACTCCTTACACGATGGGCAACTAAAAAAATAATGATAATTATTATTTATCCATTCCAACAAGAGGCAAGGGGGAGCGATCGCTCCATCGCCACTATACACCAGTCGCCACTGATAGGAAAACTATAGATTCTTACCTTTTTATATAGAACACAATAGATAAGATTGCTTACCTCTATACAGAAATCCTTCAGATAAAAGCACAAACACTACTCAAAAACAATAACACTCCTCAAAAGCGTGGCAAGCACTAGTAAAAAATCAACTTGCTTTCTTAGCAAAAATAGCACAACCTCAAACTTTTGAATCTCAAAATACATTAAAATTTATTTTTAGAATTATGATGAAAATTATATGTATTTTTCACAAGGTTTCGTACAGTTTCTTTTCTTTTGTCTATAATAAAAATGAAATAATATTTGTCTGGAAAAAGAAAACGAAAAAAATACATACTGAACGATATTTGACAACCGCGCACTTGGCTTCGCGACCTTGGCTTGGATTCACCAAAAAAATGCCGCCCCCAGAAACGTGCCGCCCGGGGCGGACCGCCCCTACCGCCCCCCCCCCTAGGTCCGCCACTGCTAGTATGCCTACCTCAGAAGTAGAGACATCAGTGGCACATGCCACTGCTATGAAAGGGAGTAAAAGTAAAGGGGGATTATTGCAAACAGCTGCAGCATTATTAATTGGGAACGATGGAGAAGCTACTGTTAGAGTGTTGTTTGATAGTGGTAGCCAGTGTAGCTTTATTAAGACCAGAATTTCCAGAAAATTGAAGTTTAAAGAACTTAAGAGGGAAAATTTAAGAATTTCTGGGTTTGGGGATTCCGTTCAAAACCGAACCAAAGTTAAGAAGGTAGAAGTTCTGGTTAAGGGGTTGTTACCACAAAGTCCCACTATCAAGGTCCAAGCTGTAGAGATTGAGGAACTTTGTGCTCCAGTCACTACTTGTTTAGATATGGCATGTGTCCAAGAATTGCAAATTAAAGGAATTAATTTGGGCAATAATAAGTTTGAAGGAACAGAAGATATTAGTCTTTTGATTGGAGCTGACTATTATTGGCACTTCATCACTGGTAATATTGTCCACACATCTCGAGGTCCGGTAGCTATTGAAAGTAAGCTAGGCAGGATGCTACATGGTAGCTATTGCAATGAAATGGAAGTTAAAGCTCTTTTTGTTAAGATTGAGGAGAACAGCCATGGTTTGGAAAGGCATTTGAAAGCCTTTTGGGAACTTGAATCCATTGTCATAAAGGACAAACAGGAGAAGCAGGCGAGTACAGAGAACAGTGATGTTTTAGAGCAATTTCAAAAAGGGTTTGGGTTTAGAGATGGTTGCTATGAAGTTGGCCTCCCTTGGAAGGATTCTTGTAAACCCAGTTCAAACCTTCAGCTAGCTAATAGGAGGTTGCAGACTTCATTGTACAGGCTAAGAAAAAATGAGTTGTTAATTGAATACAATGAGGCCATCCTAAGCTATGTAAGGGAGGGCTATGCTGAAAGGGTGCAAGGTGAACTGGTGAGCCAGGAGGCACATTATCTGCCACACCATGCAGTGGTACGGTGAGACAAAACTACCACCGAACTTAGGGTAGTTTTTGATGGCTCAGTCAAGGACAAAGGTGGTGTGTCCTTGACTGTTTGGATGCTGGGCCAAATTTAAATGCAGATTTATTTTCCTTGTTACTGAGATTCAGGTTTGGTAGAGTAGCATTGACTGCAGATGTGAAGCAAGCCTTTTTGCGGATAAAGTTAAAACCAGAGGACAGAGATGCAGTAAGGTATCTGTGGGTGGATACGAAAGACTTGTTGGAAAATGAACCTAAGGTTCAAGAATATAGAATGAAGTTATTGTTGTTTGGCGTCAGCTCTACTCCATTTCTGTTGGTAGCTAATATGCAGTACCATTTTAAGAAATATTCTGAAGTCTATCCTAACACTGTTGAACACATAAGGAAACATTTTTATGTTGATGATTTGCTGTGTTCCGTGGGTAATACAGAAATGGCTAAACAGATATTCATGGAGGCTAGAGCTATAATGAGGGAGGCTGGCATGGAGCTTAGAAAATGGCAGACCAATTATTCTCAGTTACAACAGTTTATGAGTCAGTCCTGTGTAGTACCTGATGCAGCAGAAAGTATTGAGGATTCTGGTATTAAGGAGTTGTGGGCAATAGACACAAAGATGCTAGGCATTGTTTGGCAGCATGGAGAGGATTTGTTTACCTTCAATGGGAAATCTCTAGTAGAGCTGGCTGAGAATGAGACAAGGTGGACAAAACGTACAACTCTTAGTTTGGCTTCAAAGGTCTTTGATCCTCTTGGATTCCTGGCTCCATTTGTGATAAAGTAAAAAATTTGGTTTTAGAGCCTCTTGGAAATTGGACTTGGTTGGGACCAAGAGTTACCTGATCATATGGTGGTAAGGTGGAAATATTGGTTCAAAGAATTGGCACATCTTGGAGACATTGAAAGCCCAAGATGGTACTTTGGAGAGTTGAACAATAGTCCAAACAATTTGGAGCTGCACATCTTTTGTGATGCAAGTGAGGAAGCCTATGCAACTTGTATTTATATAAGAGGCCATTCAAAGAGGAAGTAAGTTGCAGGTTAGTTGCTGCAAAGAGCAGAGTAGCACCTTTTAAAAGGCTTTCTATTCCAAGGTTGGAATTGATGGGTGCAGTTATTGCCAGTCGGCTTGCAGTTACAGTGCAAAAGTCTTTGTCCCTCTATGAAATTCCAAGCGCTATTATTGGACAGACTCCACTATAGTTTGGCACTGGATAAGAAGCTTGGCAAGGAAATGGAAACCATTTATTGCCAATAGGGTGGAAGAAATTCAAGCACACACATCCCAAGCAATGGAAGCATTGTCCAGACACCCAAAACCCAGCTGATTTACCAAGACGAGGAATTTCAGTGAAAGATCTTGCACAGTCAAGTTTGTGGTGGAATGGCCAGAGTGGCTAAAACTTGGAAGTGAAAACTGGCCTTCAAATCAGTCTATTGTAGGAGAATGCTAGGCTCAAGATTATGGGTGAGTGAAATGAGAAAATGCAGTGTGAACAGTTGTCAATTTCGCAGCAGGACCCCATATTGAGGCTTGATGACATTAGCAGTCTGAAAAGGTTGTTAAGAGTGACAGCATGGTTATATAGATTTACAAACAACATTAAGGGAGAAACAAGAAGGGAAAGAATTCTGAAAAGTAAGGAGATTCAGCAAGCCAGGCAATACTGGGTGGTATATGTGCAGAAGGAAAAATTTGGTGAAGAGAGGGAATTGCTCCCCAGCCGTCCATTACAAGTTCTACCAACACATTCTGCTCTCAAGGGTTTGGATGTGTTTTTGGATCAGGATTTATTGAGAGTAGGAGGTAGACTACAGTTTTCTGGGCTTCCAGAGGAGAAAAGACATCCAATTTTGCTACCTTCTGGGGGGCACTTTGTGGAACTTTTGAGCCTGGATACTCATCATAAGTTGTTACATGCTGGAGTTAGAGAAGTGATAATAGAGATCAGACAACAGTTTTGGATTCCCAAAATTAGACAAGTACTGAAAAAGGTCTTGCATAAGTGTGGTTTGCAAGCGTTGGAGTGCAAAGCTTTATTATGAAAAGGTGGCTCCGCTTCCAAGAGAACGGTGTGTCTATACTGCCCCATTTGATGTAGTGGGAGTAGACTTCGCAGGTCCAATCTATGTGTATGAGGAAGGGGAGTCTAACAAAGGTTATATATGTCTTTTCACATGTGCTACCACCAGAGCAATCCACTTGGAGTTGGTAAGCAACTTAAATAGTGATGTATTTCTTTTGGCCTTTTAAAGGTTTGTGAACAGAAGGGGTTTCCCAAATAAAATCATATCGGATAATGCAAAAACCTTCAAAAGGGCTGCAAAGGAACTCCAAGAAGTTTGGTCCTTGCTAAAAGAGGAGGGATTCCAATCCTACTTTTCACACCATAGGGTATAGTGGGAGTTTATTGTTGAGAGAGCACCATGGTGGGGACGATTTTGGGAAAGGCTAGTGAGAAGTGTAAAGTGTCCATTAAAGAAACTTTTAGCGAATGCTCATTTGAGCCTATCACTCTTGTTTATAACAGGATGCAGAGCCATTGACACCAAATCTTTTTCTTTTTGGTAAACGATTAACATCAAGCCCCAGTTTGCCAGAAGACTTACAGCCTATCCAGAGCACTCAAGAAGAGTTAACCAGACGGTTCAAGTACCTTGAAGAGCTACAAGATCAGTTATGGAAGAGGTGGCAGATAGAATACTTGCCAGAACTCAATTATTGCCCATCAGGCAATGTAAAGGGCTCCAATGCAAATTGTATCAAGGTGGGAGAAGTAATGATTGGGGATGAAAGACCAAGGCAATGCTGGAAGCTTGGCATAATTGAAGAGTTGTTTGTTGGCAAAGACAATTTAGTTAGGTCTGCACTGGTAAAGACTTCAGGAGGAAAATTAGAAACCTATACAAAAACTCTATGCTTTAGAAATCAGCAAAAACACGGATAGTCAAGATGACATTTGAGTTACAGCCAGTGATGGGCAGTATCTAGATACATGTATCGCCGATACGTATCGATCGATACTTTTGTATCGGTATCGGTATCGCTTTAGCTACTTGACAAAAGTATCGATTTATCGGTATCGCTAAGGTCAATTTCCTTAAATGTATCGATACATTAATAAGAATTTTTAAATATTTAAATAGATGTTATAATATGACACTACTGAGTTATATTTATGAATATACATAAATAATAATATTATCAAATATTTATTTAATGACAGTACTACTCTACTGGTCACGTCACACAGTACGGCGCAACGTTTAAACACGTTTGTACTTGTGTTATTGAGATTAATTAACCATAATATAGAAACATTGTTAGCTGTAGAGAAGAAGCTAGAGCGTTTGAATTCGGAGGCATTGCGTCATTGTCAGCCACTTCTCAATGCAGTCACAGTAGGGTTCACTAAGCGGTTTGAAAAGTTTCTGTGCCTTGATGCGTCGCATGAGTGTAAAGCAGCAATACTGGCATCGTCTTCAAATCCTCTGTTCAAGTTAAAGTGGATGACAATAAAAGGCAAATTTAATACTAACATTGTCAAAAAGAGGGTTCAAGAAATGTTTGTTAATGCTGTTAAGAGCCTCAGCGAGCAGACCCCCCAGCAACAACTAAGTGATGCTGCATCTGACGGAAGCGCAGATGATTTCTTCTGTTATGAGTCTGCTTCCACTAATGTGTCTGCAACCCAAGATTCCACTGAGATGGAAGTTTTACAGTATCTGGGTGACGGAAGTCATTCTCTCCAATCTCTGAGGCAGTACCCAGGAATTCTACGGTCTTCCTGAAGTATAACACACCACTACCATCCTCTGCTCCTGTAGAACGGTTGTTTAGTTTGGCTGGTCACATTCACGCTCCAAAAAGGAATAGACTGTCTGACCAGATGTTTAGCCAGCTGGTATTTTTGAAGGGTAATAGTAATTACTTTTAATTGTTAGTGTAATATTTTCAGTCATTCATGTATCCTCAAAATTAAAACATACTTTCATTAAATAAAGCAATGTTTTTATTTACATCTATAAAACCCATTAAAATGCCGTTGATTTTACTTACAGTGCGTACAAATTACTAGTATAAAAAAATAATATCTAATACCTACATATTAAATGAATAATTATAAAAATGTACCGGCGATGCATGTATCGGTATCGGTATCGCTTAAGACATCTAGAAAGTATCGGCGTATCGGTATCGCCTAAGACGTTCTTCATGTATCGATGTATCGGTATCGCTTTAGCGATTTTCATGTATCGATGCCCATCACTGGTTACAGCCCCATGCAGTGGCGGTTCCTCATATGGGCAATATGGGCAGCCGCACAGGGCGGCATTTGTGGAGGGGCGGCATGAGCGCCTGCAAAAAAATAAAAATAAAAATAAGAATAAAAAAAATAATAAAAATAAAAAATAAAAATAAAATAAATAATAATAAAAGATCAATGACTTTGCATCAAGGAAGGTAAGAAGAGTCAGGCTTTAGATGGCAGTTGTGCTGTGGTGCAATTTATTTTGTTTCTTGTTCAAAGTGTAGCATAATAATTACCCTCTCTTAAGTGTCTTATTCTATTTATGTGATAGAGCATTTGTACAATTTAGAAATTTGATTCTCTAGTTTATTTATGGCAGTTGTGCAATTTAATTTGTATTTTTCCTGTTCATAGTATCATAATTACATTCTCTGAAGTGAGTTATTCTATTTACGTGATGAAGGATTTGTAAAATTCAGAAATTTGAGTCTTTGTTTTGGTTCTGAAGTTCCAACAATTAGTCCAATAAAAAGTTATTTTGTGAAAGAGTTATGTCTGTCCTTTATTTTGGGGGGATTCGAATGTGTGTGTGTTGGCGAACAGGAGGGGGGGGCGCTGAAGGTGAGGTTCGCCCAGGGCGTCATGTAAGCTAGGACCGCCACTGGCCCCATGGAGAAGGCTTGGCTAAATTTGTAGAAGGTAATGACAACAATGCCTCTTCGGTGGGGAGTGTTAGAAAATATAGAAGAGGAAGAGCCAGTGTTGTCCCAAGGCGATATGATGACTAAGCTGATTGATGCAGCATTGCTTGTATATATTAAGTTAAGGTGTATATATATATCCATCTCATAATTGTAAGGTTAGTGAAAAATTCACTTAATTTAGAGCTAGCATTTTTGGGCTGTTGTGGCATCATTGTTTGGGCACTCTTGTGGTATCATTTTTTTGGGGCACTGCGCGTCCTGGCTACTCGTTTGTTGAATGCGGCACTTACAGGGCGTGGTCTTATAGAGAGCTCTCTTGCAATTCAGTTTGGTTGTTTAAATACAAGATTGTTGCATCGTGCAATGGTGCAGGTTGTGTTGTTGTTGCAAGGTTTAGGAAAAAGGCCATAAATAGTGCCCCCTTTTTTTATCTTAATTTTATGCAACTGAGGCCTAAGGTAGGCCCACATCGAGTCAGCAACCCTGAGGTAGGACCTAATAGGACCTCCAAGTCCGTAAGTTTTTAGTCTAGCTTAACTTGGGCTGTAGGTTAAACTGGCCCTTCAGAGCTTGGCCGTTCACGGCTCAGCTGGGATTCTGAACCCAATAAAATAAAAAATAACTCTCTTAAACCAAACCCAAGCCCTGCCCCTGCCATCTTTCACCGCGCGTTAGATGAGAGTGGCCGCCTTTTAGGCTCGGGGACAAGGTATGGTTGTGTGAAAAATGCTCTGTATGAATTGGTCCCCAATTAACCCACCCCTAACATCTCCAGTATAACTGTAGAGTAGGTTAAGCCTAGCTTTGTAGGAGTCAGCCTAGAGATTCCGAAATGGTCCAGAGCGGGCAGAGTAAATTGAGGTCCACAGTAGGATCCCTCACCAAATTAGGTTAGGCTAATTTACCTTAGCCTTTGTTAAGCTATGAGTTGATGCTAGGTCTTAGATCACAATGTAAGCCTTATTTAACTGGACCTAATTTACGTTATGACTAAACTGAGGTTGAGAAAACACAACTGATCACTTACTGAATGTTATTAGACAGTCCCTCTTCTCTTTGCTGAATTTTTGAGAGCGCAGTTGCTGGTGGAGATCTTTTTCTGTTTTCAAGCCCCTTCGTGAGCCATGCCGTTCTTCTCACAAAGTTCCTTCTGTTCTTCTTCTCCCCGCTTTTTCCACCAGCGTCCTTTTAGTTTATCGTTGACTGATCGGTAGTGTATGTTTACTACCGAACACGCTCTATCACACAGTATATAAATACGAGTGTGGAGAATAACTCTGGTGAGCAACCAATTGGTTTAATCCACCCAGTTATTGACATAAAAGGAGTTTAATAATTGTTAGATTAACTACCTACCTACTCAGTGGACCATTTTCGTTACCTCCCAACTACCCACATGTATCAGTTTTCCATATACTGGGGGCTCCGGGAGATAAAAATCTTGGTGTCATTGTCACCACTTTTTATGTCTAAGTGAAGAGTAGCTAACTATTTGACTGTAAATGCCTGTTAATCTGATTAACAGTGACTATCCTCACCTTCTCATGGAGAAGATGTAGCATTTAATTAAAAGAGAAAATATACAGCCATAGGATGTGTATTGTGTAATAGCTTAGGGTTAGTGACCCCGCTAAGTTACTAGGTTTCTAAACAACAAACAAAGGCACTTACAGGTGCGTTGAATTAGATATTCTTTAGGGCCTACCATAGATTTCCTGCGTCCCACAAAGCAGTCTACCTAAACTCTCTAATTTTACTAATTTAGAAGCTATCGCCATAACCCCTAACTATTACACCGGTCTGCATGAAAATCGATTTCTTTATTTTGAGTTGTGATTCTGAAGCAGTTCGCTGCGCTGAATTAAAAAATGCTACTAGATTTTTTCTATCACCCACAGTTTTAAAGTTATTAGCAAAACAATTTTGGGGCGTTTTGTAATTTTTTACCTTTTTTATCTTTAATTAATTTCGTTTTTTTCATATTTTTCAGATAGATAATTCTAACATTACGTCTTTAAAATTTTAATAATGGCTTCTAGAGGATGTATCCATAGTCCAGACATATTTTGTTATATTTGTGGTCGGTATGTTGTTGTAAAACAAAGGACAAATGTAACGACCTTCATTAAGAGAGCTTATCATGCTTATTTTGGAATTAAATTAGGAGATCAAGACAAAAGTTGGGCTCCACACAAGGTTTGTCTTACGTGCGTTGTGGCACTAAGGAATTGGAGCAAAGGTAAAAAGAAAAGTTTGCCATTTGGGATCCCTATGGTATGGCGCGAGCCTAGAAACCATACCGACGACTGCTACTTCTGTTCTTGCAATGTTAAAGGTTATAATGCAAAGAATAAAGAGAGCCTTCAATACCCAAGTCTTCCATCTGCAATAAGGCCGGTACCCCATGGTCCAGAAGTTCCTATTCCCCGCCCACCCGAGAGTCTGGATCAATACAATTCAGATTCTGATTCAGCTCCAAATCCAGACAATGATGATGTTTATGAACAGCCAACAGCTGACCGAGATCCTCCTAAACCATTAACCCAAGCCGAACTAAATGACTTAGTCAGGGATTTGAATCTGCCTAAGGACTCTGCAGAACTTTTGGGGTCTAGATTGCAGGAGAACAATTTATTGGCATTCGACACATACTTCGCTTGGTACAGAAATCGTGAGAAAGACTTCGTGCCTTTTTTCGAAGAAGATGGTCCCTTGGTATTTTGCAAGGACATCACAAGATTAGTGTGCAAGCTAGGCATCGAATACCAAACCAGTGACTGGAGGTTGTTTATAGATTCCTCTAAAACCAGTCTAAAAGGAGTGTTACTGCACAACGGTAACAAATATGCATCAATCCCAGTGGCCCATTCTACTCATTTAAAAGAGACCTATGATAACATGAAACTGCTTCTGGAAAAAATTCAGTATCAAAATCACAGATGGATATTGTGTGGGGACCTCAAAGTCCTTTGCATGTTACTTGGGCAGCAATCAGGATACACTCAGTGGTGAGCTGCCAAAATTTTAACAACCGGTTCGCTAAGCTGCCAAAATTTTAACAACCGGTTCGCTAAGCTGCCAAAATTTTAACAACCGGTTCGCTAAGCTGCCAAAATTTTAACCTCCGGGTTCTGTATAAAAAATTCTGAATTCGGCAATAAAAAATTGACAACCCTTCCCACCCCACCCTTTCGCAATTTTAATTAAATTAATTATCTCGCTATTTGCCTTTTTCAAGTGTCTGCATTTTATGATTCAGCTAGGTATTAATAACTGCATGACAATTAATTAGTATAGTTAATTAGAGAAATAGACGTTTCTAATGAAATCAGAAAAGAAGAATTATTTAATAAAAACCGATGAATCATATTATCTACATAGTTAAAATTAAATTGCTCAGTCAACTTTAGCAATAATGAATTATTAGGCAAAACATAAATATCAGTACATCTATGCTTTTAAATTTTTTTTTTTTTAAATTTAAACATTTTTACGTACCTTATTATTACTTATTACGGTAATAATTTCCAAATGGCTTCTTGGTTTTCTCCGTAAACTGTCGTTTTGGATACACGAACTCTGGTATCTAAAGCGGATCGATGACTTCTCATCCATGATTTGACAAATGTTAACGGGTTCCAGAAGCTTAATGGTTTCCCCAACAAATTGATGATCATAAAGCATGATATGTGTTTAGTTGTTAAACTTGCTCCTATCACTACAAATAATATTCGTCACCGAAAAACCTCTTTCTGCTTCTGAGAGCTCTCTTCAGCGTCCAGCAAAAAAGTTAACAACCGGTTCTTATTTTCAAAAAGATTTTAACAACCGGTTCGCGCGAACCGGTGCGAACCGGGTCCAGCTCACCACTGGATACACTAAGATGCCATGTTTCATCTGCGAATGGGATAGTCGAGCACGTGACCAGCACTGGAAGAGGAAAACTTGGCCTCCTAGAGAGAATCTTACCCCAGGATCAAAGAACATTTTACATGAACATCTAGTTGAACCAAATAAAATCCTCCTACCACCCTTGCACATTAAGTTAGGCTTGATGAAGCAGTATGTCAAAGCATTGAATAGAGAAGGTGAGTGTTTCAAGTACATTTGTTCAAAATATCCAAAGATTAGCTACGAGAAAATAAAGGAAGGTGTTTTTATAGGTCCTCAGATTAGAAAGTTATTGACAGACGATCATTTCCTGAACACAATGACCAATAAAGAAAAAGAAGCATGGCTTGGTTTCAAAGATGTTGTTGAAAACTTCTTGGGAAACTACAAAAGCCAAAATTATGAAAGACTGGTGGAAAATATGCTTAAAAGGTTTTGCGCCTTAGGCTGCAACATGAGCCTGAAAGTTCACTTCTTATTTTCGCATCTTGACCGTTTTCCCGAAAATCTCGGAGATGTCAGTGAGGAGCAAGGGGAACGATTTCACCAGGACATCAAAACCATGGAAAGAAGATATCAAGGAAGATGGCATACAAATATGATGGCGGATTACTGCTGGTGTCTGCAACGAGATCAGCCTAACGCACAGCATAAGAAAACATCAAAGAAGCACCGGTTTCTTTCAGTTATTTTTTTATTCTTTCATAAACAAGCAATATGCTTGTCCAAGAGCTAGGAGCTATTTAATTCTGCTTTAATTAGGTTTTACTCTATCACCTAAAGATTTCGTGCTACAAGGGGTGTTGTAATACCTCATCTGTCCCCAAATGTTAACCACCCATTGATGGGAGGGGAGAGTATTTTGCTGGGAACGGGACTGGTTGTTATATATATTTACCCTACATTATTATGTAAGCGTTACTGTAGTCTATAACAACAAAATTTATGGTTTAGCATGTGCAATCCAATGTTGGTCTCGATAAGATGGTTCACATTTGGGGATAAATGGGGGATTTATGACACACCCTGTAGTAAGAAAACCATACGTGATAGGGAAAAACTAACTATATATTTGAGATCAGCGCACTCAAATTATATAGAATCACCAACTAGTTTGTAAAAATCGATCGACAAGTTTTCAAATGTGTACTGGTGCTATTATTTACTGACAACTTTCTACCCCATTTGTCACCTTAGAAACATCACCAAATTAAACTTAGCACCAAAGATTTAGTCAGATATGAATAACCATGCTCTAGTCCAGCCAAAAACCAACGAACAGCACGCTTTGCTCTGTTTATCCCTTTGTGTTGCCATTCAGCTTTTTTTTAGTTATTTTTCCCTTTAGTGACTTTAGACTATATACATATGTATACACACACGTCACCTCAGGATGAAATTGTTCATGGTCTTTACCATAAGAAAGGAAAAGTGAAAGTTAGAAGATGAAATTACAATTCCCCAGCCTCTATTTTTTGCTGTAAGACTAGTCGCGCCTTTAACGTTGTTTGTCGCTGACGTCTTGTGTCTGTCAGTGTTGTAGTAGGATGTGTTACCGCTCCTACTGTCAAGAGTATAGTTACTGGAAGTTCAGTGTCTCCAGTTGTTACTGTCGGCGGAGAGGGCTCTCCAGAGTCCATTGTTTTGGGTCCAGACTGTAGGGGGTACAAAAGAAAAATGTCTCTTGTTGTGTCACCCGTTGAAGTCCTTAATTTGACCAGTCTTGTTACCCCGTCTGCCCCTGGTCTGAGTTCTAAAACTCTAGCCAGAGGCCAGTATTGTCTTAGAGTACTGTCATGTATTAGAACAAGGTCCCCTACCTTAATTGTGTCAGATCAATCCTTCTTAGTTATTTGTTTATGTCTCTCGTTTAGACCCATCAAGTACTCAGTTTTCCACTGTTTAATAAAATGAGCTTTAACTCGAGTTAAGTGTTGTAACTTAGTCTGGAGTTCATCATGTTGTTGAGTCCAGTTTATTTCTTCTGAAAAGTTTATATTGTAGTCCGGCAGGAGACTAACTTGTTCTCCCCGAATCAAGTGATTTGAAGTTAATGGTTCCGGGTCATTAATGTTGTCACTAACATAAGTGAGTGGTCTATTGTTGATGATGTTCTCAATCTCAGCCAGGAGAGTGAGCAACTCAAACAAGTGTATCTGTTTTTTACCAATTGCTTTCCTCAAGCAATTCTTTACTGTTTGTATATTCCTCTCCCAGATAGAACCATACCAAGGAGAGGCAACTGGAATATACTTCCACTTTATGTTTGAATTTTGTACATATAATTGTGTGACTTCATTGCTTAACAAGTCGTTAATGACCTGTTCACCAGCCTTGTAATATGTAGCGTTGTCAGTCAAAACTGTCTTGGGTACTGAACGTCGTGCACAGAATCTCTTAAAGACAGCAACAAAGGATTCTGCTGTAAGATCCTCCACAACATCCAGATAAACAGCTCATGAGGCAGCACATGTAAATAGTACAATGTACATTTTTTGTTCAGTGTCAACCACCCCTTCAATGCTCCTGTACAGTCAATGCCTACAGTCTCAAAGGGTCTGTTGAGAGTGACTTTCTCCTCTGGCAAAGCAGAGTGTCTGTGTGTACCCCTATATGATGTACATCATTGTGTGTTTGTTTGATGATTAATGTTATCAGATTTGTTAAAAAAAGTGGTTAGAAATAACCGCATATATTTCCAAATAAAATATAAACAAAATAAATAAAAATAAAAACCCTCGTTTCTAACCAACTAGTGAAGTTGGGTTTCCCTAATTAACAAAAAGAAGAAAAAAAAAGTTTCTGGGACAAAGAAAAACGGAGCTTTGCCAGTCTTGAAAATTTTTGACCGCATGAAGCGGGCCTTTTTTCTCAAAAAAATTAAAATGCTCGTGGTTACCCAAACCGGGAAACTTAGTCAACCTTCAAACCTAACAACCTTTAATTAAACCTTATCCTTAATTAATAACCACTGCAATTAATCAAAACCATGTTTAACTAAATAGAGGCCTATCAGAACTAGGTGTAAGTAAGTTAAAGAAAATAACTAAGGTAAGAGAAAAACTAGGTACCTAGACGAAACTCGAACCGGGCTACAACTGCCCTAACTCAATAATTAAATGGCTGTTATAGCCCCTATTAAAACCTAAAGGCAATATAGCCCTAACTTAACTTGAGTAAAACCTTCAAAACCTTAAACCTTAAACCTTTAAAACCAAAAACTTAAGGGCAATCCAGCCCTAGCCTAACTTAACCTGCAAAACCTAGGTCTGGGAAATAGCCCCTACAAATAAATAACCTAGCAGTGTGTTAAATAATAACTTAAAACTTAACAAATAAAATTCAAACCTGGAAACTAAATGAAACTTATGGATTAGTTAGAAACAGAAAGGGTAACGTTCAACTGGCAACTTCATTTTTGGTAAGTCTAAATTAATTTTAAATTTAGCTTCACCATAGTTAGTAATCTGGCTGCTGACCAAATTTTAACCTGAAAACCACTGCAACCTACAGTGAAAAAGTCTGTAGCTATGTTGACAGTGTCTAAATAGGCCATTATTATTTCTATAATTACTGTGTCTATTTAAAGTAAACTTAACCTTAATACTACACCTAAATAAAAATAATCTCTCAAGCTAAATAATAATTCAATAATATTTTTCAATATGGCGCCCCCGGGTGGGCAGTCGAGAAGTTAGTTACCCTTTTTTGTTTTATTTCTGATACAATAGTTTTAAATCCAGTGAATTAAATTTTTTACATAATCTGAAAATTTAAATATAAATATCATTTATAATAAACCTAAAAAATGGCTAATGAAACTGAAGCCACTCATGGAAAAAGTATGGAGACATGGTTGGGAAGTGATGTGGAAGCACTTGAAACTAGTAAATTGGTAAAAAGGAGGGGAGCAATCAGAACCTCAGCTACTAAACTTTTAGCTACAATCAAAGAGAGATGGGATGATTGGACTGAGGAACAAAAAAATTCACATGCTCGGCTTTTGTCCTCACAACTGGACAAGTTACAAAATTTAGACGAGGAAATCCTTAGAATGTATGTTTGTTCCGAAGGCTTCTCAGAGGCTAAACAAGAAAAACTAGATGAAAAAAATAGTTATTACCACTTTGAAATAGATCAAATGATACAAGCATTAACAACTAAAAAAGAAATAATGCCGAAGCCAAACCTAAACCAAGAATAAGTACTAAAATTCCTGAGCTTCAAATATTACCATTTGATGGAAATCCCTCTAAATTTCAAAACTTTAAGACCTCATTCAGAAACATTTATGATAACATAGGTCTTTCCGAAGAAGAGAAATTTGCCTACCTAAAACAACATTTGAGTGGAAACCCTGCCATTCAAATAAACTGCATGCAAGAAAGTAAAACATCTTATGAAGAAGCATGGCAGCAGTTGGAGGGCTGTTATGCAACACCAGGCCAAATTAAATTCTCCATAATAAAATCACTTTTAACCAAATCCATAATAACCAAAAATTTTAAATCACTTCATGACTTTCAAGCAGATATGCACTCTACCATAAATTTAATGCAAACTCAAAAATTAGAATTAGAAGATATACTCTTGTATGTATATTATAATAAACTAACTCAAGAAACTCAGGAATTTTTAAGAACTTGTGGTTTTAAACTCTATGACCACTTTGATAAGTTTAAAGAAGCAATTGCTGAAGCTACCAAAACCTTAGCTAATGTTAATTTTGATCTGGAACAAAGTGAGTTAACTACCTTGATACCTAAACAAAAAAGAAACTTCTCTCCAGAACCAGCCAGAAAACCATGGTATTCTGGCCAAACTACAGCTGCTCTGGCGGTTTCTACCCAAAGACAATCCTCAAGAAGAGCTCAATATACTGACCAGAGAGAACCTTACTGCAAATTGTGTAAGAAAAACTCACACAGAATCTCAAAATGTGATTCTTTCCCTGAAAGTTGGGATAAACTGAAAAAACTTGCTAAATTAAATTATTGTACTAAATGTACCTCATCTAAACACCAAGCCAAAGAATGCCCCATTTCTTTACAACCCTGTTCATTTTGTAGGTTTTCTAACCATTTATCCTTCCTTTGTACCAAACAAAAAGGAAAACCAGAGGAAGATAAGAAAACCAAAACCAGTACGGAAGTAGCTACCCAAAAAGAAAACTCAAAACAAGGGAAACAAGTTACTAACTTATTAAGTTTAAAAAACACTGATCAAGAAGTAGCATTAATTCCTTCCATGCAGATGAGAATAAGAAACTCAGAAAAATCAATTAAATGCAGAGCACTTTTGGATAATTGTAGTCAAGCCAGCTACATTACCAAGGAACTTGTGAAAAAATTAAATCTTCCAACTAAACACTACGAGGAATCCATAACCATAACAGGATTTATAGCCAACAAGAAACAACCAAATTATGAAGTAGCTATAATTAAATTGGAGGATTCTAGAAACCCTGGAAACTACCAAGAAATAGAAGCCATCATAATTGATGATATTAATATTAAATATGAAGTTCCAGGATTACTGAAACTTCAAACTTATTTAAAATCATTAAATTATCAGCTTGCAGATCACTTTGAAGCTGATGAAGTGGCTGACTTCATGTTAATTTTTGGGGCTGCAACCCACAAACTTTTTGCCCTCAGCACTCATCAGATTCATACTGCCTCTTGTTATAAATCTCCCTATGGAATACTTTTATTGGGTTTCCCTTCAGATTACTACCCTGAAAAAGAAAAAAACCAATAAGAGATCAGATCAGCTTCTGTATTACCAACCCGCTACCTACTAGTACAACTTCTAATGAAGATCTAGAAAAAATTGAACACCAGATTGCACAATTTAGCAAACTAGAAAACTTGGGTATTTCTGGGGATGAACCATTTTCAAACAAAGAAAAAGATCTGATTGCAAACTTCGAAAAGGAAGTTAAAATAGAAGATGAAAGATTGTCTGTTAAGGTACCATGGAATGACCAAAAAGATAAAATTTCACCAAACTTTAACTATGCTATTAGCAGGTTAAAGTCCACTTGCAAAAAATTAAAAAAAGATAACTTAATGCAACCTTATTCAGACATCCTTGAACAACAATTCCAGGAAGGAATAATAGAAGAAGTAGCCCTAACAGAACACTTAAGACAAGCAGGAAATTTTTTACCTCATTTTCCCGTAGTTCGCCCTGGAGTACAAACAACTAAAGTTAGGATTGTAGTAGATCCCTCGGGTAAAAGCAAACCAGAAGAAATAACAGTAAATGATGCTACTGAGGACTGCCCTTCACTCCTACCTCATTTAGCAAAATTGTGCATTAAATTAAGGCATGGTAAATATTTGATGATTGGGGACATTCAAAAAGCATATTTACAACTTAAATATCAAACAGAATTTGACTGCAATGCCCACAAAATTCTGTGGGTAAAAGATACCCAATTGGCTCCAAATGACGACAACCTGATCTGCTATAAATATAGAAGAGTTACCTTTGGCAACAAAAGCAGTCCATTTTTACTACAACAATCTCTCCAACACATTTTTAATGAACAACAAAACCAAGTGGCAGACTACCTAGCTAACCGCTTTTACATGGACAATGCTTTAATTAATGCCAACAATCTCTCAGAACTCAAAGACCTTTACAATTATAGTGTAAACACTTAATTGAATATAATTTGAAGCTATATGAATGGGCCTCCAATCACTCAGAACTTCAAGGACTATTTGAAAAACATGACATAGCCTCCTCAGAAGATAAAGAAAATGTAAAACTATTAGGATATGGTTGGAACACAAATGCTGATACACTCCATCTAAAAACTGTAAACTTGAACTCAGAAGCCAAAACTAAAAGAGAAATACTAAGTTCTGTGCAATCATTGTTTGATCCAATTGGATTTGTTGCACCCTTAGTGTTTAAATTAAAACTCTTCATGCAGAAAGTAACAGCTACCAAAAAAATTGGGATGAATATCTAGAACCTGAAATGCTGCGTGAATGGAAAAAACTTTGTAAAGAAATAAACAAAGTGGAATTTCTGAATTTTCCTAGACAAGCTTTTGAAAATCCCAAACCTCTCATGGAAAATCTTCAACTCCACATCTTTTGTGATGCCAGCCAAGAAGGTTATGCAGTAAGTTGCTATCTAGTTGGAAATGGAAAATCCGAACTAATTTACGCTAAATCAAGAGTCAACCCCAAATCAAAAAATTGGACCATTTGTAACTTGGAATTAATGGCAATCTGCCTAGGAACCAAAGTCCTAGAATACCTTAAAGAAACCTACCTAGAAGAAAACTCAGAAAACCAAAAGTTCTTCAAAACAATAATTTGGACAGACTCACAAGTGGCTTTAAATTGGACTGCTCAAAAATCTCTAAAAATGAAATCCATCTTTGTAAAAAACAGAGTGAAAGACATTCAGGAAGCAACAAGAAACTTAAACCATCACCTGGAATTCAGACATGTAGCAGGAGAAGACAACCCAGCAGACCTACTCACCAGACCAATATCTTTCAAGAAATTTCAAAAACTTCTTCACTTTTACCAACATGGTCCCACATTTTTGAGAAATGAAATTGAATGGCCAACCAACTTAATTTTTAACCCCCACCAAGAAACCTTACAGACAACAATAAATGTGTGTCAAACAACTTGTAAAGAAATAAATGAAAAAACTCCCTTGTTAAACATGGAAAGATTCTCTAACAGGAAAAAACTGGTCAGAATCACTGCCTATGTTCTACGGTTCATAGAAAACTTAAAGTACTTCCGCACTCACAAATATAACCCCAAATGTAACCTGACAATGGAAGAACAAATTGCTGTTTTGGAGAAAAATCATACAGCTTACAAAACTAAGGCCACAAATTACTGGCTAAAATTAGTCCAGCAACAACATTTCTCAAAAGAAAAAGAAATAATCCAACAAACTAAATAAAGGAGAAAAAGTTGAGGACCTAACAAAGCTGCAAAAGAATCTAAAACTCTTCATTGACAAAGAAGGGTTAGTCAGAACAATGGGGAGATATAAATATGCAACCAACCTTAACTATTCTGCTAGGTATCCTGTACTACTGCCTGAAAATTCTCATTTAACAACGTTAATTGTAACTGAATGTCATGCAAAAGCCAGTCATGCAACCTTAGCTACCACATGCAATTTCCTCAGACAGGAATTCTGGATCCCCAAAATAAGGCAAGTAGTTAAAAAGGTTCTGAAACAATGTCTGTTTTGCCAAAAATACTTTGCCATGGCTTATGAAGTGCCTACTACTGGACCCTTAGTAACGGAACGTTTAAGCTATGAAAAACCCTTTGAAAAAACTGCCCTTGACTATGCTGGTCCAATTTCTGTCCAGGATGAGAATAACCAATTCATGAAAGTCTACTTATTATTGTTCACTTGCTGCGCCACCAGATTCACCAGCCTTCACATCTGCACTGACCTTTCTGCTAAAACCTTTTTAAGAGAACTCTACCATTTGTCCTTAAACTACTCCCTTCCAAAGGTTTTGATTTCAGACAATCAATCCACCTTCAAAAGATCTGAAGATTACCTTAAACATTGGTTCCAAAATGTTCTTGTGTCTCAGTACCTCTCTGATCATGGTATCCAGTGGAAATTTACAGCAGCCTATTCACCCAGAACCTTAGGAATAGCTGAAAGAATGGTGGGTTTAGTCAAAAGAGCCCTCTATACCTCCCTAAAAGGAAGAAAAATCCCTTAACTGAACTAAAAACAATTGTTCTTGAAATAATGAATACAATTAATTCAAGACCACTCACTTATGTTAATTCAAATGAAGATCCTTCCTCTGATCTACTAACTCCTTTCAAGTTGCTTTTTGGGTATGACAATACCAAATTCAACTTTTTAACCACTAATGATACCCAAGAAGCTGTTAATGAAGATGATCAGGTGGATGCTGATTATATGACAACAACAGAGGACAAAGAAAGAAAGAAAATACTGGATTACTTTCATAAGGGAGCTAAACAATCTCAAGAAATCAAAAAAGATGGCGATACGAATATTTGAGTAGTTTGAGGGAAAAAGAATACCAACAACACAAACAACCAGTAAGTAAAGAACCTAAAGTAGGAGAACTATGTCTCTTAGATGAAAATTCTATGAATCCCAAATACTTCTGGAAGATTGCTGTAATTGAAACATTACACCCAGATGAAGATGGCATAATCAGGCATGTAACTGTAAAAACACCCAATGGTCATCTCTCCAGAAGACATATATATCGGTTATACCCACTGGAAATAACTGATAAACCGAATATTGACCTGGAAGAACTGGAAAATTCTTCCACAGAATCAGGAACTGTAGATTCTCCCGACACTACTACTGCCGCTACTCAACCCCGACCACAAAGACAAGCTGCAGTTAGATTTCGGGAAGAACTGCAAAGGAAAATACAGAGTGGATCTTTGTGAAGACCACAAATTGAAACTTGTAAATAGCTGTAACTTAGGACTACCGTTCTACAGAAAAGACGCTTTCATTTTCATATTTCACCTAAAAGAGTACCATCAGTACAGGCTCTTTTGTTTGTTTCCCATTAATCAAGAATTCTAACTCTTTATTGTACTCTTTTTGTTGTGCAACTTCTGTATAATTATGATTGTTCTTATTTAGCTGTTTGTTAGTTGTAGTTAAACAGTTGTGAGCAAACCTCAAACAGTAGGCTGTGACCCTGACAAGCTTGCTGAAGTCAGAATAATCTTCATAATTAGTGATTGGTTCAACCGTGAACCAAGTTTTGTTTGACTTCAACAACTTGTAGGATAAATTAGGATAATTAGATGACTTTCTGTAGGACTTACAAGGTACACACATCACCCATAAGCCTGTGTGCTAAATCTAGGTAAAAGGATTGGATGTTTGCTTTTGTAATACAGTTTTGATTTACCTAGTCTCCCTTTACACCTTAGAAGACCTTCCTCATCTCTGAACAAGTTAGGTCCACAACTACTGATGGTACAGGCTCTTTTGTTTGTTTCCCATTAATCAAGAATTCTAACTCTTTATTGTACTCTTTTTGTTGTGCAACTTTGTTGGTTGCAACTTCTGTATAATTATGATTGTTCTTATTTAGCTGTTTGTTAATTGTAGTTAAACAGTTGTGAGCAAACCTCAAACAGTAGGCTGTGACCCTGACAAGCTTGCTGAAGTCAGAATAATCTTCATAATTAGTGATTGGTTCAACCGTGAACCAAGTTTTGTTTGACTTCAACAACTTGTAGGATAAACCTCTGGTCAGAAAGTCTGCTGGATTTTGTTTAGTTGGAACATAGTGAAAGTTGACTTGTAGGCTTTCATTAGCTTCCGCTATTTCTTTTAGCCTGTTTCTTACAAAGATGTTCTTACTATTAATGCTATCATTCCGTATCCAGGCAAGACAAATCTGACTGTCGAGCCAGATGTGGATATCAGTTATGTTTACATCATGGTAAGCATCCTTAAGAAATGAAATGGTCTTAATGGCTAACGCAGCAGCCAATAGTTCCAATTGAGGTATGGTTTGGGTAGGTTTGAGAGGTGCAACTTTCCATTTTGCATAAATTAGATGACTTTCTGTAGGACTTACAAGGTACACACAGCACCCATAAGCCTGTGTGCTAAATCTAGGTAAAAGGATTGGATGTTTGCTTTTGTAATACAGTTTTGATTTATCTAGTCTCCCTTTACACCTTAGAAGACCTTCCTCATCTCTGAACAAGTTAGGTCCACAACTACTGATGGTACAGGCTCTTTTGTTTGTTTCCCATTAATCAAGAATTCTAACTCTTTATTGTACTCTTTTTGTTGTGCAACTTTGTTGGGCAACTTCTGTATAATTATGATTGTTCTTATTTAGCTGTTTGTTAATTGTAGTTAAACAGTTGTGAGCAAACCTCAAACAGTAGGCTGTGACCCTGACAAGCTTGCTGAAGTCAGAATAATCTTCATAATTAGTGATTGGTTCAACCTTTTCATTTGAAAAGGTTAAATTGAATGTCAGGTTAACTTGTTCCACAGGCCATTGATCTGTATTACAGAGCCACTTAGTTCCCGTGAACCAAGTTTTGTTTGACTTCAACAACTTGTAGGATAAACCTCTGGTCAGAAAGTCTGCTGGATTTTGTTTAGTTGGAACATAGTGAAAGTTGACTTGTAGGCTTTCATTAGCTTCCGCTATTTCTTTTAGCCTGTTTCTTACAAAGATGTTCTTACTATTAATGCTATCATTCCGTATCCAGGCAAGACAAATCTGACTGTCGAGCCAGATGTGGATATCAGTTATGTTTACATCATGGTAAGCATCCTTTAGAAATGAAATGGTCTTAATGGCTAACGCAGCAGCCAATAGTTCCAATTGAGGTATGGTTTGGGTAGGTTTGAGAGGTGCAACTTTCCATTTTGCATAAATTAGATGACTTTCTGTAGGACTTACAAGGTACACACAGCACCCATAAGCCTGTGTGCTTGCATCAGCAAACACATGAAGTCTCTGGGGTCTATCCCTAAACCCACAGCATCTTGGTATTTTAATGTTCTGCACTTTTGTTAAATCAGTAGCTAACTTCTTCCAAGATTTTTGATCTTCACTTGTTATTGGCTCATTCCACCCAACATTTGTCTTCCAAAGTTCTTGGAGGAGAATCTTTGATCTTATTGTTGAAGGCAGGAATAGACCCATGGTTTAACAAATTTTGGAAGCCTCTGATAATATCTGTCTTTTAGCGTTAGCTTCCTCATCAAGTTTAAAACCTTTAGTGGAGATTCAATCATGATTGTTAGAAGTTGCATCCAAATACCAGTTCATACCTAAAGTTTTAACTTTGTCTGATGGTTCAGTAAGACCATTATTATCCACACTAATAAACGGAGTTTATTTCCACAACAGTTTCGATGCCCACTGGCATCCTCTTCGGGTCGTTTTTCTGTATCCACCCGAAGAGGATGCTAGTGGGCATCGAAACTGTTGTGAAAATAAACTCCGTCTATTAGTGTGGGTTTTATTGTCACATTTCGAACTCCACGTAAAAAAGTGAAGTTTTGCATTTACCATTATTATCCTTTAAAATCTTTGTGTTTAAATCATCATCATTTGAAATCCACTATCTAAGTTCAAAGTTACCTTGTTGCATAATGTTTTGAGAGTTTTCATAGACCCCAGATAATTCAGATTTTGTTGATGTTGAGCCTATTAGATTGTCTACATAAAAATGTTCTTTAAGGAAGTTTAGTGTTAAAGAGTTATTAAACTGGTTCAAAAGATGTCTAAATGTCAATGCTAATAGGCTAGATGAGCAATTGGCTCCAAACAACACAACATTGAATCTACAGGTTATGAACCCTTTATTCAAATCAAATGGATCCCTGAACCATAAGAACCTAAGTTGATTTTTGTCATATTCATTTTTAAGATTTATTCTCAAAAATGCCTTTGAAATGTCACTTTGTAAGGCATATTTATCTAACCTGAACCTGAGTAAGATCTTCACAAGGTCAGAAATGAGATTAGGACCCTCAATCAGGCAATCATTCAAACTGTGTTTATCACTGTCTTTGAGGCTACAGTTATGTAATACTCTGAGTTTTGTTGTTGGGGCATCTTGTCGATAAACCCCACTGTGGGTTAAGTAATGACAACCATCTTTTTTAAAAGGGTTAGTTGTTATTTCTTCAATGAAGCCTTTCTGTAGCTGTTCTTTGAAGACATCACTATACATTTGAATTCTATTATCCTGTTTGAGCTTTTTCATTACTTTATATAAATGTCCTTTAGCTACTTTGAGATTATCTCTTAAAGTTGGACAATTTATTTTCCAAGGTAACTCAACAAAATAACTATTGTCTTTGCACTGAATGGTGTCTTCAAATCCTTCTACCATTAACTGATCTTCTCAAGTTTGATTTGTGTCATGTATACCCAGTGATGGGCAGTATCTAGATACATGTATCGCCGATACGTATCGATCGATACTTTTGTATCGGTATCGGTATCGCTTTAGCTACTTGACAAAAGTATCGATTTATCGGTATCGCTAAGGTCAATTTTCTTAAATGTATCGAAAAAAATCGATACTTCGATACATCGATACATTAATAAGAATTTTTAAATATTTAAATAGATGTTATAATATGACACTACTGAGTTATATTTATGAATATACAAAAATAATAATATTATTAAATATTTATTTAATGACAGTACTACTCTACTGGTCACGTCACACAGTACGGCGCAACGTTTAAACACGTTTGTATTGTGTTATTGAGATTAATTAACCATAATATAGAAACATTGTTAGCTGTAGAGAAGAAGCTAGAGCGTTTGAATTCGGAGGCATTGCGTCATTGTCAGCCACTTCTCAATGCAGTCAC
Source organism: Bathynomus jamesi (assembly GCA_023014485.1). NCBI lineage: Eukaryota > Metazoa > Arthropoda > Malacostraca > Isopoda > Cirolanidae > Bathynomus > Bathynomus jamesi. The sequence continues at coordinate 489,572 of JAJOZX010002527.1, read as the reverse complement.
AGTAGGGTTCACTAAGCGGTTTGAAAAGTTTCTGTGCCTTGATGCGTCGCATGAGTGTAAAGCAGCAATACTGGCATCGTCTTCAAATCCTCTGTTCAAGTTAAAGTGGATGACAATAAAAGGCAAATTTAAGGAACAATTCACCACATTAAACAGCACACCCATCATAAACATCAATACAACACTCAAGACATTTAATCAGATCATCAATAATGCAAACAAATACATACCCAAGGGCAACATTAGGAAATACAACCCAAATTACACTAGAGAAATAGCCCACCTCATAAGGCAACGTAACAACCTCAAATATAACACACAAACACCACACACAGAAGCCATAAAACAGCAGATACAATAGCTCAACACAGAAATAAACAACAAACTCAAAGAAAAACAAACAGAAACATTCAGGGAATTCATAACAACACTAAACCACTCCACAGATACATCCAGGCTATACAAGACTATAAACAGCATTACCCACTCTAACAGCGGCATTCACACCTCACACGCGGCTATCTGTCGCAGCCAGAATAATATCCCAACATACACACAACAAGCTAACATTCTAGTTAATCACTACGCAAAGATAAGTCACTTAAACAGAGACAATAACCAGAAACACGCAGACAGACAAACAGCCAGACACAAGAAAACCTACAGACTCGACACGACCATTACACCCTTCAATACAGACCAGACCACCAAGATCATCAAAAACATTAAGAATTCGAAGGCTACTGGACCAGACAACATATCTAACATACACCTTAAACACTTGGGCCCACAAGGAATACTAGCTCTCACAAATATCAGCACATATTCATACCAACACTGTATTATTCCTGACATACGGAAACAAGGTAAAATTATTACACTACTCAAAACAAACAAAAATCCAACAGAACCAGCTTCCTATAGACCCATTACTTTACTATGCACACCTTCCAAAGTAACAGAAAGACTAATCTTACAAATCACCAACCCATACATTCCACTATCGCCTACTCAACATGGATTAAGACCTCACCACTCAACCACGACATTACTCACTAACCTCACGCAGCACACCATGGATGGCATCAACTCCAGACGACCAGCTCAACGTACACTATTAGCAACAATAGACATTAGTAAAGCATTTGATGCTATCCCACGCTTCCTTCTCATAAACAAAATACTTAACACAAACATGCACAATAACACCAAAAGGTGGCTGAGCAACTATCTTTCAGGAAGATACTCACATGTCACATTGAATGGCAAGTCATCCAAAAACAAGCTTTTTCCGAACGGGGTCCCTCAAGGCTCTGTTCTCTCACCAACACTTCAACTTATACATGCATGACATTCCAACACCCATAGATAACAAGCTTACCTTATCATCATATGCAGATGACATCACTCTAACAAAGTAGCGCCCACAAAATCAACCATCACCTTGCTTACAAGCAACACAAAAGAACACCAGGTAATTCCACAGCTTACATTAAACAACATCAACATTCCACACACTCACAGGACCAAAATACTTGGGGTCACATACAACACATCATTATCTTTTGCAAACCACATTGAGGACATTAAAAACAAATGTACGTCAAGACTTAACACGCTTAGGGTACTAACAGGCACGAACTTTGAACACCATCAGGAAACATCACTCATATACAAACAATATATTCGCTCAGTTATGGACTATGCTAGCCCATGTTGGGCACCCATTATCTCAAACACATACATAAACACCTTACAGACAATACAAAACAACGCACTTCGTATCATTACAGGATGCACTCAAACAACACAAATAGAACACCTGCACACAGAAACAAAAATACTGAAAGTTAGGGAACATTTAGGCATGAGGGGAACACAATTCATGGCAGCAGCGACAACTAACCCACAACACCCATGCCACTACATGTACAATCATGCACCAACACCTCGCTCCATTAAGGTAACACCAGAGAGACATTATAACCAAATACTCCATTCCATACCACGCCCCACAGACATCACACAGTACAGAAAACACATACACACACACCTAACCCACAAAGCACTGACACGACTCGGTCCGAATGCGGTCCTAGGTGCGAAGCCGCCACCCATTAACAGGTCAGAGATCAGCCTGAGCAGATCGGATCGAGTTAACTTAGCACGATTCCGATGTGGACATCACCCCAACTTACGGACATATAAACACAGACTAGACAACTCCATAGACGACACCTGCCACCTGTGCCAGGACACACGACAAACAATTGAACACATTATGACAGACTGTACCGCTCTAGCACAACAACGAACACAACACAACATCACTCGTGCGCTGAACCTCTGGTCCACTCCGGAGAGTGCCGCCGGCTTGCTCGATCAGCTAAACAACAACAACAACAACAACAACTCCACGGTATGGGAAGCATTGCTTTTTGAGGTACTTCTTTTCCTTGTAACTCTCTCTCTCTCTCCTCTCTCTCTCTGGAAAAGAAAGCCCAGAAACTATTGGGTTATATCAGGAGGCAATTTCAGTTTCGGAACAAGGAGATTGTGCTCTCACTGTACAATTCCCTTGTTCGGCTGCACCTGGAGTATGCTGTGCAGTTCTGGTCGCCCACCCTCAGGAAAGATATTGAGAGGCTGGAGCGAGTGCAGGCGAGGGCCACAAAGTTAATCCCTTCCGTTAGGCATAGTAGTATAGCCGAAAAAGGGGAGAGTGCAAGAATGTTGAAGTTATTATGTAATGTTGCAAAGGGGGGTGGGGGTTGCAAAAAAGAAAAAGAAAAAAATACCCCAAAGGGGGGGTGCTGCAGGTGCAACAAGGAAAAACTTGGAGGCGGCGTTATCCCCCGAGAAGGAGAAAAGGAGGAGGAGAGGTGTTCACCTGGCAGGAGCCAAGTGCATATTAAGACCAGCCGAGTAGGCGTTGTTTTATAGGCTCCTAATCAGCCAGTTGGCTTAGAAGGCTTGAGTTGCCAGATAGCGCCATGTATTCGCTATATATTTAATCGAAGACTGAGTTGCCAGATACATTGTATACATTATTATAGACTCCTAATCAGCCAGTTGGCTGTAAATGGCTTGAGTTGCAGATAGCGCCATGTATTCATTTAATTCTAATCGAAGACTGAGTTGCCAGATACCATTGTATACATTATTATAGACGCCTAATAAGCCAGTTGGCTGTAAATGGCTTGAGTTGCCAGATACCACTTTTTAGCAATACCATGTATACATTATTATAGACTCCTAATCAGCCAGTTGGCTTAGAAGGCGTAAATGTTGCCAGATACCGCAATACCATTGTATACATTAGTTATATTTCTTAAAAGAATACCGGTAGTAGGTTTAGAAGGCGTAACATGATATAATTAAGTAAAACAACATTGCATCATTGTTTATTATAAATTATAGAAAATAATATACATTTCAATTGAGGAATATGCATATAATCGTACAGGAAATACATACACACAATTATGGATATATATAAAATAAATATACATTTCAAATAGAAATATATATAAATTTCAATAGAAATATGCATATAATCGTACAGGGGAAATATCACGCAAAATATATATAAATACAAATCATAGAAATATGCATATAATCGTACAGGAGAAATATCAAGCAAAATATATATAAATACATTTCACTTTTTTTCAAAATACTAAACTCGGTCTTAATCGAGTTTACAATTACATCATTATTGCTCTGCATTACGCAGTATATGCGGCTTAATAATATTTCACCGCTTAAAGTATAGGGAAACCTGTATTCGATATGAAGGGCTTTCATATCGCTCGTACTATTTTTGTTCCCACTTTACAACCGGTTGGTAAGTCATCTTTAAATACGTCTAGAATACAATCAAAAGCACGCACAAAGAGTTCATCGTTAGCTACATTATTAAACACAAGTTTATAAGCACGCTTTTCCAATCGAGGGTTTATTTCTACCGACTCGAGCTTTTCAATCGTGAACTCACTCAACATAACGGCAATTGAGATAATCTTCTAAATCGTTACGACAACTGCGCGTTATATAAAGAAATAGTTCTTCAGGGTGAACGGTGTAGGTGAGCTCAGCCTTGTACCGATCAATTGCTTTGTACCAAAGTTCATGGTATTTCAAAGAGTAAACTTTTTAAATAAACGTCCAGCTCTAGACCATACATCAGTCCTACACTCGGTAAACCCATCGAGCAGAGCGGTGTAGGCGTATTCAAGTACTGTATCAAAATAAAGCATGTCTGTAACACGCGCGTCTAATATAGGTTTCAGCTTGCGGAATCCGACGATTTCAAACATTCTGTCGAGGATGAAACGGTTTCGCGTAGGAATAAGAGCGTTATTATCAGAAGCATTCTTCCACATCAGCCGTATATCAATGCACGGCCGATCGTTATTTATACACAACGTACATACAACGGCGTATGAGGGTGCGTCACTAATCTGCTCTCTTCTTGTACCTACGTTAGCAGGTATTTTATAACGATCTTCACTCCACTTCTCAACTATCACGAAGATTCTATTCATCTCGATACTTAAATAAACCCGTTTGTTTGTCGGTCTACATTCCGTTTCCAGTACATAGCTAATGGTACCGGAATTACGCCTGAACACGCGCAACGATTTCGTCACGGACACATCGTACGAGGCGTTGAGAATGCTGCTCAAAGGAAGTTCCATCGTATTCGAGGAGCGCACGTCCACTCGGCTCAAGCTCTGAGATAACTATGAGCCGTGTGAGGCACGCAGGTAGGCAGGAACGGTTCGACGGGCGGCTGACTCGATACGTGAATGGGCTTGTTCGTACGACCCGCGAGTCGAGTTGTTGTACATATTTGTTTTTCCGGAATTAATTTCATCACTACCAGCCTACGCACCAGACAGTTTGGATAAGAACTAGGAACATTTTATGTTTTACTAAACATCTCCACACACCGGCGCACTATTTGAGAGGAACATATGTTCATATTTTTCCTTTCTGCCCATCAAACGATACTCGTCTCTAAACTCTGTTAAAAATTCACGCAGGGCACTAGCCACAACCTCACTACGAACCTCATCATGATATACGTTAATATAGTGATAAAAATACTTAAGATTGTCCATGATCACGAGATTCACATTTCAGTCGTAGGGTATGAGTAATCGACATGGTGTAGCATGACGTAATACCGCTTGTCACACCACCCATCAGCAAGACTCATTATCCATACCTGCTGCTTCTCTTCTGCACGCGTTGTTTCTTTTACTTCACGGTGTATGTGAGACTTTATAAAGTTTAGCTCTGCAGTATACTTCAGCCATCGTCTGTGCAACGAAAGCCTTCAACGGTCTCACAGAACATCCGTAGAGTATTTGTACATCTTGGAACTTCGCACAATCCAATGTGTTTTTTAAAAGAGGTATAGGAGGGAGGAATAGGAAGTTTTTCGGTATCCACCACATCCTGGCACTTTACTGAATACCATTTCGTAAACGTTGTGCAAGCAGTATTAAAGGTAGCCATTTGAATACACGTCTGATCTGAATACACGTCTGATCTCTCGGGCTTACTGCAGTCGACTGACCACGCAGGGACTCCCAGGTAGTAGCATGACTCACGGTCTTACAGTGGGCGGAGCTTAGAACTTTCACCTGTGCACACCACACACACACACACACACACACCACAAAGGAGAAAGTGAAACGCTAATTGAAACATGATTTATTTAATAAACGAGATATTCAAGTTATATATTTACAAATACGATTTAATAAACGAGATATTCAAGTTATATATATTTACAAATACGTGTAATAAATCAATATATATATATTTTACAAATACGATTTAATAAACGAGATATTCAAGTTATATATATTTACAAAAACGTGTAATAATCAATAGATACGATTATATACAAGACGTGTGAGTTAACAATAGAGCATCATTGGTATCCAAAGGGTACGGTATCATAGGTACCAGGTAACTGGTAACGTTTCCTATAGTGTTACGGCACACCTTCGTACCCTAAGTTCCTTCACGCCCCCCAGCTTCTGCGCCCGAAAATTGTGGGTGCTACAATTAGTTGGGTGGTTGTTCATCATCGTCCAAACATACTAGATCCTTCAACGATTCAAAGTTAACAACTTGCCGATTCGCATGGGTGAGCGTAATACCCTTTGCCTTCACGATATATTTCATTTCCTCCCCCACCTGACCAGTACCCCATAAGTCTTAGGTCCTGTTGAGACAAAAGAGTCGGCGTATGCGTTGTCCCATACTCATCCTTGATCTCCTCAGTGAGCTCGCCGAGGAACTCCCCAATAGCGGGCATGTATTCACCCTCCCTCTCTGTGAATATCACGCTATCTGTATCGGCATACAATACTCTCCGCCCAAGAGAATGCAATAGACCCCAAAGTTTTATACGGCGTAGGCTGTTGTGAAGCTGGCCACAGGTATGTTTGTAACCCTTGAGGTATCTGTGGCAAATTCAGTGTTGTTGTACTTTATTACGTAAGTATTACCTACATTTACGATCTCCATGACCTCTTTATCGGGGCATTGCATAATCCCAGACATCGCTATAACTTTGTGCCAAATGAATGCTCCCTCTGCCGGTATTCTGCGCAAATTTTCCCCATAGACTGTTTAGACACAACTTTGCACTAAAGCGCTTGCCTGGATTCTTTACAATTTGGACACGATCAAGTTGTATACCTTCGCGGTCGCGGTAACGTTGAATATAGGCAGACTTTCATCTTCGGTATCAACTCCTCGCGGATACCCTGATGCCTCAACCTTATCCTTCAAAAAGGCGTTTATATATGGTGTGAAAAGGTTGGGTAGCTTCTGAAACCTCCACACCTCATGTATCTTCAGTATTCTATAACCATGGCGTACGGCTAGGGACAACTCAGGACTTGTATATACGCCTCTGATCTTACGCTGGTGGGGTATATGGGTACATCGCCGCTATCCTCTTCCGCGCACTTCACGCACAGGGGAAACATGAGCTTGTCGTCGATAACGACAGGTAAGGTCGGCATCCATAAATTGCGTGGGGGGAGTACGTCTACGAAAGAGAGCCCAAAGTAACGATCATTCAAATTTTTTAAAATTCATTGATGGAGGGTAGGCTAGGTCCCACCAGTTTCTCAGGAGCGCCCACGGGGTACGGATTGCTCTTCATCACGTATGGGTATAAAGAACAGAAATCGTAGTAATGGAGCTTCACGCCCTCCGTAGGTGGAAAGTATAGTTTGAAAGGATTTGTACGTCCTCCAAACAAGCTATCACCACATTTGAGAGGATCCAGCACCATTGACGCTTGATCGTTTTTATTTCCTCACGGTACACCTCGTCTGTCTCCATCCGTGCATCATATTCATGCTCCCACAAGACTTTGTGAGTGAACTGTGATCCTATAAGCTGATCGCGGGTGCGGGTTGATGCGAGACAGTCGGCAGGAGACCTACCGTGGATATCTCCGGTGATTCCGCACTCAGGACGGGGGCATCCATGCCACCAGCAACCGTTAAAGGAGTACACAGTCTTCACACCAGTGACACAGTTTTCACTTAACCCATCAACCCAAAAAACACGTCCATTAATCTTAATGGTACTTCACCCGTGTTGCGGGCGTGCTTTATGTATACACCTGTCTGTTGCTGTAGGTGTATGAGCCAGTAAATAGCCTTGTGCCCGTAACTGCGGGGTTTGTTTCGGTGAATAATGGCTAAGGTGTCTTTAGGCATGAAGTTATTTTTGAACGCCGTAAAACATAATGATGCGATGGTGGTTGCGACTTGGAGTGGATCGCATTTGAAACGGGCTATGTACATCCTTCTAAAGGCCTGGAACATACTCTAAGCACGCGCACATCATTCACGCAATAACGCTCACATTCATCAGCTATACTATAAGGGTTACTTTCATTAAAACTGTCGTAGTATCGATCAAAGTCTTCACGTTCATCCATACAGTCAAAATAATGTTTGGGGGTGGTGGGCCTACGTAGTTTAAAGTCTCGCTGGTGAGGAAAGTGTAAGGGAAGTATCCTTGGAAACTTCAGCTGCTACCCCCATCACCTTGGGTAGCTTTGCTAATTTACAAGGTGTGAATAATAAAGTATCTTTAAATTGTACATTGCCTCTTATCTGCATCTGTATTATTTGTTGCCTCTTTTCAATGGATCACCTGTAAATATCTCAGAGGATTCGTGTTCAAGCAACTCCTTATAAAGGAACTGCGTGTCAAACTTTGCCCGTTATGGGCGAGAATATACACAGTCATTTTTTTGAACTTGTCGGCTAACTTGACAATATAGGACACAAATAATTTCACAGGACTATCGCGGACATTCGTTTTAAAAACGTTTGTCCGTTTACCACATTTGGGGCACTCGTCACATTCGATACCCATACACTCATCACAGATGGTCTGGCTCACAAGTAAATGTGGAATTACCTCTTTGGTTTCAGCGTTCGTATATGTTTCTATATCGTAGTATACAGTTATACAAGGGTTATTTTTAGTCTTAGCATCTTTCATATAACATACATGCTTTACTCCATCCGCCTTATATTCCTCCTGGCATGTAGGACAGTGAATTACGTCACACTTGTGCTTAAATTTCCCCAATTATCCATTGTGTGAAACATACCACATTCACAGATTCTCATTTTCCTGCACGTGCCAATTGATTTATGGAAATCAAAACAGATATTATTGAAAAATGCGCGTCTACACACATCACACTCTCTCTTCTCAGCTTGAACTACACGGCTTTCACATTTGGTGCTTTTACACTGCTCACATACCATGTGACATTCTTTACAATGTCTCACTATATCATCCGCAAACTCGAGGCACCCCTTACACAAATCATGATGTCTCCCATATTTTCGACTTTTGTCATAACTCGCGTAAAGCCCCCTTATATTACGGATGGGGAGATACGTTGTCCCTGACAATCCTAAAATAAGTAGGGGTCTTGTACGATCTCTCACACAGCTTTTAAAAACATACACAGTCCTACGACGATCATCCAACCCAAACACAACTATGCGGACATTTATTTCCTGTTCTACCCTTCTCAGCTCTTCAGGACCCATATTACAGTCAAATTCAAGTTCACAGTCTACAGCTAGTTTACGGGCACGCTCCACGACTGTAGGCAACCAAATTTTTTGAGTTCGTGTATTTTGTACAGTAAACATACGTGCTAAGAGTACTGCAATAAAGCCGCAACCACGATCGACGTTTATATGCTTTCGGTAAATAGTCGGAGAATTGAAGTTAAGAGTATACGGTATGGCACTATGACCCGCAACACGGTATACATGGTCAATATTTACCGTAAAGTTGTCCATATTGAAGGCTATACTACTTTGGGCGGCTTGCATTATACGTCCTAATATATATTACACATCTTCAGCCGCCAAACGTCTAAATGGCACTATCACCCAATAATCGTCTACATCACTGTCATCTGACCCGAATCCAAAGGACAGACTCGTCCTGACTTCACGCTCGTCACGATTCTGAAGAGCAAACTATAATATGCTGTACAACCCGGCGTAACCCGCGCTCAATTCCATTGCTATACATAACTCTAGGGTCGACCCTGACTCTATACCGATTTCTAGTCAAGGCTGGGGTGGGGGCTGCGGATCGCACCAATTCGAGCGTTATACCATCCTCAACAGAACGGGGGGCGGCAGATGAATTAGGGGGTATATTAGCGGAAGGTGCTGCTGGGGGGTCTGTTGCGTAGGAGGTTGAGGGTTGGGGCTCTATTATTGTAGACTTAACAGAACGGGGGGCGGCGGATGAATAAGGGGATATATTAGCGGGAGGTGCTGCTGGGGGGCTTGTTGCGTAAGAGGTTGAGGGTTGGGGATCTATTACCGCTGCAACAGGCGCGTATTTCGGGCGCTTTATACCTGACGTGGGGTTCTCATACCTCCGCTTTGGACGTGCTACCGGTGTCGCTGGTGAGGGTTCGTTGGCAGGGGAGGAGATCACAACTACACTGTCGTCGAGGTCATCCGTAATGTCAATGATGGGCTGCTCTACCTCATCGTCATTCACGGTTCTGTGGGAGAAGAAATATAAGGAACAGCACTCAAAATTTGTAATATTTTGTAAATGACCCACTTAGGAGTGTGACGTGTTAGAAATGGACTCTGTAGAAAAATTCAGATTCACGAGCCCATCCACATGTATTATATCTGGACCTACAGGATGTGGTAAAACTGTGTTTATGCTTAAAATCATTAAAGAAAAGGGAGAGATGTTCTCGAAATTTGTGCGTAAAGTTATATGGTGCTATTCGACGTATCAATCAGTGTTCAACGAGTACCAAGATGATATTTTGTTCCACAAAGGCGTATATGACGTTAATTCGTTAAAGGGAAATGAACATACAATCATTGTAATTGACGATCTCATGTTGGAGATGGATAAAACGTTTGCCGAGACATTTACAGTATTCTCCCCCATCTTAACATAAGCGTGTTCTTCATCAATCAGAAGCTATTTTTCAAAAATAGATACATGCGCGATGTGTCGTTAAATACGCAATATCTAGTCTTATTCGCGCAACGTGGAGATGTATCACAAATTGGGGTATTAGCCAATCAAATGTTCCCGAATCAGCGTAAGGAGTTTTTGGAAGTTTATAAAGAAGCTACAAGCACGCGTTACGGATATTTGCTTTGCGACCTCATCCGCGAAACACGTTTAGAGTGCTTCTGCGAACGAATATATTTCCAAACGAGCCTGAAACGGTGTATATTCCAGAATGACAAAGAGACTAAAGAAATACCGTGAATTAATAAAAATCTATCATCGACTGCCCCGGGCATTGCAGCAGATGTTTATTAAAAATATCGATGCAGACTTTTTAAAATGCATCTGTGAAATCTGTCTTAACGTTATAAATTGCAATGTATCAATGAAAACCCATCAGAAGGCTCGCCTGCGCCGCTACAAGAACATAATACGTGCACTCGCTCGTAAAAACCAAACTGTAGCGAAGAAAAAACGAATTATTGTACAAACAGGAGGGTCATTTCTCCCCATCTTATTTTCAGTTTTGGGTCCTTTACTGACTAGATTAATATAATGAAGAAAGTGGTAGTGATTCCCCACGAGGTGTACGCTTCACTGCAAATGAATCCAGACACGTATCTAGATCCCCGTAAAAGCAGATTTAAAAGAATGGAAAGCAAATTGTTAGCCCTATTAAACAGTGAAAAAACACCTGATGAGAAAAGAATCTTATACCAAGAAGCTCTGCAGAAATTTCTTCACGAGTACGAAAATTATAAGAGCCCTACAGAGATTCCTGTGGTTATTAGGCAGAACACGGGGGACGATGGACATGGCGACATAGGATCTGAGCCCGACGATACAGCTGACCAACCAAAAAGATTAGCCACACAACATATCGAACATGTATTAAAAAATACCGTCCCACTTACATTGAGGAGTAAAGGCTTAAGTCTTTATAATCTATTGAATGAGGACCCCGCCATACAATGGACCGATACAGGGGAGATCATTGTGGAAGGATCAAAGGTACAGGGATCGAATATCGTAGACATTGTCCATGATCTGGTGAGAAAGTGGGATAGGCCATCACTATCAGGATGGAAGCATATTAAAGCAAGACTACATCAAATAAATGTCCCTAAAACGTTGATAGGAAATCTGAAAAGGTTAAAAGACTTGGAGCATGCAACGCCTGTGACACAATTGAAGGCGCCGTCACCCCCGGCGGTAACACCTTTGAAGAGGAGCAAGAAGAGGTTAAACCAACCCTACCCACGTGCCTCTAAAATACGCAAATGCTAACGTATTAACTAAACGCTATTATGACATTTCTACCCCATCCTCTTACGGCGGCGTAGATAGACTGTACAGAAGTGTTTACGGAGTAGGAAAAAAAGATGTTGAAAGAATTTTGAGGGAGCAGGACGCTTATACGCTTCATAAGCCTGTGAGAAAAAGGTTTAAAACAGCCAAGACAACGGCTTCCTCGATTGATTCTATTTGGCAAGCAGATTTAACAGACATGCAAAGATATGTGTATAACGATGGTTACCGCTACATTCTATTCATAATAGACGTATTCTCTAGATATCTGTGGCTAGTTCCTCTGAAAAATAAATCACCTGAAACAGTTGCTAAAGCCACCAAAACGCTAATGTTAAAAGAAAACAGGGTTCCTGGCTATTTTTGTACGGATATGGGGAAGGAATTTATAGGCCTTGCTTTTCAGAACATGTTGACAGAGTTTAATATCAGCTATTACACAACCAATTCTATACATAAGGCTTCTTTAGCTGAAAGAGTTCAGCGCACCATAAAGGAACGCATGCACCGTTATTTTACACATAAAAACACATACAGATTTCTAGACATTCTGGAATCATTGGCGTCATCCTACAACCGCTCACACCATCGCACGATTGGGACAACACCTAACGAAGTTTTAGAAAGAGGTACGCTCCCGAGGAGAGATGGATCACCACCACCACCACCACACTCTGCGCGCTTCAAAATCAATGATTATGTAAGGCTGTCGCGTTCGGGGAATAAATTCGCAAAGGGTTTTGAGCAAGGATGGACACGCGAGATTTTTAAAGTTAGGGCTGTGAAACTAAAGGTGAGATAATGATGTATTACATTGAAGATTTGATGGGAAAGAAATCTCAGGATTTTTTACCGCGAGGAGTTGCAGAAAGTTGCGTTTAATTTAGAAAAAAAAAGTGTTTAAAATTGAGAAAATTTTAGGAAGCAAAGGTTCAGGAAAGAGAAAAATGTACCTGGTGAAATGGCTAGGGTACCCAGAAAGCTTCAACACCTATATAAAAGCTGATGCAATAATGAAGCTTAAATAGTATGCAACATGGCTCCTAACCATTTCTACGTCACGCTCCCGTCCTCCTCGTCCCTGGCTGTACACCCTAACAACACACTAGCCAACTTTGTAACAGAGCTCCACAAGCACATTGAATTGGGTCGTGATTCGTATGAGGTGGGGATATGTGAAATTCAGCTGGACACCATCTTTTTAAATATTGAACATAAAGAAACCGTTTTTACGATTCTTAGAGACATTGACGAGTGTGAAAAAGCTGGGGTAGCTATGGATGAAACTATGCGTATCGCTCGGACTAAGGTTGCACGGTATTACAGTACAGAAGTAAGACTAGGACCGGGTCAATATGGCTCGGCCGAGGATGTTGTGAGAGGCTTAAACGTAAGTTTAAGAAACTCAAACCTTACGAATGATTTAGTATACGAAATCGTAAACAGCCCTGCACATACACTAATCCTAAAATCAAAGACTAACAGACGTATTAAAGACCATAGAAAGTTCCAAATTCTACCCAATGGTCGATATAGCGCAGCCTTCCAAAGAGAGACATTTCACGAGACACAGCATGACTTGTCCAGATTAATGTATCAATTGAAGATGGAGAAATTGGCTGAAAGGTCCCCAGACATGTGCTATATTTACAGTAATACAGTATAGTGGAGCACCAGTTTGTTGGGGATACCCAGGCACGCCTGCTGCGCATTGCTCACATCCCCAACCATAGAGGAAGGAGTTTGAGTATTACATATGACAGACCCCATTATGTGAATGTCGCAACTAATTTAATAACTAATATCTCAATATATATAAGAACGATTGAGGGTGAAAACTTCCCATTCGGTAACGGGAGCTTAACAGTGAAGCTACACTTTCGACGCACTGAGTTATAATGGATAGAAAGCCTTTCACCGTCTATCGAGGGGTGAGATACCAGCGCGGTAGTGGACTTGGGTCCATTTTTTCATCCATACTACGTACGGCTGTTCCTTTGCTGAAGAGGGGTGCCAGATACCTTGGAAGGAAAGAGCTACAATCAGGCCTTAACACTGCAGAAGACATATTGGCCGGGGCTAAACCTAAAGAGGCTCTAAAAATACATTTAAAGCGTACACGGGACGAAATCATCAAAGATGCAAAGAGAAAAATGCGTGGTGGCGGGAAGAGAAGAGGGCTCCCCCGAAGAAGAAGGGGTCACGTGGTATTAAACGTAAAAGGCTATCAAAAAAGAAGTGCTGTAAGCGAATGAAACCTATGGTTGACCACTTTTTTGACTGATATAAGCTAAGGACATTGATCTCATGAGTCATAGTTTGTTTACCACTTGTCGAGAGAGGATCACTATTTCGCCATGGCACGCTTCATCCACCCATGTAGTTCACAATGCTAAATCGGAGCTGTCCCTTTTTGAGCTCCCGCCAACCCAAGTTTCTATTGAGCACAGTGACTTTATTACAATTAACCCTTTAAACACAATTAGTTCCCGAGTGCACCTATAGAATTCGTGATACCCAGCTCAGGCCCTTACTTTTTTGATCCAAGCTGTGTGCACATGTACGCTAAGCTACGTATAGCCCATTCTGATGGAACGGTCTGCGATGACAAATATGCTGTATACCCTGAAACAAACTTTCTGCACTCCGTATTCAACCAGTGTGACGTATATTTAAATCAGACCAACATATCGGCAGGCACGGGGTACTATCATCTACGAGCCTATCTGGAAAATGTCCTCAACTTTTCCAAAGAAGCGAAGGCTACCTTTTTAAGTGCCGAGGGATATTATCAAACTAAAGATGAAAATAGTATAAAAGACAAATTTAAAAATTCTAAAAAGAAAATATACGAGTGTTTTGGACGGTTGCACACAGATTTCACTTTCCAGGAGAAGTTGCTTGTCAACGGGGTGGATATGAAAATAAAGCTCACCCGCACGAGTCCTGAGATCTGCTTAAATCTGGCTGCGGATCAAGAGGAGGGTGCAAAGCCCGTTGTGGTTCACATTATGGACACATACTTCCGCGTACGGCGAGTGAAATTAAGTTCACCAAAACAACTAGAAATTGAGAAAAATTTACTAAACGCTACAGTGAAATATCCTATTAACAGAGTGCAGATCAAACTATATACGGTTCCTGCAGGGTTGGCATCGAAGCAGATAGAAAACATTGCCCTGGGAAATCTTCCTAAAAGGATATTAATCGGCATGCAGGACCATGCTTCGGTGAATGGAAAATATAAAAAGAGTGCCTTTAAATTCGAGAATTTCGGACTTAAAAATATAACTCTATACGTTAATGGCACTGCTTTGGGTGGAACAATGGGTACGGACTATTCATCAGACGCTGTGTTACCTCTTTGTGCCAGAGCCTAGAGTAATCTGACCCATATTGCAGGTGATTGTGATGAGCTTGGTAATGGGGTAACGCAGGAAGAATTCATTGATCAATTTAACCTTTATCCGTTTGACATTACACCTGACTTATCTGCTAGCGTAAATACCCATTTAACCCCACAGCAGAGCGACAACATCTCAGTGCGGCTGGAATTCGCCAAGCCTATAGACGCTCCTATTAGTGTACTAGTATATCTCGAATCGCAAGCCCTAATAGAAGTAGATAGATTTAGGAGCGTTATCACTGACTTTTAAAATGGATGCTAATACACTTCAGAAAGTAATGGAACGAGTCACACGTTCCAAATTTATCGGCGTGTTTGCGAAGAATGAAACATTGAGTTTGCCAAGTACGCGAGAATGCGGTAGTCTTATTGTGAACACAGACATCATCGGTAATGAAGGGATTCACTGGATCGCTGTCTATTTTAAAAATAGACAGCGCCTGTACTATTTTGATTCACTCGGTACTCAACCCTGGAGTGACCCTATTATTGTAAAATTTCTCGCTCAGTTACATATTCCCGAAGTTGTATGGAACCCATTTCGCATGCAAGGATATTTTACTAATGTTTGCGGAATGTACTGCGTCTCATTTCTCATGCATATGTCAAATGATAAAGAATTTATAAATTTTTAAAATTTATTTGACCCGTGTCACACTCGCCGAAACGATGAAATGGTATGCAGACAGATAAAAATCCGTTTTCCAATTGTACGTACTCGTTGTATATTATAATGTTTTTGTTCGTATATTTGTAACGATATATTCTGTGGTTGTTGTTGTTTAGCCGATCAGCCCACCCTGATCGAGCAAGCCGGCGGCACGCAGGTAACCGATCGCCCTCTCCGGAGTGGACCAGAGGTTCAGCGCACTAGTGATGTTGTGTTGTGTTCGTTGTTGTGCTAGAGCGGTACAGTCCGTCATAATGTGTTCAATTGTTTGTGGTGTGTCTTGGCACAGGTGGCAGGTGTCGTCTATGGAGTTGTCTAGTCTGTGTTTATATGTCCGTAAGTTTGGGTGATGTCCACATCGGAATCGTGATAAGTTAACTCGATCCGATCTGCTCAGGCTGATCTCTGACCTGTTAATGGGTGGCGGCTTCGCACCTAGGACCGCATTCGGACCGAGTCGTGTCAGTGCTTTGTGGGTTAGGTGTGTGTGTATGTGTTTTCTGTACTGTGTGATGTCTGTGGGGCGTGGTATGGAATGGAGTATTTCGTTATAATATCTCTCTGGTGTTACCTTAATGGTGCGAGGTGTTGGTGCATGATTGTACATGTAGTGGCAAGGGTGTTGTGGGTTAGTTGTCGCTGCTGCCATGAATTGTGTTCCCCTCATGTCTAAATGTTCCTAACTTTTAGTATTTTTGTTTCTGTGTGCAGGTGTTCTATTGGTGTTGTTTGAGTGCATCCTGTAATGATACGAAGTGCGTTGTTTTGTATTGTTTGTAAGGTGTTTATGTGTGTGTTTGAGATAATGGGTGCCCAGCATGGGCTAGCATAGTCCATAACTGAGCGAATATATTGTTTGTATATGAGTGATGTTGTTTCCTGCTGGTGTCCAAAGTTTGTGCCTGTTAGTACCCTAAGCGTGTTAAGTCTTGACGTACATTTGGTTTTAATGTCCTCAATGTGGTTTGCAAAAGATAATGATGTGTTGTATGTGACACCAAGTATTTTGGTTCTGTGAGTGTGTGGAATGTTGATGTTGTTTAGTGTAAGCTGTGGAATTACCTGGTGTTCTTTTGTGTTGCTTGTAAGCAAGGTGATGGTTGATTTTGTGGGCGCTACTTTGAGTCTATTGTGTGTGTGCCAGTCTTGTATACTGTTTATGTATGTTTGTAGGTTATTTGTAGCGGTGTCGATGTTGTTGTGGGTGGATGTTAGAGTGATATCATCTGCATATGATGATAAGGTAAGCTTGTTATCTATGGGTGTTAGAATGTCATGCATGTATAAGTTGAAGAGTGTTGGTGAGAGAACAGAGCCTTGAGGGACCCCGTTCGGAAAAAGCTTGTTTTTGGATGACTTGCCATTAAATGTGACATGTGAGTATCTTCCTGAAAGATAGTTGCTCAGCCACCTTTTGGTGTTATTGTGCATGTTTGTGTTGAGTATTTTGTTTATGAGAGGGAAGCGTGGGATAGCATCAAATGCTTTACTAATGTCTATTGTTGCTAATAGTGTACGTTGAGCTGGTCTTCTGGAGTTGATGCCATCCATGATGTGCTGCGTGAGGTTAGTGAGTAATGTCGTGGTTGAGTGGTGAGGTCTGAATCCATGTTGAGTAGGCGATAGTGGTATGTGTGGGTTGGTGATTTGTAAGATTAGTCTTTCTGTTACTTTGGAAGGTGTGCATAGTAAAGTAATGGGTCTATAGGAAGCTGGTTCTGTTGGATTTTTGTTTGGTTTGAGTAGTGTAATAATTTTACCTTGTTTCCATATGTCAGGAATAATACAGTGTTGGTATGAATATGTGCTGATATTTGTGAGAGCTAATATTCCTTGTGGGCCCAAGTGTTTAAGGTGTATGTTAGATATGTTGTCTGGTCCAGTAGCCTTCGAATTCTTAATGTTTTTGATGATCTTGGTGGTCTGGTCTGTATTGAAGGGTGTAATGGTCATGTCGAGTCTGTAGGTTTTCTTGTGTCTGGCTGTTTGTCTGTCTGCATGTTTCTGGTTGTTGTCTCTGTTTAAGTGACTTATCTTTGCGTAGTGATTAACTAGAATGTTAGCTTGTTGTGTGTATGTATTCTGTAGTTGTTTATTGTACTGATTTCTTTCATTTATTAAATTTATGAAAATATATTGTGTCTTCTTATCCCAAAAAGATCGAAAAACACTTACATTATTTCGGTGTGACATTGTTGACTGATCAGTATATCATCCGTATTCCGAGATTCTTCAAAAGATTGTATAACACGTGTCAAATCCTCATCGGACCTTAAAGGAATAATGTTCATTCTTTTAAAACATATACAGAGTATACAGACAGATCCCCATTATGTGAAGATATCTTTGGTTCGAGGAATAACATTGATTGCCATAAAAAATTTCGATTTTAGCATAATGGGGATAACCAAATAACATTGATTGCCATAAAAAAATTTTGGCGAGTATCTATTTGACGAGATACTACAACTCTCCATATATATATATAAAAACGAATTATAGACACTTACATTTCTATGGTAGTCCCTTGCGTCGGGTTGTAAGGAGCGTCACTGCAAATATCTTCAATGGTTTGCGTTGGAAATAATTCGCCACGGTCAATCGCATTGAAAAGACTAATTGCGGTTAATGCTGCAGTATCACTTTCTTTATACAATTCCGGGGAGACGTACAGGTCCATGGTGGAGGATGTGTGACATTGCTGACTGTTCAGTATATCACCCGTATTCCGAGATTCTTCAAAAGATTGTATAACACGTGTCAAATCCTCATCGGACCTTAAAGGAATAATGTTCATTCTTTTAAAACATATACAGAGTATACAGACAGATCCCCATTATGTGAAGATATCTTTGGTTCGAGGAATAACATTGATTGCCATAAAAAATTTCGATTTTAGCATAAGAGGTAGAACCAAATAACATTGATTGACATAAAAAAATTTTGGCGAGTATCTATTTGACGAGATACTACACCCATCCATATATACAGTACTGGCCAAATTATTAGGAATTTTTTAAAATTTCATTTTTTGGTATAAAATGTTAAATTAAACCAATTTTAAACGTTGAAGTTATTTATTTCTACACAAGAATACATGGTCATTATTTAGCAATAGTTTAGTACTTAGTTTGACCCACCTTAGCTGCCATAATGGCTGCGACACGCTTCGGCATGCCATGAATCAATTTTTTGCATAATTCTTTAGTCGAACGAAGCGTGTTTGTTCGTCAGTTGTCGTTTGGTTGTCGTGCGATGCGGGTGTGTTTCTCTTTCTTTTACGTGTCATTGTAACTACCGTTTAATTTAAATAGTGTATTTACCCAATTTCGGCAATTATTTGTTACAGTTTTTAAGTGAATTTGAAAATGGGGCGAAAGAATGACGAGTCCACGGAAAATTGGGCAAATACAGGTTTTATTAACTTCTACATTTAAACAAAAGGAAATCGCTGCCAAACTCCATGTTTCACCACAGTCAGTACTTCGTATTAAGAAAAAAATGGTATTTGGAGAAAATGTAGGCCCCAAAAGGGTTGGAAGATGCGGCAGAAAAAGGGTAACGACTCCAAGAACTGATAGACAGATTGCAATTTTGTCTCTTAGAAATAGAAGAGCTACTTGCAAAAACATTTCCAGTAGTCTAGCGGCTGATGGCATCAATATTAGTCGTAGAACAGTCAACAGGAGGCTTCTAACTGCCGGCTTCAAAGCCTACCGCCCAAGGAAGAAGCCCAGGCTCACTGAGGCTATGAAGAAGGCACGTTTTGCATCGGCAAAGGAACACATTAACTGGACTAGTGAGGATTGGGAACAGGTAAGAATAATATTTAACATTAAATAGAATGTTAATACAGTAAATACAGTATGCATAGAAGTGTATTTACAGTACGTGATAAAACTGCAGTAAAAATATCTGTAAAGCAGCAAGTCATACTGTACTTCGTTTTAGCTGTACTTCATACGCTATGCACTGACTCTTTCACAGGGCTTTCTTTGATTGCAGGTGGTGTTCTCCGATGAGTCAACGATTGCCGTGCTTGACGATCGTGTTCAAAGTGTAAGAAGGAGGCCTGGAGAAGAATTTTTGCCTGAGTGTCTGATGAAAACGGTGAAATTTCCACAAAAGATCATGGTTTGGGGAGCAATTTCTGTGCATGGAACTAGTCGTTTGAGCATTGTTGAGGGGAATATGAACCAAGTCAAGTATATAGAAGTACTAAGAAGACGTCTACTGCCTCAAATAAGGGAATGGTATGGTAATAGACGTTGGATTTTTCAACAAGACTCAGCTCCATGCCACACGGCAAAGTCGGTTAAAAAATAGTGTCATGAAAATAGTGTTCGGTTGCTCCCATGGGCTGGAAATTCTCCAGACATGAACCCAATCGAAAGTTTATGGTGTATTTTAAAGGACGTAATCCATGAAACGCCGATAACAACAAAACACCAACTCATAGAGCGACTTATTCAAGTCTGGTTTCACTCTACACGTATTAAGGAATTATGCAAAAAATTGATTCATGGCATGCCGAAGCGTGTCGCAGCCCTTAAGGCAGCTAAGGGGGGTCAAACTAAGTACTAAACTATTGCTAAATAATGACCATGTATTCTTGTGTAGAAATAAATAACTTTTCAACGTTTAAAATTGGTTTAATTTAACATTTTATACCAAAAAATGAAATTTTTAAAAAATTCCTAATAATTTGGCCAGTACTGTATATAAAAACGAATTATAGACACTTACATTTCTATGGTAGTCCTTTGCGTCGGATTGTAAGGAGCGTCACTGCAAATATCTTCTACGGTTTGCGTTGGGAATAATTCATCACGGTCAATCGCGTTAAAAAGACTAATTGTCGTTAATGCTGCAGCGTCACTTTCTTCATACAAGTCTGGGGAGACGTACAGGTCCATGGTGGAGGGAATGATTAATCACTGACGCGAAAATAGCTACTGTTACTCCCAACTGAAAAATATCCCCTTTTATATGCACAATCGCCAAGCTCCGCCCAAAAGACCAGATGTTCGTAGTGATTGGCTGCCGATGTAGCTGGGTGGAGCTATGACGTGTACCAATCCGCTATAACGGGACCGGACGAGTAACATATATAAAATCGTGTTTCTTGAATTATAGGCACTTACATTTCTATGGTAGTCCCTCATATTATATTTTTACTTACAAGTTAATAGTATTGTTTTCTTGTGTTAACATATTTGCTAACTTATTTTATAATAAAGAAATTATATCCTAATTATATTTTTAAAATAGCATTCGGTTTCCACATTAAACTGTGGGCCTAAGGTGACGTGAAAACTTTATCCGTTGTCACTCTTCGAGCTAGTTGTTATTATTACTAAAGAGAAAATCATGCATGCTTTTCGGTCATACTACTGACTCGTTTCAAATGATGCATTAACATGCTTTTCGGTCATACTACTGACTCGTCAAATGATGCATTAACATGCTTTTAGGTCATACTACTGACTCGGGGTCAAATGATGCATTAACATGCTTTTCGGTCATACTACTGACTCGTCAAATGATGCATTAACATGCTTTTCGGTCATACTACTGACTCGGGGTCAAATGATGCATTAACATGCTTTTCGGTCATACTACTGACTCGTCAAATGATGCATTAACACGTTTTTCGGGCATACTACTGCCTCGGGTCAAATGATCCTGTTATTTTAAATCCGGTTCAATAATCCTGTTCTGTTGAAATGTGGAAGAGTAAGCAACGATCCCCATCGACGAGATGTATTTCTGAATCCATGTTAAACTGGAGGTCTAAGGTCGGGTGAAAAGCTTACCAATTCGGCGAGAAAGAGTTAATTATTATTGCTACATAGAAAAATCGTGCATTACGATGTTTTTCGGGCATACTACTGCCTCGGGTCAAATGATCCTTTTATTTTAAATCCGGTTCAATAATCCTGTTATGTTGAAATGTGGAAGAGTAAGCAACGACTCCCTGACGAGATGTATTTCGTAGGTTAGGTTAGGTTAGGTCTCTTACATATAAAAACCCATTCACTAAGAACATTGGCTTTCCTTTCTCACTAGAAACAAACTCTGCCATTTTTCGATTATTATTTATTATAATTGTGGGTATAGTTAACCTGGAAAAGAAAGTAAATTTAAATTAGTACACTTAATTTTAAATAATATTTTGGGAAAACTGAGTAAATGGAAATATTATTTGGATTCCTTTATTTGAACAAAACTCTCGCTCTCTTTCTATATATATATATATATATATATATATATAATATAATTATTAGTACATTCAGGTATGCCTACCTTATTTCTTTCGCTGATTGCTATTTAATATAATTGTGTGTATTTCTAAGAGTCGGAGTGAGGTGAGGTTTTGATCGATTTGACTGGTAGAAAGGTAAATTATGGTCAATCGAGTTGGGCAGATTCTCGGAATTCCTTTCCTCTAGCGGATTGTGTTTTGGTTAATTTCAACTTTTAAATGAATTTTCGCAAATTCTCCTATTTTTTCAATTTTTTTCGCATGGAATGAGGCTCGTGTGTTTCATAAATTTTCATCTCGTATGGAGTGAAGGGATACTTATCAGGGATTGGGGGGAACCCCATTGACCACGACGAAACCCTATTTATGAGATAAGATGAAATAGTGATTTGAGAATAATCTTTGTGCAGTTTAAGTAAATACATTTATTCAAGTAGAGGTTGCAACCTCTCCTTCCTTCATGCGAATACTGTAATGTTCTACATAATGATACAACTTAGATATTTTTCAACCGTACCTCGCATAAGATTAACTACAGAGTCTTATGAGTTGCTGTTCACGATTTTTACTGCTAGTTTCAAATACCAAACACTATATACATCTATTGTAAAACCCTATATACATCTATACATCTATAGTGAAACACTATATATATATATATATATATATATATATATATATATATATATATATCTATCATAAGATGTTTAAAAGACTGTATATATATAATTATAGTAAACTTATGTCGAAATAAAATAGTCACCCATAAAAATTAATTATTTTCTATTATTAAGTTTTCTATGGTTGAATTATGTGCAGGATAACTACGTTATTTGTTTCGAAAAGTTGTGTTTGACTAATTTCAATTGAATCTTCCAATTGATTAACTATATAAACATATTGTGTTATTTATATGGTTGACCAACTGATTAACTATATAAATATATATTGTGGTATTTTATATTGTTTGTGTACACGAGTGGTTCATTAGTTTATTATATACAAGTACAATTTAATAAATATTGCTATCTGGAATACATGGTGCGATCTGGCAACTCAGCAACTGAATACATTGCGTGATCTGACAACTCAGCAACTGAATACATGGCGCTATCTGGCAACTCAGCCAGAATAGAGGTTTATAAAAGACCGAGAGACGATTGACGGAGTCATTCAAGCTCGGCTCCCAGCCGGGCAAGGACCTCTGGTCCTTCTCTTTCTGGCCCTTTGGGAAAACCCCTTAGAGGCCTCTTAGGTTATGTAAACGAAAATAACTTGGGGGAGAACTCCGCCTCCAAGTTGCATGCCTTGCAATCAAAGGCCACTACTCTCTCTCTCTCTCTCTCTCTCTCTCTCCTTCAGGTGTCTCTCTCTCCTTCAGGTGTACCCCTCCCCCCTTGGCTCAGCCAACTGGCTGATTCTGGCTGATTAGGAGCCTATAAAACAACGCCTACTCGGCTGAAGTCTTAATATGCACTTGGCTCCTGCCAGGTGAACACCTCTCCTCCTTTCTCTCCTCTTTTCTCTCCTTTCTGGCCCTTTGGGGGGAATAGCTTGGGGGAGAACTCCGCCCCCAAGTTGCATGCCCCTTGCAACCTAGGTTGGCAACAAAGGCCAGTACTCTTTTTTTTTCTTTTTTCTTTTTCTTTTTTTTGCAAACCCCCCACCCCCACCCCCTTTGCAACAACCCCCACCCCGCTTTGCAACAGTACATAATAAATTGCAACATTCTTGCACTCTCCCCTTTTGCGGCTATACTACTAGGCATGTGGGCTACAATCGACGGTTACGCGCCCTGAACTTGTTTTCGCTTGAAACTCGGAGGCTGCGCGGTCAACTGATCGAGGTTTTCAAGCTCTTACGCGGGTTCAACGATGTCGATTTTAGAAGTATGTTTAGTTTAAATGATAACCCAACTCGCAACAACGGTTGGAAGTTGGATTTGAAACGGTTTAGGACTAGTGTGTGTGGGAATTACTTTACGTATAAGATCTGTGACACATGGAACAGGTTACCTTCGGAAGTTGTGAACAGTTCCTCTGTGGATCAGTTCAAGAAAAGGGTAGACGAAATCTTGCACACTATTTGAGTGTGTAAAGACATTTAGGACCTCAGTCTGCGGAAATTTCTTTTCCTATAAAATAGTTAATATCTGGAACCAACTTCCCTCAGAAGTTGTTTCTAGTCAAAGTGTAAATGTGTTTAAAAATAGGCTAGACAAAGTACTGAAAACTCTCATAGTTTAAGACTAAAACATAAAAAAACTCTGCAGGAGTTCGCTTGCACGGTGTCTCTGTGAGCAAGCTAAATATAGAGCTATTTATATATTCTCCACTTTCCTGTAAAATTTCCTTGGCTACTTTTCCAGGGTCAAGGTATTTTCTTCAACCTTTTTCCGTACCTGCCTTTGGCAGGGAGGGAGCGGAGGGTGGGGAGAGAGCCTTCTACTTTTCTATCCAGTTTTCTACTACTGCTAGGATAGTTGAAAGAAAAATAAACTTTTACAAAATTTTCCCTGGCACCCGCTGCCATTGGTACCTCCTCGGTATGGGCCGCAAGGCCTTTTGAGGTACTTCTTTTCCTTGTAACTCCTTGTAACTCTCTCTCTCTCTCGAAGACGCTGGAAATTGTGGAAGACGTCCCAAAAATACATGAAATTATATATATATATATATATGAAAAATTATTTCACGAAAGTGACACGTGAAAAGTATTTATGATGAATAAAACCACGAAGGAAAAAAGAAACACAAAGGGGTGCTCACCTTTGTGTTTCTTTTTTCCTTCGTGGTTTTATTCATCATATATATATTATATATATATATGGTGAATTTCGCAATTAAATACATGAAATAAATATATGATGCAAACCCACAAGAAAAAAGAAAAATGAATCCAAGGTTTTCATGTATTAAACAGTACACCTCGTCAGGGTATGAAGGAAAAGACATGAACTCAAAATTATTTATCTCTGTACATCGTAAACAAAATTGTTAGGAGGGATTAGCGAGAACTAACGAGTACTAATTAAAGGCAAAAGATATTCATTTTACTTATGTCTCTCGAGTTGGGGTATTGGCCATAACCAATGTAACCTAACCCATATCCAAAAATGGGAAAGCTGAGATATATTGATCGAATCATTCCTTAACTTCATACAATTTTTTTTTTCGTTCCTCTCAACTTCGTTCTTTATTTTCTCTTCCTACATCGTACCCTTTCTTATCTACTAAAACCTTAACAGAAAAATAATTTACGCGTAAATTACCGTTTTCCTCAAATTAAGACTAATCATACCTCATTGAAGTTAATTTTAATGATATATATGTGTGTGAGAATTCAGTCTTAATTAATATGTATGTGGCCATATATAAATATACAGTATATAAAAAAATTACTCTTACGACTATATATATATATATATATTATATATAGAGAGAGAGAGAGAGAGAGAGAGAGAGAGAGAGAGAGAGAGAGAGAGAGAGAGGAATCTATCTACAGGGTGTCCCATAAGTCCGGCATCATAGGAGAAATTCATATTTTTCTATTTCTACAAACCATAATTCATATTTTTCTCTTTCTACAGGCCATAATGTCTGTGGGCAAGGAAGAACGAATCCAGATAATTCTACTTATAGGAAATCAGAGTCAAAGAGAGGCCGCTGCTGAATTTAACAGACTGCATCCAGACTTCGAGCCAATAACACAGAGTTGTGTTAGCAGACTTGTTGCAAAGTTTAAGGAAACAGGATCCATAGAAGATAAACCACGTAGTGGACATTCAAGGAGGTCCACTGACGATGATACAGCGACTGCTACCTGGCTCATTTTAAAAGAAGTCCCAATAAGTCTCTTCGGCGATTGTCCGCCGAGAGAGGAGTGTCGAAAAGTAGCATCCATCGCATTCTTCAGGCTCACAAATGGCATCCATATAAACTTCAGATCTTACAGAAATTAAGCGAAGATGATCCCGACCGGCGGATGGAATTTTATGAATGGGCTACGGAACAATATGCTCGGGATGCCAATTTCCCGTCCACCATTCTCTTCAGTGACGAGGCTGTTTTTTTATGGAAATGGTGAAGTAAATCGACAGAACACCCGCTACTGGTCTCAAAACAACCCCCACTAGTATACTTCTTCAAAGGAACAAAGGAACAAGGTGCATCTCGGGTGATGGTATGGTGTGGCATTTGGAAGGATCGCATCATAGGCCCCCTCTTTTTCGATGAACATGTCACTTGAGGCACCTACCTACGTATGCTCATGGAAGAAGCATTTCCCAGTGTCTTGAACGAAGAAGGAAATTTCCCAACATGGTTCCAGCAAGACGGCGCTCCTGCCATTACAGCACCCAAGTAAGGGAATACCTGTACCAACAATTCCCTGGTCATTGGATAGGACGCCAAGGGCCTGTGGAATGGCCAGCTAGAAGCCCGGATCTCACGCCACTAAATTTTTATCTCTGGGGCCACTTGAAAGCGATGGTATACGCAGAGAAAATTAGGAGTGTTGAACATATGCGGCAGCGCATTATTGGGGCATGTAACACCATTACTCCTGACATCATTCACCGTGTGCTTGCTGACTGGGTATCACGTCTGAATTTGTGTATTGAAAACAATGGTTGACATATTGAGCACGTTCTGTAAATAAAAGCTTTTGTTTTCTTTTTTTATTATTTTTCCTATGATGCCGGATTTATGGGACACCCGGTATATATATCTATATGTATCGAGAAGGATTGAAATCGTCAAAGATGCAAAGTCAAAAACATTTAAATTTTTTTCAAAACGCAGTGTATTCTCTCTCAACGACATGAAGCAACGTTAATTCTGGTCAGTAGTTGGATGGGAGATCATCTTCCGTGTACAGACAATGTGACAACCTATGGTTGAGTTTTCGTTTCTCTACAACATTTAGCCTTATAAATCACACTTATTTTTTACATGTATTTTGTTTATTTTATATTTTCTTCCGTAAAAGCAATAAAAACTTTAGTTTATCGGTATTTATCAACTGCCTCAAAGCAATTTTTTAATCTTTAATTTTAGATGCAAGATGGATATAACACATTTTACGATCTTTTTAACAAGAAATTAGTTGTAAGTATTCAGTAAAACCTGATTTTAGGAGTCTAAATTACTTAAGGTGTAAGATTCAATGTCATGAACCTCATATTTAACATGTAATTCAAATGAACTGGTTTACAAAGTTCGATCTAATTGGCAAAAAATGTGACTTACTATTGGCGCTATTATATATATATATATATATATATATATATATATATATATAATAAATAAAGGAAAATCCAAAATGCATCTATTGCTAGGCAAAAAGGAAAACAAAAACGCGCGCCGCTATTGGGGCCCTGAAGGAAGAAAGATAATGAATTAGCCGCGCATCCAAAAGAAATATCTGAAACATTGAGAGCCCAGTATGAATCAGTTTTCAGTACCCCAAAAAGTGAAAAAGCGAAACCTGACGTAGATGCATTCTTTGAAGAGAAATTGCAAGGAAAGTGCATAACAGACTTTGATTTTACTCAGATGTAGCGAGAGCTATAGAGCAAATGAAACCACATTCAGCGGCAGATCCGGACAATTGGATTGCATTATTCATTAAAAACTGTGAGACCGAAATAGCTACACCTTTATACTGGATATGGAGAAGATTCCTCGACACTGGGGAAATATCGAGCATCTTGAAAGGAGCAAACATTGTCCCTATATACAAAGGAGGGAACAGATCTCAAACGGAGAACTGTAGACCAGTGTCATTGACGGGTCACCTCACCCAAGTATTTGAAAGAATATTTAGAGAAAGTTTATGATTTTTTGGAGACACTGGAAAGATTGAACGAAAATCAGCATGGATTCCGTTCAGATAGATCATGCCTATCACAATTAATAGAACACTACATCAATATCCAGATGCACTGGAAGGCAATGCCAACTACGATATCATATACACAGATTTTGCTAAAGCTTTCGACAAATGTGATCACGGCATAATATCACAAAAATGAAATATATGGAAATAACAGGCAAAGTGGGAAAATGGATCTACAACTTCCTCAGAGAACGTCTACAGGTCGTCAAAATTCATGGTATATCATCATCAGAATCCGAAGTACGCAGCTCAGTAACACAAGGGACAGTACTGACCCCACTCCTGTTCATTATCATGCTAACAGACATAGACAGTGGAGTAAACAGCAACACTATAGTAACATCCTTTGTAGATGATACAAAGATCGGCAGAAATCATCGATGTAAATGAAGTGGAGGCCTTGCAGAGAGACACGAACAAAATATACAAATGGTCAGAAGACAACATGTCATTTAACACCGAGAAATTTCAGCTCTTGAGATATGGTAGAAAAGAGGAACTTAGACTACATATCATGCTACAGATACACAGGAAATTCAGAGAAGCACCAAAACGATCGATCTGGGGGTGATGATAACCGATGATGCGAAATTCGAAACACAAAATCAGATAACGTTACATAAAACAAAGAGTCGCGGGACAGGTACTAAGAACGTTCAAAAGGGACAGGACAGTAATGATTTTCTTGCTAAAAACACTGTTTATACCAAAACTTGAATACTGCTCAGTTTTGACACCCCTTATAAAAAGGAAGAAACTATTAAACTAGAAGAAACTCAAAGACATTTTACAGCAAAGATTGATGGATGCAAAGAACTCAACTATTGGGAAAGACTACATAAACTAAATCTGTACTCCTTGGAAAGAAGGAGAGAGAGGTACACCATAATCTACATATGGAAAATGACCGTAAAAGTGGTACCAAACCTAAAACTAAACCCAATTACCATTCAAACAACACTGGAAAATAGGAAAGACCGAATGTGTAGTGTTCCCAAATTAAAGACCCGACAAGGGACCTCCTCAACACTGACGGAAAATAGCTTGGTTGTCAGGGGCTTTTCAACCAGCTTCCAAAGGACCTCAGAAACGTTACAGGGGTAAAAGTTAAAGTCTTCAAGAGAAGACTGGATGCCTGGCTCAGGACGGTACCAAATGAGCCGGGTGTACCTGGCTATGTATGGTGGACAGCACAAGCAACTCGCTCCTCCCCAAGCCAGACCAAGAGGCGGGGTCACCAGCTTGATCTCCGTGTGAAGAGAGACTAACGCACGAAAGAAACGTGGTTAATCCAGTCCGCCAAACCGAAAAGATCCATATATTATATATATATATAATATATATATATATATATATATATATATAGTAGCGCCAATAGTAAGTCACACTTTTTGCCAATTAAATCGAACTTTGTAAACCAGTTAATTTGAATTACATGTTAAATATGAAGTTCATGACAATGAATCTTACACCTTAAGTAATTTAGACTCCTAAAATCAGGTTTTACTGAATACTTACAACTAATTTCTTGTTAAAAAGATCGTAAAATGTGTTATATCCATCTTGCATCTAAAATTAAAGATTAAAAAATTGCTTTGAGGCAGTTGATAAATACCGATAAACTAAAGTTTTTATTGCTTTTACGGAAGAAAATATAAAATAAACAAAATACATGTAAAAAATAAGTGTGATTTATAAGGCTAAATGTTGTAGAGAAACGAAAACTCAACCATAGGTTGTCACATTATCTGTACACGGAAGATGATCTCCCATCCAACTACTGACCAGAATTAACGTTGCTTCATATCGTTGAGAGAGAGTACACTGAGTTTTGGAAAAAATGTTTTTGACTTTGCACCTTTGACGATTTCAATCCTTCTCGATACATATAGATATAGAGTATATAGATAGATTCCTATATATATACACATATAGTCCTAAGAGTAATTTTTTATATACTGTATATATATATATATATATATATATATATATATATATATATATAGCACTAAAATCACAAAATAACACGTGACCTTATTAATAAGCAAACAACCACAGGGAAAAGGAAACACAAAGTCCGAGAACTTTCGTGATATCCTATTTTTTGTTCCTCCTTGATAATGTGAATATATCACGAAAGCGCTCGGACTTTGTGTTTCCTTTTCCCTGTGGTTGTTTGCTTATATATATATATATATATATATATATATATATATATATATATATATGGCCACAAACATATTAATTAAGACAATGAATTCACACACACACACACACATATACAGTATATCATTAAAATTAACTTCAATGAGGTATGATTAGTCTTAATTTGAGGAAAACGGTAATTTACGCATGTTATTTTTCTGTAAAGGTTTTAGTAGATAAGAATGGGTACGATGTTTGAAGAGAAAACAAAGAACGAAGTTGAGAGGAACAAAAAAAAATTGGACGAAGTTAAGAAATGATTCGATCAATATATCTCAGCTTTCCCATTTTTGGATATGGGTTAGGTTACATTGGTTATGGCCAATACCCCAACTCGAGAGACATAAGTAAAATGAATATCTTTTGCCTTTAATTAGTACTCGTTAGTTCTCGCTAATCCCTCCTAACAATTTTGTTTACGATGTACAGAGATAAATAATTTTGGGTTCTTGTCTTTTCCTTCATACCCTGACGAGGTGTACTGTTGAATACATGAAAACCTTGGATTCATTTTTCTTTTTTCTTGTGGGTTTGCATCATATATTTATTTCATGTATTTAATTGCGAAATTCACCCTATATATACCGGGTGTCCCAATAAAATGTTTACACATCATATATATATATATATATATATATATATATATATATATATAGCAGTAAAATCACAGAATAACACGTGATCTTATTAATAAGCAAAGAACCACAGGGAAAAGGAAAAAGAAACAAAATCCAAGCGCTTTCGTGATATATTCACATCTTCAGGGAAAAACAAGTAATAGGCAGATTTTACAAAGTAAATGAGTTAAATACACAAGCGAAAAATTCCCAATCGGCAACTCAATTTAAAAACCATAAAACACACTAAAGATTTTTTCAATAGGTAACTTAATCTGAAGGAAGCTAATTTATTGAATATAAAAAAACTATATAGATGAAATTAGACAATTAACATGTGCAGAGAACAAAAATTATTATAACAGTTATTAGAAATAGTATTTAATGAAAGCAGGCAATTAAGTGGCAAGAATTTAATGAAAACAAAAGGAATGGTGCCAACATCTTACAGAATATTCCAAACTTCTACAAACAATCTGAAAAAACTCTCCCGATAGCCAACCTGATCAAAAGTCTAATAAACCACCAAGCACACAAAGATTATATACGAAAGAAATATTACAATGCACACATAAGAATGTTAACAGTTCTTAAAATAATATTTAACCAAAGCAAACCGTTAAGGGGAAAGAATGCGGTCAAGAAACCAATAGGCCCCACGCCAACTTTCTAATTATGTACGGGTCTAATTTATACAGCCCAGGGCTTATATTAAGGACCAAATCCACATTATTCTTGATAACACTAGATTCACTTATATTTCTGCTAACAAAAGATTTACTAAACCTTAATTTGGAGGCATTTTTCCAGTCAATGGAATAGTAGTATAGCCGCAAAAGGGGAGAGTGCAGGAATGTTGCAAATTATTACGTAATGTTGCAAAGGGGGGGGTTATGCAACAACTCAATGGTGCAAAGGGGGTGGGGTGTTGCAAAGGGGGGTAGGGTGTTGCAAAAAAGGGGTGGGTGGGGGGATGCTGCAGGTGCAACAGGGGGTCATGAAACTTGGAGGCGACGTTATCCCCCAAGAGAAAGGAGAACGAGAGAAAGGAGGAGAGGTGTTCACCTGGCAGGAGCCAAGTGCATATTAAGACCAGCCGAGTAGGCGTTGTCTTATAGACTCCTAATCAGCCAGTTGGCTTAGAAGGAGCCAAGGGGGGAGGGGTACACCTGAAGGGAGAGGGAAGAGAGAGAGAGAGAGAAAGAGAGAGTATCGGCCTTTGTTGCCAACCCCAAAATGGGATTGCAACGGCATGTAACTTGGAGGCGGAGTTCTCCCCAAGCTATTCCCCCAAAGGGGTATACCTAACCTAAGAGGCCTCTATGGGAGGGAAGGTGTTTTCCCAAAGGGCCAGAAAGAGAAAGGACCAGAGATCCTTGCTCGGCTGGGAGCCGAGCTTGTATGACTCCGTCGTCAGCCTCTCGCTCTTTTATAGACCTTTAATCCGCCATGTGGCTGAGTTGCCAGATAGCGCCATGTATTTAATTCCAATAGAAGGCTGATTGCCAGTTTGTGCTATATATTTAATTAATTCATATATTAATCGAAGTCTGAGTTGCCAGATAGCAATATTTATTAAATTAAACCATATATTAATCATCCATTTAAATACCACAATATATTTATATGATGGTAGTTAATCAATACGGATGAATCTTCTTAATTCCAACAATTTACTTTAAAAGAAATTCTGTTTATTAAATAAATAATTTAAACACACGCTCTTTACACAATAAATCACTTTATTACTTAATTCCTATTTTTATTATAAATATCACAATTAAGTCACGAATAACAGTGGGAAAAACGAAAGGAAAATAAACCTTACGAAGAAAGTTGAAATAAACGACAATTCAAAACACACGGTCGGGTCCCCTCCCTCATTCCCCCGAAACTTCTCACCCCATCTGTGCTTGTATATATATATAATAAACGAATGAACAACTCGTGCACACACACACACACACACACACACACACACACACGCCTCTGTACATATCATGTGGATGAAAATCAGAAAAAAATGCCAAACGTATATTAATTCAAATCAAATGAAGCTAAACGTATATTAATTTAAAACAAACTAATTTTCTCCTTTTAAGAGAATCAATTATTATAAGAAATTAATTATTCAATATAAGAAATTAATCATTAAACGCTGTTTTTTTCTTTCACGAGGAAAGGATTTCCGACAATCTGGGTCAATTCGAAACACACGTGTTTGCCCGAGGCCTTTTTGCAAGGTACGGTAGGACGCGAACGTATCTTCTTAATTCCAACAATTTACTTTAAAAGAAATTCTGTTTATTAAATAAATAATTTAAACACACGCTCTTTACACAATAAATCATTTTATTACTTAATTCCTATTTTTATTATAAATATCACAATTAAGTCACGAAAAGCAGTGGGAAAAACGAAAGGAAAAGAAACTTTACGAAGAAAGTTGAAATAAACGACAATTCAAAACACACGGTCGTCTCCCCCTCCTCCCTCATTCCCCCCAAACTCCTCACCCCATCTGTGCTTGTATATATATATATAATAAACGAATGAATAACTCGTGCACACACACACACAAACACACACGCCTCTGTACATATCATGTGGATGAAAATCATAAAAAAAATGCCAAACGTATATTAATTTAAATCAAATGAAGCTAAACGTATATTAATTTAAAACAAACGAATTTTCTCCTTTCAAGAGAATCAATTATTATAAGAAATTAATTATTCAATATAAGAAATTAATCATTAAACGCTGTTTTTTCTTTCACGAGGAAAGGATTTCCGACAACCTGGGTCAACTCAAAACACACAGTCGTCCTCCCTCCTCCCTCATTTCCCCCAAACTTCTCACCCTTCGCTTCGCGAACGTACAATCGTCAAAATATTAGTTCTGACGGAATATACACAAATGAACAACTTTCTCCTTACCTTATATATATATATATATATATATATATATATATATATATATATATATATATATAGAAAATCATATTAACTGTGTCTATTTAATTTTGTCATTCCTTATATATATATATATATATATATATATATATATATATATATATATATATATAAATGGATTTTCACCTTAAAGTGAATTAAAACATTAAAAAATCACTCGAATCGTTTACTAACCTGATGCCTTTTTGGGAGGAATTTGGGGCACGAAATGACCGCGAGTTGACCTTTGTTCCAGTCTACTCGAGTAAAATCTCGCTTGACTCCAAATATTAATATTGTTATTGTTATTACTTCTACAATGAAATACATTCTCGAAGCGAAGAAAATGTTTTATATTTTTATTTACGCGTAATTTGTATGGTGTCATATTCTTAGATAACATCTCTGTTATTGAAAGATACACACACAATTATATTAAATAATAATCAGCAAAAGAAATAAGGTGCATGAGGTGGGCAAACCTGAAAGTACTAACAATTGAATGTAATTACGTATTTTCTGTATAAACGTCTGCAAAAAGAACAGCTTCAGAGTTCATTTACACCATGCGTACACTTATCTCGTGTACACAGTTAGTGGGAAATAAAAACGTACCAATGAAACTATAGAATCATTTTGAATTCATTCACACCAGGCGTACACCTATCCGTGTATATATATATATATATATATATATATATATATATATATATATAATATATATATATTATATATATATAGAAAGAAAGAGAGAGAGAGTTTTGTTCATTCTTTTCCTTTTTTAAAATAAATAAAGGAATGGCTATATATATATATAGGGTGGTACAAATTACAGTAGTAATAATAATTAACTCGCCGAATTGGAAAGCTTTTCACCCGACCTTAGACCTACAGTTTAACGTGGATTCAGAAATACATCTCGTCAGGGAATGATTGCTCACTATTTCATCGAGATAATCAAAGCTCATATACAGGACCTACATTGTTTATAAGATCTGTGGCGCGTGCAGCCTTCAGAAAATGTGAACAGCTGTTCTGTGGATCAGTTCAAGAAATACATCTCGTAATGGAATCGTTGCTCACTCTTCCACATTTCAACATAACAGGATCATTTGATTATTGAACCGGATTTAAAATAACAGGATCATTTGATTATTGATCCGGGGTAGGTTGGCTGCAAAACATGCTAATGCACGATTTTTCTCTTTAGTAATAATAATAATAACAACTAGCTCTTCCCCGAATTGTAACAACGGTTAAGGTTTTCACTCCGCCTTAGACCCACAGTTTAACGTGAACATCTGTTCTGTGAATCAGTTCAAGAAATACATCTCGTCAGGGCGTCGTTGCTCACTCTTCCACATCATAATTTCAACATAACAGGAACATTTGATTATTGAACCGGATTTAAAGTAACAGGATCATTTGATTATTGATCCGGGGTAGTATGGCTGCAAAACATGGTAATGCACGATTTTTCTCTTTAGTAATAATAATAATTAACTCTTTCTCGCCGATTTGTTCCCCTCATTAGACTTACAGTTTAACGTGGATTCAGAAATACATCTCGACAGGGAATGATTGCTCACTATTTCACATAATTTCATCGAGATAATTAAGGCTCATATACAGGACCTGCATTGTCTATAAGATCTGTTGCGCGTGGAACATGCAGTCTTCAGATGTGAACATCTGCTCTGTGGAGTTCAAGAAAATGGATACCCCGAACCTTGCCACACACACACACACTCACACACACACACGCACACACACTATATATATATATATGTATATAGGGTGATATGCACAAAAGACAAATTTTTCTATGTGGTAATAATAATAATTAACTCCTCCCCGAATTTACAAAAATTGCTGTGAAAGTGTAATGAAAAAGAACAGCTTCAGAGTTCATTCACACCATGCGTACACTTATCTCGTGTACTCAGTGTACACCTCCCTCATTGTGCCTGACAACACAGAAGCTCTTTCCAAAATTGTTGTGAAAGTGTAATGAAAAAGAATAGCTTCAGAGTTCATTCACACCATGCGTACACTTATCTCGTATACGCAGTGTACACCTTACATTGTGTACGATACACTATTTTTCTTCTACGCTAGAGAATACACATCTGAAATCCACGGCTTGCACCGCTCAACTGAGTACGCAGGCGTAGAGATATCCCCAGGTAGTAGCAGGAGTCACTTTTTTATGCGTAAATGGCTTGTTCAGGTTGAGTTGTCAGATACCACTTTTTATTTTAATTGTTCAGGTATACATTATTATGGAAAGTTGTCAGATACCACTTTTTATTTTAATTGTTCAGGTATACATTATTATGGAGAGTTGCCAGATACCATTTTAACTGTTCAGGTATACATTATTAGGTAGCCAGATTGTACCATTTATTTAATTAATTCTTAAAAGTTGGCTTACAATTCCGCTAGTAGGTTTAGAAGGCGTAACATGATATAATTGTTTACAACCAAAAGAATTAAGTAAACAGCATTACATTATTCTGTTTATTATAAATATATAGAAAATAAATATACATTTTGAATGATCAATTAAAAATAATAATAGTTTAAGAAATATGAACGAGGAATATGCATATAATCAAAAAATATATCCGTCAATATAACAGTACAGGAGAATATATATATATATATATATATATATATATATATATATATATATATATATATATATACCCAATTATGGAGATATATAGAAAATAAATATACATTGGAATGATCAAACTAAGAAATAATATAACCATCAACATAGCAGAAATATATACACACAACTAAATAAATAAATACATACACTTTATCTTCTACCGCGCAAAATAAGAAATCGTATAGCCATCAATATATCAGAAATACACACACACACACACACAAATATGTTAAATATATAAATACATTTCACTTTTTTATTTCAAAATACTAAACTCGCACTTAACCGAGTCTACAATTACATCATTCTTGCTCTGCATTACGTTGTATACGCGTTTTAATAATATTTCACCGCTTAGAGTATATGGAAACCTGTACTCGATATGAAGGGCTTTCATATCGTTCAGCACTATTTTTGTTCCCACTTTACAACCGGCTGGTAAGTTATCTTTAAATACGTCTAGAATACAATCAAAAGCAAGCACAAAGAGTTCATCGTTAGCCACATTATTAAACACAAGTTTATAAACACGCCTTTCCAATCGAGGGTTTATTTCTACCGATCCGAGCTTTTCAATCGTGAACTCATCTTCACTCAACATAGCGGCAATTGAAATAATTTTCTAAATCGTTACGACAACTGCTCGTTATATAAATCTCGGTTTTAATGTTTTAACACTCCCTGAATGCGCACCAGACAGTACCCGTCAGGGTAAATTTCATGAACTAGGCACATTTTATAACGCTTTTATTGTTTTACCACTCACCATTTCCACAAACTAAACGTCTTCACACTCCGGTGCACTATTTGAGAGAAACATATAACCATATTTTACCTTTTTATTTGACAGACGATACTCGTCTCTAAAGTCTGCTAAAAACTCACGCAGGGTACTAGGCACGACCCCACTACGAGCCTCATCATGATATACATTAATATAGTGATAAAAACACTTAAGATTGTCCATGATGACGACATTTACATTTTCAACCGAAGTGTACGAGTTAACAATAGACACATCAATGATTATATTCAAGACATATATATTTAAAAACACGTGATGAATAAGTTAATAATTGAAATTATGTTTACACAAGAAATAACAGAAAACAAGAAAAAACAAATGCATAGATTTGGTGATCACAAACAACAGTAACCTAATACTTTAAAGAATGCATATTATTAAATACTTTTAGCCTATGTTCACGAATTAATACCGGTTTTAAAATAGATTCAGTTTCATCAATTCGTCTCTGAAATCTTAATCTGTCCCGAGCGCACTCTTCCCATTGTCCCCTTCTACAGCAATCAGTAACGGGGTAAGTTAGAACGTTGTCACAGAATTTTACTTTTGGGGGGTTTGGTGCAACCCATTCGTTTCCAATTTCATCATTCCATCTTTGGTTCAGGATTTTTGTTCATGAATGAGTACGTACAAACTAGCTTAAAAAATGTCTATGGACAATCTTAAGTATTTTTATCACTATATTAATGTATATCATGATGAGGCTCGTAGTGAGGTCGTGGCTAGTGCCCTGCGTGAGTTTTTAGCAGACTTTAGAGACGAGTATCGTCTGGCAAATAAAAAGGTAAAATATGGTTATATGTTTCTCTCAAATAGTGCACCGGAGTGCGAAGACGTTTAGTTTGTGGAAATGGTGAGTGGTAAAACAATAAAACCGTTATAAAATGTGCCTAGTTCATGAAATTTACCCTGACGGGTACTGTCTGGTGCGCATTCAGGGAGTGTTAAAACATTAAAACCGAGATTTATATAACGAGCAGTTGTCGTAACATTTAGAAAATTATTTCAATTGCCGCTATGTTGAGTGAAGATGAGTTCACGATTGAAAAGCTCGGGTCGGTAGAAATAAACCCTCGATTGGAAAGGCGTGTTTATAAACTTGTGTTTAATAATGTGGCTAACGATGAACTCTTTGTGCTTGCTTTTGATTGTATTCTAGACGTATTTAAAGATAACTTACCAGCCGGTTGTAAAGTGGGAACAAAAATAGTACTGAACGATATGAAAGCCCTTCATATCGAGTACAGGTTTCCATATACTTTAAGCGGTGAAATATTATTAAACCGCGTATACTGCGTAATGCAGAGCAAGAATGATGTAATGTAGACTCGGTTAAGTGCGAGTTTAGTATTTTGAAATAAAAAAGTGAAATGTATTTATATATTTAACATATTTGTGTGTGTGTGTGTGTGTATTTCTGATATATTGATGGCTATACGATTTCTTATTTTGCGCGGTAGAAGATAAAGTGTATGTATTTATTTATTTAGTTGTGTGTATATATTTCTGCTATGTTGATGGTTATATTATTCCTTAGTTTTGATCATTCCAATGTATATTTATTTTCTATATATCTCCATAATTGGGTATATATATATATATATATATTTCTCCTGTACTGTTATATTGACTGATATATTTTTTGATTATATGCATATTCCTCGTTCATATTTCTTAAACTATTATTATTTTTAATTGATCATTCAAAATGTATATTTATTTTCTATATATTTATAATAAACAGAATGATGTAATGTTGTTTACTTAATTCTTTTGGTTGTAAACAATTATATCATGTTACGCCTTCTAAACCTACTAGCGGAATTGTAAGCCAACTTTTAAGAATTAATTAAATAAATGGTACAATCTGGCTACCTAATAATGTACACCTGAACAGTTAAAATGGTATCTGGCAACTCTCCATAAAAATGTATACCTGAACAATTAAAATAAAAAGTGGTATCTGACAACTCTCCATAATAATGTATACCTGAACAAATAAAATAAGAAGTGGTATCTGACAACTCTCCATAATAATGTATACCTGAACAATTAAAATAAAAAGTGGTATCTGAAAACTCAACCTGAACAAGCCATTTACGCATAAAAAAAGTGACTCCTGCTACTACCTGGGGATATCTCTACGCCTGCGTACTCAGTTGAGCGGTGCAAGCCGTGGATTTCAGATGTGTATTCTCTAGCGTAGAAGAAAAATAGTGTATCGTACACAATGTGTAAGGTGTACACTGCGTATACGAGATAAGTGTACGCATGGTGTGAATGAACTCTGAAGCTATTCTTTTTCATTACACTTTCACAACAATTTTGGAAAGAGCTTCTGTGTTGTCAGGCACAATGAGGGAGGTGTACACTGAGTACACGAGATAAGTGTACGCATGGTGTGAATGAACTCTGAAGCTGTTCTTTTTCATTACACTTTCACAGCAATTTTTGAAAATTCGGGGAGGAGTTAATTATTATTATTACTGCATAGAAAAATTTGTCTTTTGTGCATATCACCCTATATATATATATATATATATATGTAAAAATGAACAATGAATAATCAATATTCATTTTTACATAAGAACCAAAATCGCTTAACGCGAGTTTGGATAAAAAATTTATTTGTAGCTTTCTATTTTCGTTTGTGTCAACCCTACAATCTACCATTTCTATGGTTTAGTCGTATCCATTTTCCATTTTTCATTTGTTATAGAATTTATTATAATTAATTATGATTGCCTTGCATCTCACCCTCGTCCCTAGATTATGCATACACATTGCATATAAAAGGATTGGAACCCGTACTTGTACTTCTTAATCATTAATACCCACTCTTTGTCTCTAATTCGTTCTTGTAAATCTTCCTAATAATGATTTGTACTATACGTACAAATTCAATAACTATGACGTCACATTTTCCCGTCATTAATTTCCCTTCATCATATCTCTAGTATGCAATGTATGGTAAATTCTTTAATAATAATGTTGTGGTGTTATGTAATATAAATATTATTATTCAACCATATTCATCTATACGTCCATATCTTATCTTGACCATTATCCTATATAAATTTTATTAAATATTCATTTTTACTCGTGTCAGTCTATGAAACGCAAAACTTTATGCATTCGTTCGAAAACGCACAAATAGGTTCTCGTATTATTTTTTTTATTTTTATTTTTTATTATATCACCTCCCGCAATGAACTCGAAAATGCTTAGGTAAGTGATCGAATTCGCTAATCACAGCAAAATCGAACGCTTCTAAGATAAATATCTCCTCTCGCTCTGATTCAAATTTATAACATATTATGTTGTATATAAATCCATACCGTATGTGCCCATGTACTTTGTATTATATTTCTAACATCTTAATTGTCTATTAATATGAAACACTGTAAAAACAAAACAAAGTTATAGTAACTGTTTAATTGTAATTAACTGTAATACTTTAATTTAATATAACGTAATGTACTTTAATGAAACTGTAATTAATAATAACTTGTAATGTACTTCAATGAAACTGTAATTAAATGTAATGACTTAATACATAATGTAAGAATGTACTTTAATAGAACTGTAATGGACAATCATAAGCGAATGTGAAGTAATCCATAATCGCAATCATAATTGTAATAGACCAAAACGAAAATGTGCTCAGTGGTGTACTTAAATTGTACTTATGTACTACTACGGAATGATATCGCCTTCAGAAATGAAGACTCGGCAAAAAAATACGATTATTTTTTTTTTTTTATTATTTTTATTTGGAATCTTTCAAACATCTAATCATGTGTTTAAAAGGGGGGAACTTAACCTTCAACTGCCTTCCCCCAACATTTAGGCTTATATTACACATGTATTTGTAAAATGAACTTCACTTCATTACGGGACTCTGCTTTGGTCACTGCTGCGAGACTCCCTTGTTAGCAGCCTCGCTGCGAGGAGGGGGCAGAGGCCCCTTGCCTCCTTAATTTTTTTTAGATTCCGGCCTGAGCCATGGTCGAAAGAGGTCGAACCTCTACCCTTGTAAATTCAGAGCACTACCTGTACATTTTTAGAAGTAAACTACAGTAAGAGAAACTTTTTATTTTCCCCTTCGAGCCGTGCTCTCTTCAGAAGAACTTAGTCAGTAAAGACGATAAGTTATAAAAGAAAAGTCGATATTTTTAGTATCAGAGAAAGTATCAGAGTATTATAAAAAGAGAAGAATTAACAACTGTCGACCCTAAAGCGAGAGAAAAGAATTAGAGTGTTATAGAAGAAATATCCGTTGCTGCCTCCCAACCAGAACCCCCGTCGACTTTGAACCACCCCAGGGCCATAGACGGAGGGGTTAACATATATATATATATATATATATATATATATATATATATATATATATATTGTGTGTGTGTGTGTGTGTGTGGGGCAATGTTCGGGTATCCATTTTCTTGAACTGATCCACAGAGCAGATGTTCACATCTGAAGACTGCATTTTCCGCGCGCCACAGATCTTATAGACAATGCAGGTCCTGTATATGAGCCTTAATTATCTCGATGAAATTATGATGTGAAATAGTGAGCAATCATTCCCTGACGAGATGTATTTCTGAATCCACGTTAAACTGTAGGTCTAATGAGGGGAACAAATCGGCGAGAAAGAGTTAATTATTATTATTACTAAAGAGAAAAATCGTGCATTACCATGTTTTGCAGCCATACTACCCCGGATCAATAATCAAATGATCCTGTTATTTTAAATCCGGTTCAATAATCAAATGTTCCTGTTATGTTGAAATTATGATGTGGAAGAGTGAGCAACGACTCCCTGACGAGATGTATTTCTTGAACTGATCCACAGAACAGATGTTCACATCTTCTGAGGGCTGCATGCTCCACGCGCCACAGATCTTATAGACAATGCAGGTCCTGTATACGAGCTTTAATTATCTCGATGAAATGTGAAATAGTGAGCAATCATTCCCTGACGAGATGTATTTCTGAATCCACGTTAAACTGTAGGTCTAATGAGGGGAACAAATCGGCGAGAAAGAGTTAATTATTATTATTACTAAAGAGAAAAATCGTGCATTACCATGTTTTGCAGCCATGCTACTCCGGATCAATAATAAAATGATCCTGTTATTTTAAATCCGGTTCAATAATCAAATGTTCCTGTTATGTTGAAATTATGATGTGGAAGAGTGAGCAACGACGCCCTGACGAGATGTATTTCTTGAACTGATCCACAGAACAGATGTTCACGTTAAACTGTGGGTCTAAGGCGGAGTGAAAACCTTAACCGTTGTTACAATTCGGGGAAGAGCTAGTTGTTATTATTATTGTTACTAAAGAGAAAAATCGTGCATTAGCATGTTTTGCAGCCATACTACCCCGGATCAATAATCAAATGATCCTGTTATTTTAAATCCGGTTCAATAATCAAATGATCCTGTTATGTTGAAATGTGGAAGAGTGAGCAACGAATCCCTGACGAGATATATTTCTTGAACTGATCCACAGAACAGCTGTTCACATCTTCTGAAGGTTGCACGCGCCACAGATCTTATAGACATTGCAGGTCCTGTATATGAGCTTTAATTATCTCGATGAAATAGTGAGCAATCATTCCCTGACGAGATGTATTTCTGAATCCACGTTAAACTGTAGGTCTATGGTCAGGTGAAAAGCTTTCCAATTCGGCGAGAAAGAGTTAATTATTATTACTACTGTAATTTGTACCACCCTATATATATATAACCATTCCTTTATTTATTTTAAAAAAGGAAAAGAATGAACTAAACTCTCTCTCTCTTTGTTTCTATATATATAAATATATATATATATATATATATACACACACACACACACACACGAGATAGGTGTACGCCTGGTGTGAATGAATTCAAAATGATTCTATAGTTTCATTGGTACGTTTTTATTTCCCACTAACTGTGTACACGAGATAAGTGTACGCATGGTATAAATGAACTCTGAAGCTGTTCTTTTTGCAGACGTTTATACAGAAAA
Organism: Bathynomus jamesi; assembly: GCA_023014485.1. Taxonomy (NCBI): domain Eukaryota; kingdom Metazoa; phylum Arthropoda; class Malacostraca; order Isopoda; family Cirolanidae; genus Bathynomus; species Bathynomus jamesi. Next base: position 446,171 of record JAJOZX010002527.1, on the reverse strand, counting down.
CACGTAATTACATTCAATTGTTAGTACTTTCAGGTTTGCCCACCTCATGCACCTTATTTCTTTTGCTGATTATTATTTAATATAATTGTGTGTATATCTTTCAATACCAGATGTTATCTAAGAATATGACACCATACAAATTACGCGTAAATAAAAATATAAAACATTTTCTTCGTTTCGAGAATGTATTTCATTGTAGAAGTAATAACAATAACAATATTAATATTTGGAGTCAAGCGAGATTTTACTCGAGTAGACTGGAACAAAGGTCAACTCGCGGTCATTTCATGCCCCAAATTCCTCCCAAAAAGGCATCAGGGTAAACGATTCGAATTGACCCAGATTCTCGGTAACCCTTTCCTCGTGTGTGTGTGTGTGTGTGTGTGTGTGTGTAGATTTGAGAATATGCTAATGGAACGAATTCTTTTAATTGTTTAGTGATTTTTTAATGTTTTAATTCACTTTAAGGTGTTCCTGAGGATGTCATTAGACGAAAGCGCTTCAGCACCACTTTGTGTTTCTTTTCCCTTCGTGGTTTTATTCATCATAAATATTTTTCACGTGTCACCTTCGTGAAATAATTTTTCATATATATGTTATGTATATATATATATATATATATATTATATATATATATATATATATATATATATATATATATATAAGGAATGACAAAATTAATTAGACACAGTTAATATGAATCTTTCTACATATATATATATATAAGGTAAGGAAAAGTTGTTCATTTGTGATATTTCGTCTGAACTAATATTTTGACGATTGTACGTTCGCGAAGGGTGAGAAGTTTGGGGGGAATGAGGGAGGAGGGGGGACGACCGTGTGTTTTGAGTTGACCCAGGTTGTCGGAAATCCTTTCCTCGTTTAAGAAAAAACAGCGTTTAATGATTAATTTCTTATATTGAATAATTAATTTCTTATAATAATTGATTCTCTTAAAAGGAGAAAATTCGTTTGTTTTAAATTAATATACGTTTAGCTTCATTTGATTTAAATTAATATACGTTTGGCATTTTTTTTCTGATTTTCATCCACATGATATGTACAGAGGCGTTTGTGTGTGTTTGTGTGCACGAGTTGTTCATTCGTTTATTATATATATATATATATACAAGCACAGATGGGGAGAGGAGTTTGGGGGGAATGAGGGAGGAGGGGGGGACGACCGTGTGTTTTGAATTGTCGTTTATTTCAACTTTCTTCATAAGGTTTCTTTTCCTTTCATTTTTCCCACTGCTATTCGTGACTTAATTGTGATATTTATAATAAAAATAGGAATTAAGTAATAAAGTGATTTATTGTGTAAAGAGCGTGTGTTTAAATTATTTATTTAATAAACAGAATTTCTTTTAAAGTAAATTGTTGGAATTAAGAAGATACGTTCGCGTCCTACCGTACCTTGCAAAAAGACCTCGGGCAACCACGTGTGTTTCGAATTGACTCAGATTGTCGGAAATCCTTTCCTCGTGAAAGAAAAAAACAGCGTTTAATGATTAATTTCTTATATTGAATAATTAATTTCTTATAATAATTGATTCTCTTAAAAGGAGAAAATTCGTTTGGTTTAAATTAATATACGTTTAGCTTCATTTGATTTAAATTAATATACGTTTGGCATTTTTTTTCTGATTTTCATCCACATGATATATACAGAGGCGTGTGTGTGTGTGTGTGGTGTGTGTGTGCGTGTGCACGAGTTGTTCATTCGTTTATTATATATATATACAAGCATAGATTGGGTGAGAAGTTTGGGGGGAATGAGGGAGGAGGGGTGACGACCGTGTGTTTTGAATTTTCGTTTATTTCAACTTTCTTCGTAAGGTTTCTTTTCCTTTCGTTTTTCCCACTGTTATTCGTGACTTAATTGTGATATTTATAATAAAAATAGGAATTAAGTAATAAAGTGATTTATTGTGTAAAGAGCGTGTGTTTAAATTATTTATTTATTAAACAGAATTTATTTTAAAGTAAATTGTTGGAATTAAGAAGATTGATCTGTATTGATTAACTACCATCATATAAATATATTGTGGTAGTTAAATGGATGATTAATATATGGTTTAATTTAATAAATATTGCTATCTGGCAACTCAGTCTTCGATTAATATATGAATTAATTAAATATATAGCATAAACTGGCAACTCAGCCTTCTATTGGAATTAAATACATGGCGCTATCTGGCAACTCAGCCACATGGCGGATTAGAGGTCTATAAAAGAGCGAGAGGCTGACGACGGAGTCATACAAGCTCGGCTCCCAGCTGAGCAAGGATCTCTGGTCCTTTCTCTTTCTGGCCCTTTGGGAAAACACCTTCCCTCCCATAGAGGCCTCTTAGGTTAGGTATACCCCTTTGGGGGGAATAGCTTGGGGGAGAACTCCGCCTCCAAGTTGCATGCCGTTGCAATCCCATTTTGGGGTTGGCAAACAAAGGCCGATACTCTCTCTTTCTCTCTCTCTCTCTCTCTCTCCCTCCCCCTTCAGGTGTACCCCTCCCCCCTTGGCTCCTTCTAAGCCAACTGGCTGATTAGGAGTCTATAAGACAACGCTTACTCGGCTGAAGTCTTCATATGCACTTGGCTCCTGCCAGGTGAACACCTCTCCTCCTTTCTCTCGTTCTCCTTTCTCTTGGGGGATAACGTCGCCTCCAAGTTTCATGACCCCTTGTTGCACCTGCAGCATCCTCCACCCCCTTTTTGCAACATTGAATTGTTGCATAACCCCACCCCCATTGCAACATTGCGTAATAATTTGCAACATTCCTGCACTCTCCCCTTTTTCGGCTATACTACTGGAGTGATTAGTATCTCTTACGTAAATGAAAATGGCGTTAGATTCTTGGCCAATTCTTATACTGTATTGATATTGCTTAATACGTTTTCGCTTGTGTATTTAACTCATTTACTTTGTAAAATCTGCCTATTACTTGTTTTTCCCTGAAGATGTGAATATATCACGAAAGCGCTCGGATTTCATGTTTCTTTTTCCTTTTCCCTGTGGTTGTTTGCTTATTAATAAGATCACGTGTTATTCTGTGATTTTACTCCATAATTGATACCACGCGCAACTTCGAGACCTTCTCTTTGCTTTTCCCCGGCCTAGCACTGTTTGTTTCTACCTTTTGTTTGGCTTTAGTTAAGTCACACAAGCGAAAGGTTCACCTGATATTTCTAAGATGTCTAAGTGAACAAGTTCTCACCACCTCTTTACTCCCTAATAGACTTCTGAATTTGAGAGAACGCCCCTTCGATGAATTCCAGAGAATAGTGTTGCAGAAGCATATAGAAATTACTAAGATTGAAGTCGAAGAAACTTTTAAAGTTACCAGGGCGAGAAGATATAGTTTTGACAGGGCAATTCCTCCTGAATGGAAACAGCGGTTATTGGACTATTGTTATAACAAACTTAGACGAGAATGTAGTGTTGTGGAAATGAAATTGGATATTAAATTACAAATTCTAATTGAACGAAGTGATTGGACTAAGGATGCTAACCCAGGATTTGTGATAAATCTATCAGATAAAGTGTTAAATAAAAATACGGTCTCGGCTCTTGGATATGGAATAAATTTTTCACCAGCTAAAAAGGATGTGCACTGTGTAGAAATAGCTAAGGCTTTCTGTAACTTAGAAAAATATAATGATTTACCTATAGAGGATGTGAATATTTGTAAAGGTCTAGTATATAGTGCCATGTCTAAACCCTCTATTCCAAATTGTCCACAGAGGTTTTTCGACTCTTATGAAGCTTTAAGAAAAGATCAGAATCTACATATAACTAAAGCCGATAAATCAAATGCCCTAGTGATCCTCAATAAAGACGTTTACCTAGAAAAAATGTATGACCTTTTGAATGACGCGGACACTTACGTGAAATTAAGGAACAATCCCCTTGAAACTGTGAACAGTGCATTTAACAAGAAAATTAAGCAACTTTTGAATGGTAAAGAAATATTACTTAAACTGTTTTTGAGTACTTCACCGTCATTACCCTATATGTATGGCCTGATTAAAACTCATAAGCCAAATAATCCTGCAAGGCCTATTGTTAGCTCTATAGGATCTATCTCATATAAGCTATCCAAATGGCTTGTTTCCATTCTGAATCCTCTCCTGAGCACAATTTCACAATCACACATAAATAATAATGTAGACCTTGTGGAAAAATTAAACAGTATCAGTGTCAATTACAATTTTATATTGGTAAGTTTTGATGTTCCCGCTTTATTTCCAAGAGTCCCGGTGGAGGATCTATTAGTGTTTCTTTCGGAAGAATTGGTTAAGCATATTTTGCCATTACCTGTGGCTACAATTATAGAATTAATTAAGCTGTGCATAGTAGACTCAAATTTGTGTTCAATAATGAATATTTTAGGCAGAAATTTGGTATGGCGATGGGAAACCCCCTCTCCCCCATTTTAAGTAACTTATATATGGAGTTTTTTGAAAGTAAGTTATTAAGGAAGATTCTGCCAAATTATGTTCCATGGTTTAGATATGTAGATGATGTTCTTTGTCTTTGGCCAGTATCTTTAAATCTCAATGAATTCTTACCCAAACTTAATAATTTAATTCCCTCTATCAATTTTACAGTTGAAATAGAACAGATTCTTCGATCCCTTTTTTAGATGTTTTAATATATAGGTCTGTAAAAAAGTTTAAGTACAATATTTACAGAAAACCCACAAATAATTGCTCCTATATACATTATTATTCTGCTCACCACATTAAAACGGTCCGTTCTTTCTGCTTTGTTCCTAAGAGGCTTACGAATTTGTAGCCCAGAGTTCATTGATGACGAAATTAGTAAAATATACAAAATTGCGTTTGATTTAAAATATCCAAAGAACTGCATAGATAAATCATTAAAAATGTCAAAGAAAACCTTCTACGAAGTAAAGGACAAAATTCCTTATAACACAAAAGATTTGTTAGTGTTACCATTCAGGGAAAATTTCCTTGATCTGCCGAATCTGCTGAGGAATTTTAACGTAAATATTGCGTTCAGAAATTTAGATGTAATTAAGAATTCATTGATTAAGAACTCCCTTTAAGTGAACAGGGTTGTGTATATAAAATTCCATGCACAATACATATGTAATAAATTTTACATAGGCCAAACTGGTAAGTCCCTTGAGTTACGTATTAAGCAACATCAATACAGTATAAGAATTGGCCAAGAATCTAACGCCATTTTCATTCACGTAAGAGATACTAATCACCCCATTGACTGGAAAAATGCCTCCAAATTAAGGTTTAGTAAATCTATTGTTAGCAGAAATATAAGTGAATCTAGTGTGATCAAGAATAATGTGGATTTGGTCCTTAATATAAGCCCTGGGCTGTATAAATTAGATCCGTACATAATTAGAAAGTTGGCGTGGGGCCTATTGGTTTCTTGACCGCATTCTTTCCCCTTAACGGTTTGCTTTGGTTAAATATTATTTTAAGAACTGTTAACATTCTTATGTGTGCATTGTAATATTTCTTTCGTATATAATCTTTGTGTGCTTGGTGGTTTATTAGACTTTTGATCAGGTTGGCTACTGGGAGAGTTTTTTCAGATTGTTTGTAGAAGTTTGGAATATTCTGTAAGATGTTGGCACCATTCCTTTTGTTTTCATTAAATTCTTGCCACTTAATTGCCTGCTTTAATTAAATACTATTTCTAATAACTGTTATAATAATTTTTGTTCTCTGCACATGTTAATTGTCTAATTTCATCTATATAGTTCTTTTATATTCAATAATTTAGCTTCTTTCAGATTAAATTATCTATTGAAAAAATCTTCAGTGTTTTATGGTTTTTAAATTGAGTTGCCGATTGGGAATGTTTCGCTTGTGTGTTTAACTCATTTACTTTGTAAAATCTACCTATTACTTGTTTTTCCCTGAAGATGTGAATATATCACGAAAGCGCTCGGATCTGGTGTTTCTTTTTCCTTTTCCTTGTGGTTGTTTGCTTATATATATATATCAACATGCACACTTTAGATGATAGTAATATGCGCTGATGTATTAGTATATTTATAGTACTTAGTAATAGTAGTATAGTAGTATAGTAATGGTGTATTGTACATAAATAACAGTAGTATCCCTTGTTACAGGAAATTGCGGCATTGCAGTTATCGTTTGAGCAACGTAAGTGGATTCTGAAGCACTACTGGAAGACGGAGAATGTGGCTGAGGTACAGAGACATTGAAGAAATGAGTTTGGAACATTACCACCATCACGGGTAACAATTGCAAGATTATGTGATAAGTTTGAGACTGACGGAACAGTGCAAAACGTCAACAAAGGCCGATCTGGAAGACGTCGCACTTCAACTGACAATGAAAGTGTTGAGACCGTGTTACAGGCCTTCACAAACTCTCCAAATAAGTCTACAAGGCAATGTTCTCGTGAGACTGGTGTTTCTAAATCCAGCGTTCATCGCATTTGGGACGGGAAAAGTGGAAACCGTACATACCTAGACTGCTCCATGCAATGAATGAGGACGATCCAGATCGTCGAAAAAAATTTCGTGAGTGGTTTCTGCACATGTGTGATGAAAAACAATCTTTTCCTGATTTCACTGTTTGATCCGATGAAGCCACTTTTAAACTTAATGGTACTATCAGTCGACACAACTGTGTGTACTGGGCCACCGAAAATCCAAACGTAACAGAAGAACGAGCACTTAATCAACCAGCAGTGTCAGTGTGGTGTGGTCTGTCTTCCAGAGGACTAATAGGGCCATTTTACTTTGAGGACACTGTCACAGGTGCTGCTTACTTATCAATGCTGCACGACAACATTGTACCTTCAGTCAGAGCTCTTTTTTTTGGAAGAAGAGTGTTACTTTCAACAGGATGGCGCGCCACCACATTACCACAATGACGTTAGAAATTTTCTCAATGTTCGCTTTCCTAGAAGATGGATAGGACGTAGGAGATGTACGGAGTATCCACCACGATCTCCTGACTTACCCTTAGACTTTTACTTGTGGAGCACTCTGAAGAACACTGTGTATGCTGAAAAACCAAGGACACTACAGGCCTTCAGACACGAAATTGAAATAGCTTGTGCCAACATTCTCCTCCTAACAATCCGAACAGTATGCCGATCTATTGCGCGCCGTTGTCAAGAGTGTATTGATGCTAGTGTCGGAAATTTTGAACATTTAAAACATTAAAGTAAGCAGCACAACCATGAAGATATTGACGCTGCTGGCTGATATTTCGAACATTTAAACATTAAAGAAGCCTATTTTCTACCTATTTACTATCCGCATAGTTTGTTTATTGATATATATGTTAATATGTGTAAACATTTTTTTGGGACACTCGGTATATATATATATATATATATATATATATATAAAAATTGATGTATTTTTGGGACATGTCTTCCACAATTTCAAGCGTCTTCGAGAGAGAGAGAGAGAGAGAGAGAGAGAGAGAGAGAGAGAGAGAGAGAGAGTGAGAGTGTGAGTTACAAGTACAAGAAGTACCTCAAAAAGCAATGCTTCCCATACCGTGGAGTTGTTACTAGCAGCGGGCGCCAGGGAAAAATTCCTACACCTTCAAATAGTGTGCAAGATTCAATCTATCCTTTACTTGAACTGATCCACAGAGGAACTGTTCACATCTTCTGAAGGCTGTGTGTTCCACGTGCCACAAATCTTATAGATAATGTAGGCCCTGAATATGAGCATGAATAATCTCAATGAAATTACGACGCAAAAGAGAGAATCATTCCCTGATGAGGTGTACTTCTGAATGCACGAAAAGCCTTGGAATAATTTTTCATGTTCCTTGTGGGGATTAGTGTCGTGTACGCTTTGTGTTTCTATATAGATGTATCTTTATTAGAGGATGGAAATGCTACTTTTTCATTCTTTTATACAATATATCTTTTGGTAAGTTCCTAAAATATTTGTGTGTGATACAGATTTTTTATGGTTGGAATATACATCGTGCAATCACCACTTAAGAAAATATCACAAGTTAAGCTAGGTTAGGAGTGCAGTTAAGACCATGATGGTTTAATTTATTTGGTATTTATTATAATTAACATAAAAGAAGCAAAAAAAAAGCTATGCAAAATGGTGTAGAATGTAGATCTATAAGTTTAATTAAAATATACCTTTTAAATTATATATATATATTATATATATATATATATATATATAATATATATATATATACACACAGGGTGTTTGAAAACTTTCTGTACAAATTGTAATGGGGGATAGGCAACACCAAGACAAACCCTTTTCGTCTATAAGTGTATGTCCGCTGACGTCACCATTCGGCGCGAGAGGGCGCCGCTGCATTTGGCTAAAAGGTGAAGTGGGCTAGACTCGCGCTTGACGCAGGCATTCTTAAATCGGACGTAGTACGCGTAACATGTTTATTTAAAGAAGGCATGTTTATTTAAAGAAGGTACACGTCGAAAGATTCCGGGCATTTCGGGAACAGTTCCAGCGGCGACAGCGATTCTTGCTACGAGGTCTTCTTCTGAGTAAATGGGAGTCTCGTACACGAGGTTCTTCATGTGATCCCACAGGAAGAAATCGAGGCATGTTAAATCGGGCGATCTCGGTGGCCAGGCTACGGACCCACCCCGGCCTATCCATCGGTCCACAAAAGTGGCGTTCAGATAATCCCGCACATCGTTGCTGGAGTGTGCTGGGGCCCCGTCGTGTTGAAACCACATTCGTCTACGAATAGCCACGGGAACATCTTCCAGCAGTTCCGGCAACGTTTCTTCAAGAAATATCCGATAAACCCGCCCGTCGAGTCGGGCAGGCAGCAGGTACGGCCCAATCAACTTGCCATGGACGATACCCGCCCAAACATTGACGGCGAACCGTTCTTGATGAGCATGCACCCGTGTAGCATGTGGATTTGCGTGCGCCCACACGTGAGAATTGTGCATGTTAAACACACCCTCACGTGTGAAACAGGCCTCATCTGAGAACAGCACATAAGCCGGAAAATTAGGCCGCACCTCTGTCCGCTGCAGATACCAGCGTGCGAATTCCACACGAAGAGGGTAATCCCGAGGTTGTAATGCCTGGACTCTCTGACGATGAAACGGATGTAACTGCTGCTCGTGCAACACTCTCCAGACCAGGTCGTGGTTCACACCGAGGATACGTGCAACACCTCGCGTGCTTGCGCTTGGATTGTCCTGAAATCGCCGTAGGATTTCTTCTTCCATGTCAGGAGTGCGCACGTTTCTCTCCCGACCAGTGTCATGCATGTTTGCATGGAATGTTCCAGTTTCTCGCAGTCGCCGATGCAAATGCGCAAACGTTTGGTGGTTTGGCACACGTCTGTTTGGGAAGCGCTGTCGGTACAACCTCACAGCAGCTCTTCCGTTTCCGTTGGCAGCCCCATACACCATATGCATGTCAGCCATCTCAGCAGTCGTGAAGCGCTCCATGTTACGCGTACTACGTCCGATTTAAGAATGCCCGCGGCAAGCGCGAGTCTAGCCCACTTCACCTTTTAGCCAATTGCAGCGGCGCCCTCTCGCGCCGAATGGTGACGTCAGCGGACATACACTTATAGACGAAAAGGTTTTGTCTTGGTGTTGCCTATCCCCCATTACAATTTGTACAGAAAGTTTTCAAACACCCTGTATATATATATATATATATATATATATATATATATATATATATATATATAGAGAGAGAGAGAGAGAGAGAGAGATACCCTTAGCCTTCATGATATATTTCATATCCTACCCCACCCTCACCCGTACCCAATAAGTTTCTGGCCCTGTTGAGACAAAATAATAGGCGTATGCGATGTTTATCTTATGAAATGATCTGCTGAAAAATCCACTTGACATGTATTATGGAACATTATCTAAGCGTTGGATAAAATGAGATATACGATATTAAGTAACATTTACTCAAGAACTTGAAAAGTACTGTGGCAATCTCATGCGTTTAACTTTATAAAAATTCACTCGTAGGAGAAATAAATGTCTGGAACATACGGAGGTACTGAAATAATTCGGAGTTATTTTTCTCACAAAAAATAAAATGTTTCAAATAATTATGGGTAATAGAAATTTTTTTCTCGTTTCGGAAACGTAAAAAAAAACTTGTGTGGGTTCGAGATTTATTACGGTAAGATAACAAATCGATATTTTAGTAGTTTTAAATACATTTTCATGTCATTCGTACTGGTAACTCTTTCAAATTGTGATTCTTATATATATATATATATATATATATATATATATATATATATATATTCCTATTTCGTTATATTTATTTCACCATTCGCTCGGTTAGATTTATCAAATAAAATGTAATAAAATAAGTCCATTATTTATAATTTAATTACTATACAAGATTCACCTCCGATGTAGAGATTTCAACGCTCATGAGTTATCTTATTCGCTTATTTCTCTTTTCTGTTTATTTTTCTTCCTATCTAAAAGAGCAAATAAGAATAAAATAAGACAGACATACTATCTATATACAAATGTGTTTTCTCCTCCCACAATTTTTTCTATACTTACTATATATATATATATGTTTATTTTTGTAACCTATATATTGCCTTGAACTCTCCTTTCACTCCAGTGTTCCTGAGGATGTCATTAGACGAAAGCGCTTGAGCATCAGTTTGTGTTTCTTTTTCCCTTCGTGGTTTTATTCATCATAAATATTTTTCACGTGTCACTTTCGTGAAATAATTTTCATATAATGAACACCACGCGTTCCTTCGCCTTGCTGTTCCCTCTTATTGTCTCCGTTTGTGTCTGTGTTTTCTTCTACATTAATGAAGGGGCATGCAATTCGTATCCGACGAAAGTTTCTTACTAATTGTCTGGAGGAGCAGGTCCTTCCCAAGTCCCTCCTTCCGATTCGCCTCAGACAAATGGACGACCATCCGTTCAACAACTTTAGCAGAGTAATTTTAAAGAAACATATTGAAGTCACCAGACAAAATGAGTGGTCCACCTTCAAAAATTTAGGTATTGCCAAACGTAATGTTTTGACTGTTATTCCCCAACCGTGGATCCAACCTTTGTTTGATGAAATTTACAACGAGTTGCGTCGGAGAACTTCTTCACTTCGAAACATTTTGGATCGCAAAATTAAAAGTCTCATTCGAAATAGTCAGTGGAGCAAAAAAGCAAGCTCAAAATGTGTTGTGAACCTTTCTTCGAAAAACATTAGTGACGATGCAAAAGTGCCCTTGGATTTGGTATGTCCTTTTTTATTGTTAAAAACCTACTGCTTCACAAATTTGTATAGTCTTGCTTGTTTTGAAAAACAGTGTAACCTTCCTCAGTCTTTGGTTAACATAGTTAAAGGCCTTGTCTATGGTGCTGCGAATATTACTTACGAAGATAACTTTCCTAAACGTTTCCGCAATAGCCTTTCACAATTAAAAAAAGATAGTGAGCTCCATATTTCTAAAGCAGACAAGGCTAACACCTTAGTCATTATGGACAAAGTGGACTACATTGGAAAGATGAATGAGCTGCTTCAGGACCCCGCCACATACGTGAAACTTAGGAAGAACCCTCAGGATGATGTCATCAAATCATTCAATAGTGGCTTGAAACGCATTCTCAAAGATCATAAGGACTTAATTCCCCTTTTCTTGTCCACTTCACCTTCTCTGCCTTACCTTTATGGTCTTATTAAAACCCACAAACCGGGTAACCCTATGCGCCCTATTATTAGCTCGGTGGGCTCTATTACCTATAAACTCTCCAAATGGCTTGTTAATGTTTTGTCCCCCATTCCTGGAACTATCTCTGATTCACACGTAAAAAATTTCATGGATCTTACTGAAAAATTGAATAATGTTCGCATTAATACCAACGATAGATTGATCAGTTTTGACGTTTGTTCATGTTTACAAAAGTGCCGATTGATGATATGCTTGACTTTCTCGCCCGAGAATTACATAACTATGATCTGCCATTACCTGCACACACTGTTTTGGAACTTATTAAGCTTTGTATCAAGGATTGTAAATTCACTTTCAATGGCGAGCATTATACGTATATCAACAAGTTTTAGGGATGGCCATGGGCAACCCTTTGTCGCCCCTTCTCTCCAATATTTATATGGAGTTTTTTGAAATTACTTACATTCCGAGAATCCTGGGGGTTGGCATCCCATGGTTGCGGTACGTCGATGATATTTTGTGTATCTGGCCCATGAATCGTGACCTGGATGACTTCCTCCTTCAGTTAAATGACCAAGTCCCCTCCATTAAGTTTACTTTAGAAGTGGAACAAGACAACTCAATCCCGTTTTTGGATGTGCGTGTACATAGGGATAGCCCAGGTTTTAAGTTTAGTATCTATCGGAAAAAAACAAACAATTTGTCCTACGTACACTTTTACTCTAGACATGACACCCCTATTAAGAAGGCCATATTTTCCTCAATGTTTCTCCGCGCTCTTAGGATCGCCAGTCCGGAATACATCGATGCCGAATTGGAAAATATCAACGGTATTGGAAGTGAGCTGTGTTACCCATCTGCGTTCATGGAATCTTGTCTTAATAAGGCTAAACTCACCTTCTATCGCAGGGGTCCCCAACCTTTTTGTGCCGAAGAACACATTCAAGACTACCGGTAGTGCGGCGGGCACCATTTACTTTTTCAAGGCAAATTTATAGTTGGACTTAATAATGAACATAATATACAAAAAAACATTTAATTCCTATGTAAAATAATGAACATAATACACAAAAAACATTTAATTCCTATGTAAAATAATGAACATAATACACAAAAAACATTTAATTCCTATGTAAAATAATGAACATAATACACAAAAAAAAAACAAGGATGGGCTAACTAAGAATCTTAGAAAAATGATCAAAACGATAACTTAATTTATTTATAAAGAAATAATTATTTTCAAATCTCTTTCTGTAATTAACTACTAAAATTTAATAAAATGTTAAGTATGTTACATATTTTAAATATTTAGTAACTAAATATTTAAAATATGTAACATACTTAACATTTTATTAAAAATTTAAATAAAAACTTATCAATGGTAGTCAGTCAGTGGCGGGCACACGCAAAAGGGTCGTCGGGCACCATGGTGCTCGCGGGCACAGGGTTGGGACCCCTGTTCTATCGTGTGAATAATAACACTCGCACCTTGTCAAAGAATATTTTAGTACTTCCATTTTTCCCGGGCTTCTTAGGCATTGCTAATGTACTTAAACTTTTGGATATCAGTGTAGTTTTTTCATATAACAATATTGTGAAAAACATCATTGTAAAAAATAGCCCTACCAATAATTTAGGCATTATCTGTAAAATTGGGTGTAAGCAATGTGATTCCTTTTACATAGGTCAGACGGGAAAGGATTTGCAAACGCGTGTAAAACAGCATCAATATTCCGTTAGAACGGGACAGTTGTCCAGTGCCCTTTTTGTCCATTTGTCAGAGTTATCCCATTGTATTGATTGGAATAATGCTTCAGTTTTGTTTCACTCTAGCAACATTGTTAATAGAAATATTCTTGAGTCGGCTATAATTCAACTTACAAATAACTTTAACATGAGTAAAGGTCTGTTTCAACTCGATCCCGTTGCTCTGAATTCCTTCAGAATGGATTTTAAAAAAAAGGGCAGGTTGCTAAACCTGTGTTAAAAATTTGTTTTTGTCCGTTTTTCCTTATAAATCTGTATGTTTCTCTTACAATTTTATTTTTCAATTTATTGTTGTATGCGTATTTCTTATATATGTGTATATGTATGTATGTGTATGTATGTATATATATATGTATATATATATATATATATATGTATGTATGTATGTATGTATGTATGTATGTATATGTATATATATTTGGTTATGCGGGTGTAGTGTACATGTGTAGTTGTATTATTTGTAATTTTTCCAATTTATATTTATTTTTATTTCTTTATTCTTTTGTGACCTACCGTTTTTTCAGACAATAATTATAAAAACCTTTGAGAATTTTTTCCCTTATGCATATATATATATATATATTCCTTATATATTGCTTTTATATTTCGTATATATACCTTATATATGTTGTATATATTTTTATAGTTCTTTATATATCATCTAGGGATCATTTTGTTTTACAATTTATATTTATTTATACTTTTTTTATTCGTTTGTGACCATAGTATATGATTCAGACAATAACTAAAAAACCTTTGGTACCTCTCTTACAATTTAATTTTCAATTTATTTTTTTGGTTTATTTCTTTATTTCTTTGTGACATATATTTCATTTTGGCATCATCTATTAAATTGATTGTAAACTTTCCTTTTGAGCTTGAATTTGTAGACTCCACTTACAATTTTTGTCTTTTTTTATCTGTTGGTTTATTTCTTTATGGTTATTTAGGCTGTGACGTATATATCACTAAGGCATTATTTTGTAATTTTTTCCAATTTATATTTATATTTATTTCGTTATTTTTTGTGACCTGTTTACCATTCAGATAATAACTATAAAAATTGGCTTGAATTTCGGACAAAGTGCTAAAATTCTTTTTTTTTTTTTGCCATACAAATGTGTTTGCTCCTCCCACAATTTTTTCTATACTTACTATATATATATATATATATATATATATATATATATATATATATATGTTTATTTTTGTAACCTATATATTGCTTTGAACTCTCCTTTCACTCCAGTGTTCCTGAGGATGCCATTAAACGAAAGCGCTTCAGCACCACTTTGTGTTTCTTTTTCCCTTCGTGGTTTTATTCATCATATATATATATATAATATTATATATATATATAACGCCATAAGTCACCTAATCTTCCTTCCTGAGAATGTCATTTAGACAATAAATTTATTATGCAAGAAGTTGTGAAGAACAATAATTTTCTCTTCTTTTTTAGTTTTTATATAAATATACAGTACAATTCTTATGTTGCTTTCCACATGAGCACAGAAATTATGAAATTATAAGAAATTTATAAATAACTAGCTCATTTCATATTTTGTAGATGCTTCTAGAAATTTCAACTGTTACTGTACGATAAAAGGTAGGATCTAAAATCCTTATGACTAAGAACTGCTAGTAAAGTAAAGCATAACTTTTTATTGCATGAAGGATGGATCAGGTAGGAAATAATGTAGTAAGTTGAAGTTATTAATAACTCTAAATTTATAAAAAGCTTTCCGAATCGAGTTTTACATTGTTACACATTATTGTGGATTAAAAAAAGAGTTGATTTAAAAAAAAATTATATAGCGAGGATTGATAAAAGTAAATGAATGTAATTTATTCAGCAATTATTATTATTATTATTATTATTATTATTATTATTATAAATAGCCTAAATGTGTAAGAAGTTTAAAAATTAATAATTTGAATTGATAGAAATTTTAATAGGTGTGATTGAAGTGATATCATTAAGATTGAAAATCTTTTGTGCAAGTTAAGACTTTCTTTTCTTTTTTTAAATAATTATTCGTTATGATTGTAAGAATTTTTTTCTTTTAATGTACAATTGGATTAAATGGTATTTGAAGTCTGTTTTTCGGTTTTGAAACGTGGATGATATCAAATATTCATACGGTATGTCACGGTTTACCTTTCTCATTAAGCAAAGGTTGATATTAAATGAATCTCTTTTTCAAATTTCACTCTCTCTGAACACACACACACATATATATATATATATATATATATATATACACAGGGTGTCCCGTAAGTCTGGACCCATAGGGAAAAATAATAAACAAAATAGTCCAAAAATTTATTACATAATCTGTTCAAAGTGTCCGCCGTTGTGTCGCACACATAGTTGAAGACGCAATCTCCACTGCGACAACACTTTCTGAATCACAGTCGCAGAAATTTCTTGACACGCCTCCACAATGCGTGCTTTAAGGTGGAAAATGTTCTGAAGTTTGACCTCGTACACTTTGGCTTTCAAGTGGCCCTACAAATAAAAATCATAATAAAAAATAATAAAAAAATAATAATAATAAAATAATAATAATAACATAATAAAAAAATATATTATAAATCCCTATGGGTCCAGACTTACGGGACACCCTGTATATATATATATATATAAAAGATGGGATAAAAATTAGGAGCTTTGTAATTTGAATATAATGTTCTGCACTGAAGGTAGTGAGTTCCTTTCAGATTTTAGGTGGTATGACTCCATGGTCTATAGAATAATCCATGATTTATTGTAAATTGTTAGTCGAAAAGTCGCTCGATTAAGTTAGGTTTCCCTTTGAGGGGTGAGGACATCCCACCTTCTCCCCTCGAATATCGTAGACATCGTCCATGATCTGGTGAGAAAGTGGGATAGGCCCTCACCATCAGGATGGAAGCATATTAAAGCAAGACTATAACAAATAAATGTCCCCAAAACATTGATAGGAAATCTGAACAGGTTAAAAGACTTGGAACATGCGCGAAATAAAATGAATAACATTCAAATTAACAGTGGTTAATTGAAAAGTCTGATGTTACTATACCTTTAAGGGTACCAGGTGTCTCCAGGCTTTTAGAAGGGTGTACATAGATCGTTTCAAAGGCGATTCGTTGCAAGTAGCAACCAGGATCGCCTCGCCTAAAACATCGGATGCGCGGTTTAGTTTTCCTACTCATTCATCTCTACAATAAAATTTGCACTGTTATTTTTGTTTTCTGTGGATAATTTACAGATGATACCTTGAAAAGAGGAAGCAAACTTATACAGGTGCAATAAGTTCACCTTGAAGAACTGTTTCTTTATATAATGGGGAGATGTCGTTACGACTTAGAAGATTATTTCAACTGCCACTATGCTATGTGAAGAAGTGATCACGTATAAAAAGCCTGGTCGGTAAAATTAAACCCTCGATTGGAAAGGAGTGTTTATATACTTGTATTTGATGTTTTGTCTAACGAAAGCCCCTTTGTGTGTGCTTTTGATTGAATTCGTATAAAGATAACACCATCCGAAAGTAAAGCGGC
This sequence comes from Bathynomus jamesi, assembly GCA_023014485.1. Taxonomy (NCBI): domain Eukaryota; kingdom Metazoa; phylum Arthropoda; class Malacostraca; order Isopoda; family Cirolanidae; genus Bathynomus; species Bathynomus jamesi. The sequence goes on along the minus strand of JAJOZX010002527.1, from coordinate 429,185 downwards.
CACAAAAACAGTATTGTACGAAATGAAGACCAATTACATCGAGTATAGGACTCCCTATAACTTGACCGGCGAAATAATGTTAATTCGTATTTACTGTGTAGTGCAAAGCAATAATGATATACCTGTAGACTCGTTTATGTTTGAGTTTAGTGTTTTGCGCAGTGGAACCCAAAGTGTGTGTATTTTATTTTCAATATATTTAATTATTTAATATAATTGTGTATATATATTTCTCCTGTACTGTTATATTGATGGTTATATTATTTTTTTATTATATACATATTCCTCGTTCATATTTCTTATACTATTATTATTTTTTATTTTATTTTTTGATCATTCCATCGTTTGATTGTATATTTCCTATATATTTCTGATTCCAATAATTCGTCTAAATAAACAGAATGATGTAATGGTGTTTTATTTATTTCGGTTTAAATGTATTTCTTTTATTGTTAATATTGCGTTTCGTTTAAATAATTAGTTCTCTTTCTGAACAACTTTAAGGAGAAAGTCGCTCTTGCTTTTAATAAATAAGTAAATAAAAACATTATTTGGCAACTCGCGTAAATAAGATAAATGGTGGTATCTGCCAACCCTCCACATATAAATAAAAATTAAAATAAATGGTGGTATCCTCCTACTCGCCTTATACAAATAAAAACATTATTTGGCAACTCATGTAAATAAAATAAATGGTGGTATCTAGCAACTCACCCTAATAAGGTATACCTGAACAATTAAAATAAATGGTGGTATCTGGTAATCCCCTCCATATATAAATAAGTGATATCTGGCAACTCACGATCCTCTATATATAACCTGCTTGGCCCCTGGACGTTCATAATGCGTCGAACTCCGGTGGAATAAAGAACTCTCCTTCCTTCTTAGGTTAAGGCTTAGGTTAGGTTTCCCTTTGAGGGGGTGAGGACATCCCAACTTCTCTCTCAAAGACCTCCTCCGTCTCCTTTCTCCCCCTGAAGCTCCCTCTTAGTACATAAATACTGCCTAATTTAATCAAATATAAAAACAGGATGAAAACTAGCCTACTCTTTCACAGGACAGCGTTATCATAGTCTCATAACCACAAGTATAATTAAACTTCCATCGAAGGACTTTCAATTTTGGAATGGTTTTATATAGTTATCTAAGCGAAAGCTTTATACTGCCCCAAATTTCAAAGATGCTCGTCTCTAAATTCTATCAAAAACTCACGCAGTCCCTTAGCCACAACCTCACTACAAACCTCGTCATGATATACAGGGTGTTCATAAATGATTACCCTGATTAAAGCATCCTATAAATTTTAAATAAACACTCGTATTCAAACACAGTTTTAATCATAAGTAGATAAACATACAAAGTTTTGATACATAGTTAATGAACTTAATAAGCTTCCACCTGTGCACCCCTAGTGGCACGTAAAATGTCTAAACGGTATTCACACTCACGCCACACATTTTCCAACATTTGTGGGTTAGCTGTTGCAATTGCATCCGTAATGCGTTCTCGCAATGTCCTGATATCTGGAACAACTGTTGCATAAACCAAATCTTTAATAACATGACCCCAGAGAATGAAATCCAGCGGGGTAATGTCTGGTGATCTTGGGGGCCATGGGATTGGCCCGTCCCTGCCAATCCAGCGATTTGGAAATGTTGCGTTGAGAGTTTCACGAACAACATGCGCCCAATGAGGGGGTGCCCCATCTTGTTGGAAAATGACAGTTGGATGCCTGTCCTGCAGCTGGGGGATGGCGTAATTCGTGAGCATATCCAGGTACACAGTTGCGGAAACAGTGTTTTCAGCGAAGAAGAAAGGACCAATTATCTGGTCAGGCATTAGTCCACACCAGACATTGATCTTCGGACTGCCCCGAATATGCTCCCTTACGACACGTGGGTTTTCCGATCCCCAAATACGCACATTGTGTCTGTTGACTCTACCACTAAGATGAAACGTAGCCTCGTCTGAAAAGCAGACACGTAACAAGAAGTCATTATCCTCGTCAATGCTGTTCAAAATGTCAATAGCGAATTGTTCACGTTTTGGACGGTCATCAGACTTCAGTGCTTGAACAATTTGTACCTTGCAGGCCTGTAACTTCAAACGTTTGTGTAACACCTTGTGCACCGTAGACTTCGGTATCTTTAGTTGGCATGAAACTTGTCTCACCGATTTCCTTGGTGACCGTGTGAAAGCAGTTTGAATGTTTTCCACCGTCTCATCGGAAACTGATGGTCTACCACTGCTCTTTCCCTTTTCCACGTTTCCAGTTTCCAAGAATTTTTTCATCCACGACTTAATTAACTTCACATCAGGTGGATTCTTTCCATAGTTTGTTCTGAACCTTCGCTGAACACTGACAGGAGGTTTTGTTTCTGCAAGCCACACAACACATTGTGCCTTCTCTGTCACAGACGCCATCTTAACTGAACAGCTAATACAGCGCTCCTAGCGGCGAATGCGGTAGACAAAACACACCAGCACAGAAACTATATGCGTGTACGAGATCACCTGTAAAAAAAACGGATGTAAGATTCGTCATTAAAACATGAGAGCATACTGTTTTCAGGTTAAACATTTATGGACACCCTGTATATTAATATATTGGTAAAAATACTTTAGCGCGTCCATGATGACAAGGTTTACATTCTCAACCGCAGGGTACGAGTACTCGGTATAATTCAGCATGACATAATACCGCTTGTCACATCCACTCAACAACAAGACTCACTAACCATAACCGTTGCTTCTCTTCTGCACGTGTTGTTTCTTCCACTTCACGGTATATGTAGGCTTTTATACAGTTTAGTCCTACAACATAGTCCATTACATCATTTGTACCACGAAATCTGCAATGCTCTCGCCAGAATATCCATAGAGTATTTGAACCTCTTGTTTCTCAAGCTTCGCACGGTTCAATGTAGCCTTAAAAGTATCAAAGGAGGGTGGAATAGGGAGTCTTTCAGTGTTCACCACATCTTCACACTTTACCGAATACCGCTTCATAAAACTTGAGCACGCAGTATTAAGGTAGCCATCACTATTTTTCGTCTACGTGAGAAAATACACGTCTGAGATACAGGGCTTGCATCGGTCAACTGAGCACGCAGGGGTAGAGATATGCCCAGGTAGTAACAGGAGTAACGTGACCGATCATACAGGGGGCGGAGCTTAGGACAGATAATTCAAGTGATTGAATTTATTAATATCTTACTACTTGTTAATTTCTGAGAGAAAGATTAAGCGCGAGATAACCCATTATAAAAGTTACGCTAGGAAATCCTGGGGTACTGGGTCACAATAGTACCCCGGTAGAGTTTAAGGGTTAAACTTACAAAAAACTCATAATAATTTTGATACTACGATTTCAAGGTTTTACACACTTCTCTGTTCATAGTTAAACATAGGCGTAAGTTTTCTTCAAATCTGATATTAAGTCAGTTTAAAAATTAAGCTTACATAATGTTTAGTTAACTTTAAACTTGCTTTTTGTTATGTATTAAAATCAATTACTTATTTGAGGTTTGATAGTTCTTCCTCTTTCGAGCTCTGTTATCTGAAAGCTCTTCACTCTGTAGTCCTTAAGGTTTCAGTCCTATTTATTAATGTTGTCTTTTAAAGGATAGGACGTAGAAATGAATTCTTACTGTGATAACTTTATTCTCAAATGAAAGGAGTTACGTTTCTTTAGAGGAGTATCGAGTTGGTGAAGGAGAGAGTAGGTCTTCTCTTACAAATCCCACTTTTATAGTAGTCAATTCTTGAGTGAACTCCTATCACTGCTAAATTTTACATATAAGTTGTATGTCAGTTAGGCATTTGAACGAAACGTTTTTGTAACACTGAATTCGATGTGTAACATTAGCGTAACTTCTCCAGATTGATATATATAATGCTAATAGCTCTGGCTGATGAATTTATGTTAACACAAGAAATAACAGAAAACACAAGAAAAAACAACTGGATAGATTTGGTGATCACAAACAACAGCAACCTAATAGATATACAAATTAATAGATAACGTAGAAATATCCCCAACTATAATATCGGATCAAAACATTATTGAAATAACAACCAATATAAAAGCAACAAGAAAGGAAAGAACACGAACAACAGAAAGAAGCAATTTCTAAATTTTTAATTTTCACACCAAAGGTATAAATTGGGGAGATGTTGCATCCAGCATGGAAGTAATAGATTGGAAATCCATCTTCGTGGCCAGGTCAACGGAAGAGATAATAATGACCTTAGAGGAGAAGACGCTGGAAATTGTGGAAAGACGTCCCAAAAATACAACAAATGGGAAAGAGAAGCAGGTTCGAGAGACAAAAGAGGTAATTGTTGAGGACTCCCAACATACAGTGGACCGATACAGGTGAGATCATTGTGGAAGGAACAAACGTACACGGATCAAATATCGTAGACATACCAATATTAGCTTAAGGAAATGCCTAATTCTTAACGTAACTTAACTGAACCTAACCTAACTTACACTTCTTTAGGGTGAATTTCACACTTAAACACATGAAATGAATGAATGATGCAAACCCACAAGGAAAAAGAAGAAATGTTTCCAAGTCCTTTCGTGTAATCTGCAGTACACCTCGTCGGGGAATGGAGAAGGCGTGACGAAAATATATACATATGTACAACGGAGCAGAAAATAGAGATTAGCACATGGTTAACAAGCATTGGTTAAAAGCGAAAGACATTTTAACAAAATATTGTTAATTTTATACATTCCATATTCTATTCCTAGTACTACTAATGGGATAAAACCTTGGTTTAACTTTACTTGTTCTAATGCTAGCAGCAACAGAGAGGAGTTTTTCAGAAATTGCCATCGCCATCCATCTCCTGTCTCACATTTGTGCCCGGAATCGTGCAAAATCTGTTCTTCGAGTGGCCAAAATTTCCTTCATGCGACAAATTTGTGAAAATCTATACAATTCTAAGTCTTCTCGCTCTTTCTGGCGTCTAGTTAAGAACCTCTCCAACAACTTTACATGTTCTTCCTCTCCTCCCCTTTTCCAATCTGGCTCAGCTGTCATCTCTTCTCTTCACAAAGCTGAACTCTTCGCTCGAACTTTCGCTTCCAACTCAACCGTGAACGATTCCAGTGCTATTCCTCCGACATAATTATGTCTGAAACAACCACAATCCCCTCATTGTGCTTTACTGTGTTCAAGAACAAATTCATGCCTAAAGACACCTTATCCGTGGAAAACTCTTTCGTCTTTGTCTTTCATCTGTTGCTATTCCTTCCTACTGGAAGTTCGCTTTCATTCAGCATGTACCAAAGAAGGGTGACCGCTCTCAACCCTCCAACTACAGTATCTTCCATTTGCTTTGATTTCTTGCCTTTGTAATGTTTTTGATTGCGTCTTTAATAGTAAAATTCTTAATCACCCCTCTTCTCACAGTCTTCTTTCAGATCGTCAGTATGGGTTCTACAAGGGAAACTCTACTGGCGATCTCCTTGCATATCTCTCTAACTCTTGGTCATCCCCTTTTTGGGATTTCGGTGAAACATTTGTTATTGTGATATACATATCAAAAGTTTTTGATAGAGTCTGGCACAAATCTTTAATTTCGAAACTGCTATCCTTTGGTTTCAATCTGTGCCTTCCTCTCTAATTTCCTTTCTGGACGATCTATAGATGCGGATGTAGATGACTACTGTTCTCCTCCTAAAGCTATTAACAGTGATGTTCCTCAGATTCTGTCCTGTCACCCACTCTTTAACTTTTATTGATCAATGATCTATTAAGTCGCACTCTCTGCCCCTATCCACTCCTATGTCGATGATTCCACTCTTCACTTCTCCACCCGTTTCGTAAAGCGTCCCACCCAAACCTGACCTCTGATCTTTCTGCTATCTCAAACTGAGGCAGAGAAAACCATGTGACTTTCAATGCTTCAAAAACTCAGTTTCTCCATTTCTAACATTCTTATTGTTTCCTTCTCTTGTGGTCTTTCCTGGCAAGAACACACATAATCTCTTTCTAAATCAGTTTCTAAGAGGTTAGGTGTGTTGTACCGGTTCCGTAGTTTCTTCACCCCACTCAGTTGCTGTCTCTATACAAGGTTCTTGTTTACCCTTGTATGGAGTACGCTTCTTATGTGTGGGGTAGTTCAACCCACACAGCTGTACTTGACCGAGTAGAATCAAAGGTTTTTCGTCTCATCGATTCCTCTCCTCTTACTGACTGCCTTCAGTACCTCTCTCTTCGCCGCACTGTTGCATCACTCTCTCTTTACTATCGCTATTATATCAGACATTGCTCTTCTGGACACTCCAACTGCGTCTCCTTCTTTATGAAGCGCACGCAGTACCAATCATTCTACACATTCTCATTCTTTTTCTGTCCAACTCTCTAACTTACGGAATATTGATATTTTGAATCTTTCACCTAATCAACCGATCAACTCTGGAACATTCTTCCTCAATCCATCCTTCCACCTGTCTATGACCTCCAATATTTCAAACGCAGAGTATATAGGCATCTCGAAAACCCTGGACCTTGATTTTGGGTATCAACTTCTTCCTCAATGGGGGGAGCTTTTCTGCAGACATTCGCCCCTGGCCATTCCTTCCTGTATAAAAAAGGTAGGCTGGAATGGAGGAGGTTTGTTAGAGGTATGTAAGTTCAGGATTATCTCCTTTATTTTTGACAAAGCATGGAAGAACCACCACGCATGGCTTAGGAAGGAAATTTGGCGACTCGAAGAACAGATTTTGCACGATTCCGGGCACAAATGTGAGACAGGAGATGGATGGCGATGGCAATTTCTGAAAAACTCCTTTCTGTTGCTGCTAGCATTAGAACAAGTAAAGTTAAACCAAGGTTTTTTCCCATTAGTAGTAGTAGGAATAGAATATGGAATGTATAAAATTACAGTAACAATATTTTGTTAAAATGTCTTTCGCTTTTAACCAATGCTTGTTAACCATGTGTAATCTCTTTATTTCTCTGCTCCATTGTACATATGTATATATTTTCGTCACTCGCCTTCTCCATTCCCAGACGAGGTGTACTGCAGATTACACGAAAGGACTTGGAAACATTTCTTCTTTTTCCTTGTGGGTTTGCATCATTCATTCATTTCATGTGTTTAAGTGTGAAATTCACCCTAAAGAAGTGTAAGTTAGGTTAGGTTCAGTTAAGTTACGTTAAGAATTAGGCATTTCCTTAAGATAATATTGTATGTCTACGATATTTGATCCGTGTACCTTTATTCCTTCCACAATGATCTCACCTGTATCGGTCCACTGTATGTTGGGGGTCCTCAACAATGACCTCTTTTGTCTCTCGAACCTGCTTCTCTTTCCCATTTGTTGTATTTTTGGGACGTCTTTCCACAATTTTCAGCATCTTCTCCTCTAAGGTCATTATTATCTCTTCCGTTGACCTGGCCACGAAGATGGATTTCCAATCTATTACTTCCATGCTGGATGCAACATCTCCCCAATTTATACCTTTGGTGTGAAAATTAAAAATTTAGAAATTGCTTCTTTCTGTTGTTCGTGTTCTTTCCTTTCTTGTTGCTTTTATATTGGTTGTTATTTCAATAATGTTTTGATCCGATATTATAGTTGGGGATATTTCTACGTTATCTATTAATTTGTATATCTATTAGGTTGCTGTTGTTTGTGATCACCAAATCTATCCAGTTGTTTTTTCTTGTGTTTTCTGTTATTTCTTGTGTTAACATAAATTCATCAGCCAGAGCTATTAGCATTATATATATCAATCTGGAGAAGTTACGCTAATGTTACACATCGAATTCAGTGTTACAAAAACGTTTCGTTCAAATGCCTAACTGACATACAACTTATATGTAAAATTTAGCAGTGATAGGAGTTCACTCAAGAATTGACTACTATAAAAGTGGGATTTGTAAGAGAAGACCTACTCTCTCCTTCACCAACTCGATACTCCTCTAAAGAAACGTAACTCCTTTCATTTGAGAATAAAGTTATCACAGTAAGAATTCATTTCTACGTCCTATCCTTTAAAAGACAACATTAATAAATAGGACTGAAAACCTTAAGGACTACAGAGTGAAGAGCTTTCAGATAACAGAGCTCGAAAGAGGAAGAACTATCAAACCTCAAATAAGTAATTGATTTTAATACATAACAAAAAGCAAGTTTAAAGTTAACTAAACATTATGTAAGCTTAATTTTTAAACTGACTTAATATCAGATTTGAAGAAAACTTACGCCTATGTTTAATTATGAACAGAGAAGTGTGTAAAACTTTGAAATCGTAGTATCAAAATTATTATGAGTTTTTTGTAAGTTTAACCCTTAAACTCTACCGGGGTACTATTGTGACCCAGTACCCCATGATTTCCTAGCGTAACTTTTATAATGGGTGATCTCGCGCTTATTCTTTCTCTCAGAAATTAACAAGTAGTAAGATATTAATAAATTCAATCATTTGAATTATCTGTCCTAAGCTCCGCCCCCTGTATGATCGGTCACGTTACTCCTGTTACTACCTGGGCATATCTCTACCCCTGCGTGCTCAGTTGACCGATGCAAGCCCTGTATCTCAGACGTGTATTTTCTCACGTAGACGAAAGATAGTGATGGCTACCTTAATATTGCGTGCTCGAGTTTTATGAAGCGGTATTCGGTAAAGTGTGAAGATGTGGTGAACACTGAAAGACTCCCTATGCCACCCTCCTTTGATACTTTTAAGGCTACATTGAACCGTGCGAAGCTTGAGAAACAAGAGGTTCAAATACTCTATGGATATTCTGGCGAGAGCATTGCATGATTTCGTGGTACAAATGATGTAATGGACTATGTTGTAGGACTAAACTGTATAAAAGCCTACATATACCGTGAAGTGGAAGAAACAACACGTGCAGAAGAGAAGCAACGGTTATGGTTAGTGAGTCTTGTTGTTGAGTGGATGTGACAAGCGGTATTATGTCATGCTGCATTATACCGAGTACTCGTACCCTGCGGTTGAGAATATAAACCTTGTCATCATGGACGCTCTAAAGTATTTTTCCCACTACATTAATATATATCATGACGAGGTTTGTAGTGAGGTTGTGGCTAAGGGACTGCGTGAGTTTTTGATAGAATTTAGAGACGAGCATCGTTAAAATTTGGGGCAGTATAAAGCTTTCGCTTAGAATTCAGTGTTTCCCAACCGGGGGCCATATGGCTCCCTGGGGGCCATGGCACATTTGAAGGGGGCCACAGGAAAATGTTATTTTGTAAAATAGAGTTAAATCTGCATATTACCTACTGAAAATAATGCTTATGGGGGCCACGGGAAAAAATAAGGTTCCTAAGGGGGGCCATAAGCCAAAACCGGTTGGGAACCACTGGCTTAGATAACTGTATAAAAACTAGGATCTTTTCCGTTTGACTGCCGCCATTGAAACATAATTAAACTTTTTGTATTTTGTATTTTAACTGAAATGTCTTGATGATACAAAATAAGTTACTTTATAAAAAGCTTTTCTTAATTTCCCCTTCAAATTTTGTTTCTTATAAACAATTTTAATTACTTTCAAGATCCATGCTTAATTTTTAAGTTTTAATCGTGCACTCAGAAAAATAAGGGGATCACCTGAAGATCAGGGCCTCCAGCCTTCTTTAGTTAGCTTTATAAGGCTAACTAACAAAAATATCACGACCTAACCTAACCAATCGTCAAGGTCGTACAGTTGACCTAACGATTGGTTAGGTTAGGTCGTGATATTTTCGTTAGTTAGCCTTATAAGGCTAAGTAAAGAAGGCTGGGGGCACTGACCTTCAGGTGATCCAAATAAGGAAGTTCAACTTATAAATATAAGTCATTATAAGGGAAAATTAAGAAAAGCTTTTTTATAAAGTAACTTATTTTGTATCATCAAGACATTTCAGTTAAAATACAAAAAGTTTAATTATGTTTCAATGGCGGCAGTCAAACGGAAAAGATCCAAAAACTATTCCAAAATAGAAAGTCCTTCGATGAAAGTTTAATTATACTTTTGGTTATGAGACTATGATAACGCTGTCCTGTGAAACAGTAGGCTAGTTTTCATCCTTTTTTATATTTGATTAAATTAGGCAGTATTTATGTACTAATTTCTTATCTTGGTGGTACGGTGAATTATTATTATTACACAAATTTGTCGTCATTTTTTTCCTATTTTCAAGTTTAAGTAACAGGAATTTAGCACAGTCGTGAATTATGAATATAATAAAAATATTGATACGCATAATGATATTCCCAGAAGCAAATTTAATACTTTCTTATGACACACATCGAGATTAGTTGGCCAAATAACCATTCTTATTGCCATGTTTCTTTTTTCCTACAGTCATCTCCGCAGTAAAATTTGTGGTGGAAATTTTTTTTCTCTGTGGAACGAGTATCATTAATATATATATATATATATATATATATATATATATATATATATATATATATATATACAGGGTGGGCCGTAAGTTTCCATACATAGGAAAAATTAAACGTTTGTTTTTATGTTTCAGATACCCTAAGAATATGCGTTTGACGTAAGATCTTGTTTACTGATGAAGCAAATTTTTACGTCAATGGAGAGGTTAATCGGCAAAACATACGTTATTGGAGTAATGCTAACCCTAACTGGCTGAGTCCGACGAAGATGCAAGGTTCCGGTAAAGTGATGGTGTGGGCCGGGATATGGGGTGACAGAATTATTGGACCAATTTTTGTCAGTGGAAATCTTAATGCCGAAAGGTATCTTAACATGTTGCAAGAAGAGATTTTCCCATCCCTGCTAAACGAGGAAGGTAACTTCCCAGTTTACTTCCAGCAAGATGGAGCTCCACCTCATTATGGTCTTCACGTGCGTCGGTATTTGGATCAGCAGTTTCCGGATGCTTGGATTGGTCGGCGTGGTCCTGTGGAGTGGCCTCCCAGATCCCCAGATCTCACCCCCCTTGATTTCTATCTTTGGGGGCACTTGAAGGCCATGGTGTATCAGGAAAAGATACGAGACATAAATCATCTAAAGGAACGTATCACCAACGCCATTACAAGCATAACGTCAACTGTGCTAATGCGTGTTCATCAACAGTGGGGAACACGTATTGAAATGTGTTTTCAAAACAATGGCAACCATGTAGAGCATATTATATAAATAAAAATGGTTGTCCATAAAAAAATGTTTATTTTTCCTATGTATGGAAACTTACGGCCCACCCTGTATATATATATATATATATAAACAATCCAATTACGCCTTCTACTCATATTGTAAACTGAACTTCATAATGTTTGCAGATGATACAACTGTCTTTTTCTTGTAAAAATATTAATTCGGTTAAGAATATATTTAATTCAGAATTCATCAGTGTAATAAAATGGTTGACCACCAATAAACTCTTACTGAATACCAGTAAAACAATTTCATGATTTTATTAACAAAAGAATGTATATCTTGATGAACTTAATGCTAATGAAATCGCTATAAAGGAGTGTACTTGACAAAATTTCGTGATGTAATGCTAGATAAGAATTTGCAATGGAGCGATCATGTAAATTATGTCGTGAAAAAGAATTCAAGGAGCGATGCAATAATGTTTAAACTCAGAAATGTCGTCCCTAAACAGGTTTTATTAACTATTTATCATAATCTTGCTCTTCCTTATATAACGTAGTGCACCCTTGTATGGGAAACCACTAACAACGCATAAAACGGTATCTTTGGCATCCAAAAAGAGCAATTTCCTTGATCACTCTAGTGCATTATTTAAAGAGTTAGACTTAATAAAGCTTAATGATGTAATCAAACTGGCACTTTTTATTTATATTTACGGGTTACAGTGTGGAATGTATACATGAGAGAGAGAGAGAAAAAAAAAAGAGAGAGAGAGTTACAAGGATAAGAACTACCTCAAAAGGCCTTGCGCACCATATCGAGGATGTACCAATGACCACGGGTGCCAGGGAAAAATTCCTACACCCTCAAATAGTATGCAAGATTCGGTCTAGCCTTTTCTTGAACTGACCCACAGAGGAACTGCTCACAACTTCTGAAGGTAGCCTGTTCCACGTGTCACAGATCTTATAGGTAAAGTAAATCCCACACACACTAGTGCTAAACCGTTTCAAATCCAACTTCCAGCCATTGTTGCGAGTTATCACTTAAACTAAACATGCTTCTAAAATCGATATCGTTGAACCCGTGTAAGAGCGTGAAAACCTCAATGAATTGGCAGTGCAAAAGAAGAGAGAGAGAGAGAGAGAGAGAGAGAGAGAGAGAGAGAGAGAGAGAGAGAGAGAGAGAGACTAGATCAGCTTGAGTATTTCTTATACTATTATTATTCTTGATTGCATATATATATATATATATATATATATATATGTAATCCTCAAGAAGTGCTACTCTGAAAAAAAAGTTACAAATAATTTATCTGTGAGGGAAGCAGATCTTTAATCTAAATATGCGAATGCAAAGAAAATGTTCAGTGGGTGGATACCTTCTTCCTGTAAGCGAAGTAAAGGCTTTGAGGTCTGGGGTTCGATTCCCGATGATGATGGTAATAATAATAATAAAAGAACAATTGGCCGCATCATTTGGGGTGAGCTCTGTGCCAGTTACTGACTGATTGACTGTTAAAATGATGCAAATAGAAAATCATTTAAGTTTTCAGATTTTTACAGATAATTGTAATTTTTACCAGTGAAATCGTATTAAAATGATTAACATTAAAATTATATTATTATTTTTTTCACGAAGGAGGGGCCAAGGGTGAATACCGCAAAACGTCCCTCCCCCAAATAAAAAGAGAAGAAGAGAGTCAAAATAAAGGTCGAGAGTTAGCATCCAAAGCTTCATCCCAGGAGCACTGGAAAGGAGGACCTTTCTTCTCTCTTTGGTGCTCGGGTAAGGAAGGTTGTACCCGCCGCAGTGCAGGTTTTTCGTTTGTTGAAGAGACTAACTTCCTCCTTCTTTTGTAATTTTTTGAACCCTCATTATTTGCCTTTTCACATTTTTCTCTTCATTTCATCCATGGCCTTCATTCCTTAATTTTCCATCATTCTCAGTTTTATGTAATTTAATTTTTAGATTTCACTGATGAATTTGTCTCAATCCATCAAACACTTAGTTATGCCGCATTTGGAATATATTATATATATATATATATATATATATATATATATATATACACAGGGTGTACATAAAGTCAGGATCTATTTTTGTGAAATAATTATTTTTTTCTATTTTTCTTTTCAGAAGCCCTTAGAATGAATGCAGAAGAGCGTGTGGCAATAGTAATTTGGCGAATCGAGGGAAAGAAATACAATGACATCAGAGAGAAGTTTAGAAGGAGATTTCATAAGCCGGGGCCAATAGACAAGACAATACGAAAATTGGTGAACAAATTTAAACGAACGGAATCTGTAAATGATGAAGCAAGATCAGGACGACCGTGTATGTCAGATCTTACCGTGAATGCAGTACGCGGAATTATCACTGAGGAGCCACGTACGTCCGTTCGTGCTGCATCACACAGACTCGGCCTCCCGACGTCATCTGTGCACAAAATTCTGAAAGTTAATTTGCAGAAGAAAAGCTATCATTTGCAGGTTTTACATGATTTACATGAGGAAGATTTCCCTCGACGAAGTGCTGTGTGTGCTGATCTCGTAGAACAAATCTGGAGTGATAATTTAATGGACAACATTCTCTTTAGTGATGAAGCCACTTTCCATACGTGTGGAAAAGTAAATCGCCATAACTGTCGAATTTGGGCAGATGAAAGACCGAATGATTTCGTCCAAAATTTGGAAAGAGACTCACCTAAAGTTAATGTCTGGATGGGTTTAACAAAATCTAAGGTTTATGGTCCTTTTTTCTTTGCTGACGCTACAGTTACGGGGCTTATTTATCTGGACATGTTGCAGCAATTCCTTGAACCTCAGCTGATTGGGGATATATATATATATATATATATATATATAAATAATTATATTAAACATCGTTCTGCGGAGTTTTGCGGAAGCGATAGATAATTTCGAACTAAAAATCCAGTAAATAAATTTGTTTCCGCAAGAGTTCATTTCGATTAAAACTTCATCAGCAATTGAATCATTGTTCAGTGTATATCTCAAGCATACGCGAATTGCCCCAATTATGTCTACTCTGACCATAGCTTCTCTTGTCTTTCTACAACAAAAAAAAATTTAATTACGGGGCTATAAAACCCTTCCATTCTGAACTTTTCTCATATATATATATATATATATATATATACATGTTTATTTCTTTATTGGCTGTTCTCTGATTGCCAAGATTCGAGGTAAGGTACGCATTTTAAATTGTAAATTATAAATTATATATATATATTATTTTCCATAAATATTTATGTGCTTCTAAATTAATGCAGTTTGACAAAGATGCTTACACGAGTGTTTAGATGAACTTTTTTCCGGAATTGTACATATATAGGCTCACCTTTGCTTTCCGTCCGAATTGTTTATTCTGGCGAAGCTTTACACGCCACCTTAGATCTACTTTTAAACGGGGAAGTATATATATATATATATATATATATATATAATATATATATGAGAGAGAGAAACGTGGAAAGATGTTTACACGAATTTTTAGATGAACTTTTTCAGGAACTGTACATATATACGCTCGCCTTTGCTTCCCGTTCAAATTGTTCATTCTGGTGAAGCTTTACACTCCACCTTAGACCTACTTTTAAACGGGGGTGAAATATATATATATATATATATATATGAGAGAGAGAGGGAGAGAGAAATATACAAACAGATAAACAACATGATCGAGTGTTGCAATAACGGGATCCTGCCCCTACGAACTGTGGAAGGATGTTTACACTCCACCTTAGCCCTACGGTTTAACACGGATCATTAGGGCACCCTGGCTAGCAACCGCGGAAGGACGCGCCGGGTCTCGAGCCCGCCTCCACTCCACCTTAGACTTACAGTTTAACGCGGTCGCTCGACGCATATAAACGTAATGGGCGTATAGATGGGTGTGTACGTGCCGTGTACACTATGCCAACAGGCTGATGATGCCTGGAGACACTGGCTGATTAGGTGCCATATAAGACAACGACCGCTCGGCTGAAGTCTTAATATGCGCTTGGCTCCTGTCAAGCGAACACCTCTCCTCTCTCTCCTTTCTCTTAGGTTAGGTATAACCCTTTGGGGGATGAGGCCGTCCCAGCTTATCCCCCAAAGAGGTCTACCCCAGTGGGTTCATTGCAATTTGGGGTATAACTCCGCCTCCAAGTTGCATAACCCCTTGTTGCTCATTCCCCCCTCCCCCATTTAGGGGGTGCCGTACAACAAAGGGAAGGGGGTTGGCACTATGGGTGCCTTGCAACAAAGAGTGGGGGGAAGGCACTCTTGCAACAAAGGGGAGTGGGGGTTGACACTTTTGCAACATTTGCAATTGCATTGCACTCCAACATTTTGCGGTCATACTACTAATGTATTCTAATTTGGTCTGCTTGACCGATCTTAATCTATGGAATGATCACTTAAGTGGCTTTCCTAACTACTCTATCTAAGAAATATACAAATAATGTACAACAATTTGTCTAACTAGGGAAAAATTTGAAAAAAATTGTAACAAAATTAAAAAAAAAATTGTAAACGAAATTTCACTCGAATGTACGTGAATTTACAATAATATTATGATTGGTACATTAAATAAAATTATTCTATGCTAATTATAATAGTGGAAATAACTCGGTTTCAATAAAAAGAATGTATCATTGGTGTATGTAGTGTTCACTGTGTTTTGTGTTGATTCTGGCTTGATACTAATTATTAACTGTTAATTATACTGATTTCTCAAATGTTTATTAATTAATTTGAAAAAAAGGCTCTGTACTTAACAAGATTCCGACGGCGAAATCCTTGAAGACGTGTCCTGAAGACGTGTTTTACTGGCCACTTGTTCATGGACGAAGAATGGGTGTGGAGAACTTGGAATCGTGGCAACGGGTTTAGTGTTGCCTTCTTTATGGAGAACAATAATTTTCAACGTATTCTTGTATGAAATTTCTTTATTTGGAGCCATTATACTATCTTATCTGCAAAAAAATTAGAAGATGAGGCATTTTTTGTATTAAAGTTTAACGAAGAAGATGATATTTTTAAAGAAATTTGCGATTACATGAGGGTATAAACAACATGTGTGAGTCATTAAATCTATAAAACATGTTATTACATCAAATTGAGTAGTATATTTACCAGTAAAGAACCTGGCCCTCAAAATTAGCATGGTGTACTGATTCATCGGCATTAGCAGAATCGGCCATTTTTTGGGCATTGGCATCGGCCAAATTTACCTGATTCTCTTACTGATTATTTGAAATTTTAAAATTTTCATTACAAAACAAACTCTATATTTACAGAAAATTGAATACCAAAAACACTGATAATTAATTTATACTCATTTCAAAGTGCAATTTCTATAAATATTTTACATTCACAAAAACGGCAAAGCACAATAAGTTAAGGTGTCCATAAATTTACATTTTCTCGACTGGCTAATCTCTAAATATTATAAACTATTGTAATGTAATTGTAATTGGTTGTGTAATGTCTATTTTTGGTTCAAATTCACTAGTATATAAAAAGTTGTATTGTGGTAACTGTTCACATAGACTTGTAGTAATCATAATGGAACCTTATTACTGTATAAGACAAGTAAACTACATGCAGTTAAACGCTGTATACGATCATATTAATTGTTTATCTTTATGAACACAGACATTACAATATAAAATTACCTGTATGTCAATGAATACACATTCAATTGTTCTTTAGATATATATGTCTGTGTTGTATGTTGTGAGACTCGGTTGTCCCCCTTCCACCCCACCTTCCCTTGTTGGGGTACCCTGACTAACACTGCGGCGTTGCCACATGTACGGAGTCGCTGTGAGGCGAGGAACATTACAAAGCCAACCTCAAAATTTTCAGATTCCATTACAGTGGTAAGAAACTGGGTAAAAGATCTACACTTTCCAACCCCAAATATTTTTCTCTGTGGTGATTTTAATTTCCCATTCATGAAATATAAAAGGATAGGAAAAAATATATGTATGCACCAGGACAAGGGGGGCACACGGGAAGACCAAGAGCAGGTAAAAATGCTACGAGCTCTTGCTGATGAATTTATGTTAACACAAGAAATAACAGAAAACACAAGAAAAAACAACTGCCTAGATTTGTTATTCACAAACAACAGCAACCTAATTGATAATGCAGAAATATCCCCAACTATAATATCGAACCACAGCATTATTGAAATAAGAACCAATTTAAAAGCAACAGGAAAGGAAAGAACACGAACAACAGAAAGCAGCAAATTCGAAATTTTTAATTTTCACTCGAAAGCTATAAAGTGGGAAGATGTTGCATCCAGCATGGAAGTAATAGATTGGAAAACCATTTCGAGACCAAGACAACGGAAGAGATGCTAATGACTTTAGAGGAGAAGACGCTGGAAATTGTGGAAAGACATGTCCCAAAAATACAACAAAGAGGAAAGAGAAGCAGGTTCGAAAGACAAAAGAGGGCATTGTTTCGAAAGAGAAAAAGAGTGACTGCAAAATTAAGTAACTGTAAAGATAACAACAGAAAAGTATTAAATGATAAACTGCAGAGTATCGATGACGTCATAGAGGAACTAATTCAGAAGCATTTTGGCGCATTTTGGCGCCGCTGATTGGGAGGCCCTTAAGCAGTACGTCTGTGATTTCCCATGGAATGGTTAGTACTTCCGTGGCCGGGGCCGTTCTGAGTGTGCAGAGGGCATCACAGAGGTGATTCTCTCGGGCATGGAGGCGTACATTCCATATTCTATTCCTACTACTAATGCAAAAAAACCTTGGTTTAACTTTACTTGTTCTAATGTTATCCGCAAAAGAGAGGAGGCTTTCAGAAGGTACCGTCGCCATCCAACTCCTGACTCTTACTTCGCTTATATTTCTGCCCGGAATCGTGCAAAATCTGTTCTTCGACTCACCAAAACTTCCTTCATCCGACAAAAATGTGAAAATCTATCCAATTCTAATTCTTTTCGCTCTTTCTGGCATCTAGCAAAGAACCTCTTCAACAACTTCACTTCTTCTTCTTTCCCTCCTCTTTTCCATTCCGACAGCACAGTTGCCGTCTCTTCTCCTGACAAAGCTGACGCCTCCAATTCAACCCCGGACGATTCCGGTGCTGTCCTCCATCTCCTTCCCCATCTGACTTTATTATGTCTGAAATTACTGTAGAATATCTTCTAATGATGTTTTTTCTGCCCTACCTGGGCTCAACTCTAGGAAGGTGTATGGTCCTGATGGTGTCCCTCCTGTTGTTCTTAAGAACTGTGCTTCTGTGCCTGCACCCTGCCTAGGCAAACTCTTTCGTCTTTATCTTTCATCTAGTACTTTTCCTTCATGCTGGAAGTTCGCTTTCATTCAGCCTGTCCGAAAGAAGGGTGACCGCTCTCAACCCTCCAACTATCGTCCAATTGCTTTGATTTTTTGCCTTTCCAAAATTTTTTAATCTATCCTCAATAGGAAGATTCTTCAACACCTTTCTTCTCACAATCTTCTTTCAGATCGTCAGTATGGATTCCGGAAGGGAGGCTCTACTGGCGATCTTCTTGCATATCTCTCTGATTCTTGGTCATCCTTCTTTCGGGATTTCGGTGAAACTTTTGCTATTCCCCTAGGCATATAAGAAGCTTTTGATAGAGTCTGGCACAAATCTTTAATTTCGAAACTGCCCTCCTTCGGTTTATATCCTTCTATCTGTGCCTTCATCTCTAATTTCCTTTCTGGCAGATCTATAGCTGCAGTTGTAGATGGCCACTGTTCTTCTCCTAAAGCTATTAACAGTGGTGTTCCTCAGGGTTCTGTCCTGTCACCTACTGTTTTCCTTTTATTTATTAATGATCTTTTAATACGCACTTCCTGTCCTATTCACTCCTATGCTGATGATTCCACTCTTCACTTCTCCATCCGCTTCCCAAAGCGTCCCTCATAGCAGTCGCTTTATGATTCGCGTGAGGCGGCTATGGGGCACCTGACCTCTGATCTTTCTGCTATATCTGATTGGGGCAGAGAAAACCTTGTGGCTTTCAATGCCTCAAAACTCAGTTCCTCCACCTGTCTACTCGTGACAATCTTCCACATGACTATCCCCTTACCTTCAACAACACACAAATCAATCCTTCCTCTTCTCTTAACATTCTTGGCGTTTCCTTTTCTCGTGATCTTTCCTGAGAAGATCACATATACTCTCTTTCTAAAACAGCTTCTAAAAGGTTAGGTGTGTTGTACCGCCTCCGCGGTTTCTTCACCCCTACTCAGTTGCTGTCTCTGTAAAGGGGTCTTGTTTCTCATTAAGCTTCTGCAAGCTGGAGGAGTCCACCTAACCTCTTCGGGGGAGAAGTTGGGACGGCCTCACCCTCAAACGGGTATACCTAACCTAAGTAACCTAAGAGAGAGAGAGAGAGGAAGAGACCATCCAGCTTCTGCAAGATGCAGAAGCTTAATGAGAGCTCAAGGTAGCAACACTTGACTTAGAACTCGAAATCCGCCAGTTGGCTTAGAAGGCATAAATGGCCTGTATATATTAATAACCTTCGAACGAATTAAAAGCGCACACAAACGCACATACACTCCCCGACTATACGCCCATAGATACCCTATTATATTTATATATATATATATATAATATATATATATATATAATATATATATTAGGGTGATTCAAATATGGGGGTAAAAATTTTTTTTTTATATTTTAATGTGTTCAACCCTTTAAATGGTTCATTTCAGCATAAAAAAACTATCCTAAAATATTTTGGCAAATTTTTAATTTTTAGGGGTTGCTACCAGCAATTAAAAATTGACAGAACGACTCAAATTGTCAAATTTTTCCACACCACCCAGGGGGTACAGTACAAGGCGCATTGCTTTTTTTTAATGTGGAAAGCTCCCCCGTAGGTCCTACCATAACCACAAGCATGCATAATTAAACTAGCATGATATTTGAGACATTAGCTGTCCTTACTTCATCAATGTTTCTTTCTTTCTATCAGGGTAAACAGCCCTGTAGTTTTTCACTACTTGTAGCAAGAATTGTTTTTGATCTTCGTCATGTGTTAGTATTTTATTATATTCATCCATTAATTTTACTCCTCTTTCCGCTATATCATTCACGACTTTCCACTGTTTGATAGATTTCTTAGCGGAGTTATACTCTTCATCATTATGCCATTCTTTAGCATCTTTGAGTAAAAATTTTGAACTAAATTCTGTTATTGTAAAGAATCTTTGAGTATTTGATGACAAAATCTTCTAATTTCTTCGTTGGAATAAGTGCAGGATCTAGAAAAGCCCGTTTTGCAGGAAGAGTTTCTGTTGTATTTTGCAAGGCCTTTACAATTTTGTTTTTCGTTTCAGTAGGCACTTCATCATCATAAAAGGCCAAGGCTACCAGTTCTTCTGATAGGTACCAGAGGTGACCTAACAGTTTTTTAATAGCAACAAATGCAATTGTGTCATTTATTTGTTTGTAGACTACAAGATTCTGTAATAATTCCAGAGCAAGACGAGGAGCGCAAGATGGCACAGAAGCTGTAAACCATGCCTTTACATATAACCGAGTAGCAAATAGACAGATGTCTTTTAGTCCTTTTTTGTCTTTTACTGAAATTTTGAACTGAGATTTGAACATAAATTTTTTTAATGAATATGTAATTTTGGCCATCCACCTAGTCCGATGAAGTCCCGCTGGATGTTTAAATTTGATTCCACCTTTTGGTTCACCTCCCAAAAAAATAATTGTTAACTGCAATAGTTCTAGGTAATCGTCTCTTGGTTGGAATGTATCTAGTTGATTTGTTGCAAATATAATTGTCATCTTTGATGTCATGAATATTTTCATAGATATCTGGATCTGATAATGCTGTCTCGTAGTCCTCCTTATTAATGCTTGACCATTTTTCTCTGAACTTCTTAAAAAGGACTATATCTGGGCCAGAAGATGGTGATAAAGACTTTGAAACAACAGCTTCCAGCATAATTTCAAATATATGGTGTCGACATGCCAGCCACAATAAATCGTTGTCGAATTTTTGTTCTAGAAGAATAGCTGCACCATTTCTAGGACCAGTATTGGCTGCCGTTGTATTGAAACACATGCATTTTATTTGTTCGCAGATGTCCCATTCAAGCGATGTCTGATTGTTTGCATTAAAAAGAGACGCATTTCTGTCACTCAATTTTGCAACATCAAGACTTCCTAATAATTTATCATCAAACAATTTTCTACGTTTGCCAACCTTACTTTTCCATGTTGAAGGTTGTGCAGCACAGAAACCAGATTCATCACTTTTACTCTCCTCTGATTCTGATTCTGATGATGTACTGGTGAGTATGACAGCCTCTTCATTCTTCTTTCTTTTGATCTCTTCTTCTGCTTTCCTCTTTTCATAACGTTGTTGCTTTTCTGCTGCTCTTTGTTCTTTTTAGCAACAGCCTTATCAATGGTACCCATTTTTCCATGACGTCCTTTCTCACGTTGCATTTTCAAGAATTTCTTATCTTCTATTTTATAAGCTGCATAGCATTCTCATGAGCAATGTCAAATAAGTTTTCCAGTTTATCTTTCCATTTTTCTTCTTTATTATTTAAATTTTGTGATCTTTTCAATTTGTTTGCTTTGTTTTTGTTAAGCAGCTGTCATTCCTTCAGTATTCCTTGAATTTTATCTACTACATGTATTCTTTGTTTTGCTGGTATTCCTGCTTTTTTCCAAACTGCTAGCACATCATCTGCAGTAGAGCAGCATGATTCTCTAATGTCTTGCTTTAATATTTCTGTAGTGCATGAAGAGGGCCATCATTTCCTTCTCCGATGGTGATACGGATGTTTTTAGTACTGCAGAGGGCTGCCCAATTAGCCATACTTCAGTTTCTTTTCTTGTAGAACTTCTCCCAAATGAGCAACTGGGTGATAGTGAGTTAGGCCTAGCTTCCATAATCGATTAATTGGTATCAAAATTACGAGTTCCAAGCAACAATTAAAAGCAAGCTAGTATATAAACCATTAATTAAAAATTCTGAAATATAAACAATTAAACATAAAATCA
The DNA here is from genome assembly GCA_023014485.1 of Bathynomus jamesi. Classification (NCBI taxonomy): domain Eukaryota; kingdom Metazoa; phylum Arthropoda; class Malacostraca; order Isopoda; family Cirolanidae; genus Bathynomus; species Bathynomus jamesi. The sequence goes on along the minus strand of JAJOZX010002527.1, from coordinate 407,031 downwards.
TAAGTTGTAAAAACAAACAAATTGAAAAAGAGGGAAACTTTGACGCCTGGTAGCACATAGTAAATTTTATTTTAAATTCACCAAATTTGGCATACACTACTTTTTTGTCATGGGGAACAAAAATACAGGTTGAACAATTAAAAAAAAAAACTTTGATTTTTTTGAATCACCCGAATATATATATATATATATATATATTATATATATTAATATTATATATATATATATATATATATATATATATGTAAAAAGTGAACAATGAACAATTCCTACACCATCATTATATGGATTCATTGTCTTCATGCAGAACTTATGTCCGAATAGTTTTATGTTCGAATGTCCATTTTTACATAAGAACCAAAATCGCTTAACGCGAGTTTGGATAATAATTTTACTTGTAGCTTCCTATTTTTGTTCATGTCACAACCCTACGATCTACCCTTTCTATGGTTTAGTCGTATCCATTATCCATTTTCCATTTGTTATAAAAGTTATAATTAATTATGAATTGTCTTGCATCTCACCCTCGACCCTAGATTATGCATACACATTGCATGTAACAGGATTGGAACCCGTAGTTGTACTTCTTAGTCATTACTACCCACTTTTTGTCTCTAATTCATCTTTCTAATAATGACTTATACACTATGACGTCACAAAATAACTTTATTCTCTTTACGTTTCCCACTCTGTCTCTAATTCGTTCTTGTAAATCTTCCTAACAATGATTTGTACTATACGTAAAAATTCAATAACTATGACGTCACATTTTCCCGTCATTTATTTCCCTAAGGACTAAACACTCTATAGAAGTCATTATTTATGTTATGTAGTATAAATATAATTATTATTCAACCACACTCATTCTTACATTCCTATCTTATCTTGACCATTATCCAATATAAATTTTATTAAATATTCATTTTTACTCGTGTCGGCGCGAAAGTTTAGGTTCGTTCGAGAACGCGAAAAAACGTTCTCGTGTTATTTTTTTCATTTTTATTTTTAATTATATGACCTCCCGAGGTGAACTCAAAACAATGCTTAGTAAGATCACATTCCACTCATCACAGCAGAATTCGAGCGCCTCAAAGATAAAAAAGTCTCCTTTCGCTTTGATTCGAATTTATAACATTATCATGTGTTATGTTATATTATGTGTTATGTGCCCATGTACTTTGTACTATATTTCTAACATCTTAATTGTCTATTAATATGAAACACTGTCAAAACAAGACAAAGTTATAGTAACTGTTTAATTGTAATTAACTGTAAATTAACAATAACTTGTAATGTACTTTAATGAAACTGTAATGAACAATAACTTGTAATGTACTTCAGTGAAACTAATTAAATGTAATGATTTAATTTATAATGTGAGAATGTACTTTAATAGAAGTGTAATTAAACAACAAGTGAATATGAATTAATTGGTAATTGTAATCCATAATTGTAATCGTAATTGTAATGAACCAAAATTAATACGTACTCAGTCATGTACTCAAAATTGTGCTTATGTGCTATTACGAAATGATATTGCCGTCAAAAATGTAGAATCGGCGATACTGTTGTTCTTTTTTATTTATATTTTTTTAGTTGAAATCTTTCAAAAAACATCTGATTGTGTTTAAAAAGGGGGGAAACTTAACCTTCGATTGTCTCCCCCAAACATTTAGACTATTATACTGTACTTGTAAAAAATTACTTCACTTCTGATTAGGACTTCTGATTAGCATTTCATCGTTGCACTTCATCATTGTACTTCAGATTAGCACCTCATTAGGAGGGGGCAGAGGCCCCTTGCCTCCTTAATATATTTTTAGATTCCGGCCTGAGCCATGGTCGAAAGAGGTCGAACCTCTACCCTTGTAAATTCAGAGCAATACCTGTAATTTTTAAGAAGTAAACCACAGTAAAAGAAGTTTTTATCTTTTTCCTTCGAGCCGTGCTCTCTGCAGGAACTCAGTCAGTAAGTCGACAAGTTATAAAAGAGAAAAGTCGATAATTTTAGTATAAGAGAAAAGATCAGAGAATTATAAAAAGAGAAGAATTAATAAGCGAGAGAAAAGAATTAGAAAGAATTATAGAAAAGTATAAAGAAGAAACATCCGTTGTTGCCTCCGAACCAGAACCCCCCCGTCGAATCCGAACCGACTCAGGGCCATAAAGGGGGGGGTTAACATATATATATATATATATATATATATATATATATATATGTAAATCCCCAATAGCAAAATATATACGAGCATAACGACCACACAAAAAACCACCATATCATCACCAATCGTCTACGTATAGACTTTTAGGAGCTCATCCCATCAACACCACGTAACCGATATGAGGTCTACAGCCAAGCGTCTATACTTATACGATTGGTGGTGAAACAGTATTACACAACCACCACCACATCCACCACCACCGCTTTACTTACCAGCTCCTGGTAGACCGACAAGGTGTCTAAATACGAACCAATAGACAGAGCTATTAAATATAAACAAATACGTTTATGGGGCCAAGGGGTAGACCGACAAAGTATCAAAAAAAGTCAACGCCAATAGTTTTTCTATTGAACTTCTCATGGTATAATACCACAAGGCCAATTTGATATTTGGTAGGCGATCTTTTAAACAAAAAATCGAATAAGATAAACTAAGTTTAATACAAAAACAAATTTTCATCATAATACACAATTTTATCCTTAAACTATAACATAAAAAGCATTAATATGATTTTTAAAACAAAATAGAAATTAAATTAGGGGTAACTATTTCATTTTTCCTCTTTTGGCCAACTATTTTGTTTCAATACAAATTTATCTTTTAGACACCAATATATCTTTAAACCTTATTACAAAAAAACATTAATATAATTTTATAATAAAAATAGATTCTATTTCGGGGTAACATTAATTTTCCTGTTTTGGCCAATTATTTGGTTTCAATATAAATTTATCTTTAAGACCAATATATCTTTAAACCTTATTACAAAAAAATATTAATATAAAAATTAATAAAAATATTAATATAAAAATATTAATAAAAATATTAATATAAAATATTAATATAACCACCTCGGTGGTGTAGTGGTTAGCGTCGCTGACTACGAATCCATCGGCCCGGGTTCGAGACCCGACGGCAGCAGGCACGCAGCAAAACCCAGCTGTTCATCCTTCCACACAATAAAGAAAGTGGTTGGTAGGTAAATGGGTATCCTGGGTGGCCTAGTGGTTAAGGCGCTGGGCTGCTGGTGGGGCGTGGTTCGGATTCCACGTCAAACTGTAGGTCTAAGGTGGAGTGAAAAGCTTGACCTTCATCAGAATGAACAATTCGGGCGGAAGGTAACCAAAGGTCTCCAAAGGTTTTATATATATTAAAAATAGATTCTATTTCTGTGTAACTTATTCATTTTCCTCTTTTGGCCAATTATTTTGTTTCAATATAAATTATCTTTAAGACACCAATATATCTTTAAGCCTTATTTCAAAAAATATTAATATAACTTTATATTAAAAATAGATTTTATTTCGGGATAACTATTTCATTTCTCGTCTTTCGCCCAAATAGATTCTATTTCGGGGTAACTTATTAATTTTTCCTCTTTTATCCAATTATTTTGTTTCAATATAAATTTATCTTTAAGCCACAAATATATATATATATATATATATAAAATAATAATAATAATAATAAAACAATTGCTAAATAATATTGTTTTTGGCTCTAGAAGGATGCATCGGTTCGATGGAATTTAGATTGCGACAGATCGGCGCCTGGAAGCAAAACCCACCTGTGTGGAGATGACAGGTAAATTTCGAAAAACACCTGACATTTCTTATTTTTGTCTTAAATACACTTCGATATGCACCAGTTTGCTTGACACCTCAGAATTTTTTTTTTATTTTCCAAGCAAAACTTCTCTCTCTCTCTCTCTTACGGTCCTGTTTCATTTCTCAGAGAAATCTATGGAATGGATAAGTAATATATGACACGCCCGCCCAGAATTCGCTGCTCGTGCAATTACACTGGTCTACAGCCAAAATGCTTCGCAAATTTGTAAATTATTTATTAAGAAATAGATTGGATCATTTTAACATATTGCTTCCCATAATGTTTTTGATATTAATATAAATGGAATACTAACCTAACTTAACCTTACCTAATTTAAAATTATTAAAATGCAATGTAATTACATTAATTTATTAAAACAAAAAAATATAACTACACGCATGCGCAGTAGAGTCAAGGCCACATCATCAGTTCATTCGCGGAAGTCATACAGTGCACCCTTGTCAAACTCTTTTTAGTGTTTGCTTTAGAAACTGAATTTTTTTCAGCCTAATTTTGAACAAAGATGCCTCGTAATTGCGTGAACAGTGTAGATAACTTCTGTTATGTTTGTGGAGAATTGACTTTTGCATTACAAAAGCGTGATATAACCGCAGTGATTAGGAAAGCCTATCACCTTTATTTTGGCTGTAAGATTGGAGATCAGGACACAATATAGTTACAATTATACACACACACATAAAACTTTACACAATACATCGAGTGCGCACAAATGGGAACTTTTTTTCTGTCTGCATACCAATTCATCATTCATCTCAGTGTCGCACAAATCGAATAATTTAAAAAAAATTATAAATCCCTTCCCACGTGACATGTGCAGGAGAAATGAAAGACAATACATCCCGCAAGTATTACTAAAATATCCTTGTTATCGGTGGGGATTCCAGACAATTTAAGGGACATGCAACTGTTCGAGAAATTTTACAATAACAGGGTCACTCCAGGGATGAGTCCCCAGTGAATTAAAATAATACATTCCCTATTTTTTAAGTATATTGCAAACCAATGACTCCCCTCGCCCCCAGGAACGTCCGTACTGACAATAATTCCCCTGCATTTTCTCGTAGTTGGTAATTTCAATGTTTCATTCTTCGCAAACATACCGATAAATTTGGAGCGTGTGATTCGGTCACTTTTCATTACTCTCTGGAGTGTATTCACGTTCATTTTAAGTCAGTGACTACGTTCCGGAAGCGGTCGACCTCAATTAGGGCTTGTGACTCGAGGTATGCTAGTGTAAAAATGAACAATGAATAATTCCTATATAATCATTATATAACACCGTGTAACAAAAAAAATTTTTTTCTTTGTTTCTGGGCAATAACCTTTATTTTCTGATTCATTATGCTTCAAATCACTGGAAAAAATCTGTCAGTGATTTTAAACTTCGGGTTTGTTCTTAGTACATCGATTTTGTTGAAATAAGAATATTATTATTTTTTAACCCTATATGGACATCTGCGACAGATCTGTAAACGCTTCAAAATTTACTATATATTTACCGAAACAAGTACATTTTAACTTAAATGACGATATCATCAAATTTGTAACGGTTCAAGGAGTTTATATCACGAATTGGCAACTCCTACTGCAGAAAACCGAGCTTTAATGAAAAAAATAAGTTAGTGCGTCAGTAGAAGTACAAGTGTATGGTTACGCAGTTCGTTTTTTATTTTTTATCACTTTATTTGATTGAAGGTAAGTTGAATAATTTTTTATTGCTCAATATATGTTGTTAGAGTGGCTGAAGTAATATAAAACAATTCTGATAAACTGAGCACTAGAATATTTTATTGAAACGTAACAATATTGATGGCTCTGACATCCATGCCTTCTTTGCCACGTGGTATAAGGTTGTCCAATTTGTATTATATATATTACATTATATATATATATTATATATATTATTATATATATTATATATATATATATTATTTATATATATATTATTATATATATATATATATATATATATATTACATTAAAAATCACATATTTATGTTCAAAGTACTCTAAATGAATGTTTAATATAGGTAAAAAAAATTTTAAGACAAAAATAAGAATTATGTCCATATAGGGTTAAATTAATCCATTATTTTTACTTTTTCAGACGTGTGACGTGTGACGAAGTTACTGTTATGGCTGCTCGTGGTTGCAAATACCCAGCGGATTCCTTCTGCTACGTGTGCGGCGAGTTCTTCGCAAAGACGGCTAAAAAACACTGCTTGGACAGTTGCACCCGTGCAAAGGAAGCCTATCATGCCTACTTCGGAATGCCAGTCGGTGACCAAGACAAACGCTGGGCACCACATGTCATCTGTGACTACTGCCGCCGCACTCTTGAAGGTTGGTTTAGAGGAGAGAAGAGGGCAATGTGTTTCGCTATCCCCCGTGTCTGGCGTGAGCCCTCAGACCATCTCACGGACTGCTATTTCTGTATGGTGGACCCAACAAAACGAAGAAAGGGGAAGAATGCGCCTCCCATTGAGTACCCTGACATTCCGTCATCTATTGCACCTGTTCCCCATAACGCGACGGACCTACCTGTGCCACAGCCTCCCTTGAGAGATCAATCTTGTCCAGCAGAAGAAGCAAGCTATGATGATTCCGAGGAGGAGCAAGGTGCGTCATCTGCTGCGCGCCGTCGACGCCGGGTGGCCGGTGAAAGGTGCCCCTACTACCCCAACCAAGAGGACATCAACGACCTCATCAGGGAAATGGCCTTGACAAAGTCCAACGCCGAGCTGCTCATTTCCAGACTGAAGCAGTGGGACTTACTGGACGACAGCGTTCGAATTACTTCCCAGAGGAAGCGGCATCGCGGCTTTTCAGTGTTCTTCACTCTTAGAGATGGGTTGTGCTACTGCCATGACATCAGAGGACTCTTCGACGCTGTGGGCATTCCCTGCAACACCTCTGACTGGCGGCTCTTCATCGACAGTTCATCTAAAAGCCTCAAGGCTGTTTTACTGCACAACACAAATCAGTGGCCGTCGATTCCTCTGGCTCATTCAGTGCACATGAAAGAAGAGTACCAGAACGTCAAAATCCTGCTGAGTGCACTGAAGTACGACCAATTCAGCTGGGAGGTCATTGGCGATTTCAAGATGGTGGCCTTCTTGATGGGGCTGCAGGGAGGCTTCACCAAGTTCCCTTGCTATCTGTGCCTCTGGGATAGCCGAAATACAGCCCTTCACTACGAGAAGAGGAACTGGCCCCTCAGGACCGGCTATGAGGTTGGGGCCCATAACGTGAAGCAAGAGCCGCTGGTGGAGCCAACGAAAGTGCTGATGCCACCCCTGCACATCAAATTGGGCATCATTAAGCAGTTTGTTAAACAGCTGGATTCAGAGGGTGAGGCCTTGAAGCACATCCAGGAGCTGTTCCCGAAGTTGTCGGAGGCGAAGATCAAAGCAGGAGTATTTGTGGGCCCTCAGGTGAAGCGACTTATTGACTCCGACAGCTTTCCTGAGAAGCTGTCTGAGGTTGAGCGGGCAGCTTGGACAAGCTTCGTTTCTCTAGTCAAAGGTTTCCTCGGAAACCACAAGGCAGAGAACTACAGGGAAATCGTTGACGAACTTGTGGACACGTACCGGAGCATGGGCTGCCGGATGTCGCTGAAACTGCACGTACTACACGCCCACCTTGATGAGTTCAAAGAAAACATGGGAGACTACTCAGAAGAACAAGGTGAAAGATTTCACCAGGATGTCAGCTCTTTCGAGGAACGCTACAAGGGACAGTACAATGAAAGTATGATGGGGGACTATATCTGGAACCTTTTGCGTGAGAGTGAACTGAAATACAATCGCCAATCTCGTAGACAAACTTCTTTTTGATTAAACTATAACGCTAGAATTTTTGTATCAATTCTGTATCAATTCTCCGTAGCAATACTCTATCAACGCTCTGCATCACTGCACTGTATCACTGTCTGTGTATTAACATATTATAATACATAATTATTCCCTACTCGTTTCCTTCTTTATATTTTCATTTCTAAAGACGGGGCCTGGAGAACTTCATTTTTCATCATTGATTTATCATAATAATCGTGTTAACATCAATTAAAATTATACTTAACAGGATTCATTTGATTTAAAAGCAGATAGTGTGAAAAACCCTTAAATTAATAAGCAAAAATTTCAAAAAATCAATAAATCGATCTCATGAACTCAGAACCGAAGTCTGAACTTGGTGACTGCTCATTTTTACTTATTTATGCCAATCATTATATGGATCCTTATATTCATTTTCTTCATGCAGTTCTTATGTTGTATGAAATGTTCATTTTTACATGAGAAACCAAAATCACCTGAGCGAGTTTGGATAGAATTTCGATTTGTGCTTTCTATTGTGCTATTCTATTATGGTTGTCTTGCATCTAACCCCCGTCCCTAAATTTTATTAGATTATGCATACACATTGCATATAACAGGATTAGAACCGGTAATTGTACTTCTTAGTCCTTAATACCCACTCTTTGTCTCTAATTCGTTTCTTTTAAATCCTCCCAATAATGACTTACACTGTACGTATGACATAATTTGAATAACTATGACGTAATAAAGTAACTTAATTCCCTTCACGTTTTCCATACGTAGAATACTGAATCACGTGTTTAGTATGTATTCAATATATGTTAAATTCTTTAATAATAATAAAAACTTCATTCTCTATAAGTCATTATTTATATGTTGTATCCTGTCTGGTGTTATGTAGCATAAATATTATTATTCGACCATATTCATCCATACGTCCATACCTCATCTTGACCGTTATCCGTTATTAATTTTATTACTTATTCTCCTACCTATTGTCTACTGACGCCCTATCAACCTATCAGTCCATGTTTACTCGTGTCTATATTACGCACACAACCTATTGTGTTACGTACCGATATGTGTACAATACTTTGTGCATTCGTACATGTCCCCTGATGATCACGATTACGTACATAGTTACATACATGTACATACGTTCACAGGTATTCTTTTTATTTCTTTTCTTTAAATTAATTAATTTCTCGCAATCTCATAAATGCTTATGCGAGTGTTCGAATTCTGCTAACCACAGAGGAAGCGAGCGCTTCTAAGATAAAAGTCTCCTCGCTCTGATTTAAATTTATAAAAAAATTATTATGCGTGTTATGTTTTATATATATATATATATATATATATATATATATATACACATATATATATATATATATATATATATATATATATATATACACATATATATATATATATATATATATACACCGTATGTGCCCATGTACTTTGTATTATATGTCTAACATCTTAATTGTTTATTAATATGAAACACTGTAAAAACAAAACAAAGCTATAGTTAACTGTTTAATTGTAATTAACTGTAATACTTTAATATAATGTAATTAATGTACTTTAATGAAACTGTAATTAATTATAATAATTTATAATGTAATTAATGTACTTTAATTAAACGATAAGAATTTAATATAATGTAATTAATGTACTTAATGACATAATGTACTTAATGACGTAGTGAATGTGCTTTAATGGAATTGTAATTAACGGTAATAAATGAATGTGAATTAATTGGTAATTATAATCATAATTGTAATAAACCAAAATTACACCGTACTCAGTGATGTATTTAGATTGTACTAAATGTCCGACCCGACATTATGTCGCCATTTAGAAATGTACAATCGGCGATATTATTATTTTTTTGTTGGGATAAATTTTGGAGTTGCTTCCTATTTTGCCAAATAATTGGTGACTTGTTCTTTACAAAATTTCTTAATAATTTTTTTAGATTAGATGCATTCTCTCTTCGTTATAAGAGAAACCTTTATTTTTTGCTCATATGCATATCTTAATATAAGAATGCATAGTTGAATTTCCGTTTCTAATTAACTCGGCAGACCCGGAAAACATCAGGTCTGAAAATACGCTGTTTAAGATAGAAATATGGCTTCCTCTTCCTATATCCTGTTTATCTGTTTAACCATTGTCACAACAAAAAAATTTACTTTATTTTTAATTATTGTGTAAAAATAATACAGCCTCTTCAACATTTAATAATAGAACCGGGGTATATAAACCCCACTAATTTTTTCCATGTGCATTCTGATATTGATTACGAGGCTGAGCATTACCTGTAACATTTTAGCAGTAAATTACCGTAAGAAACAGTCTTTATCTTTTCCTTCGAGCCGTGCTCTCTTCAGAGAACTTAGTCATTAAAATTTCCCGATACGTTATAAGAAGAATCCGGGAATTTTCAGAGAATTTAATAAGCCTCTCAGAATCCTCCGAGCCACTATAGAAGTCGGAGAGTAGTAAAGAAGAAACTACTGCAAGTAACAAATCCGTTGCTGCCTCCTAACCAGAACCCCCGTCGACTTCGAACCAACCCTGGCCGAAGACGGAGGGGTTAACACTAGTACAATAATAGGCGCGTCTATCGGGTTGGCGAATTCCAATCTGACTGAGATGTTCCAACTTTGTTGTGGACTTAAGTGTGTATTTATACTAGCAGATAAGTCGGGAGTGATATCAAACGGGTAAAGATTAAATTGGTCGACAAATTCTTTTTGCGTTACGCCAATCCCAAGTTCATCACAGCTACCAATAATATGGGCCAGATTACTATAAGCTCTCTCGCAAAGCGGGAACATAGCGTCTGATGAGTAGGCCGTATCCATAGTCCCACCCAACGCAACGCCATTGACGTATAGCGTTATATTTTAAGGCCGAAATTCTCGAATTTAAAGGCGTTCCTTTTATGGTTTCCATTCGTCGAAACGTGATCCTGCATTCCAATTAATAACCTCTTAGGTAGAACTCCCAGGACCACGTTTTCTAGCTGCTTCGAGGCCAACTCTGCGGGCACCGTGTATAGTTTCATCTGTACTCTGTTAATTGGGTATTTTACTGTTGCGTGTATTACATTTTTTTCAATTTCTTGTTGCTTAACAGAGCTTAATTTCACTCGCCGTACGCGCAGAAATGTTTCCATAAGGTGAATCACAACGGGTTTTGCGCCCTCTTCTTGATCAGGTCCCAGATTTATGCAGATCTCAGGATTCTTGCGGGTGAGTTTTAATTTCATATCCACCCCATTCATAAACAGTTTCTTCTGGAACGTGAAGTCTGTATGCAGACGTCCAAAACATTCGTATATCTTCTTTTAAGAATTTTTAAATTTATCCTTTATACTACTTTCGTCTTTAATCTGATAATAGCCCTCGGTAGTTAAAAAAGTATCCTTTGCTCCTTTTGAAAAGTTGAGGACATTTTCCAGATAGGCTCGTAGGTGATAATAACCCGTTCCTGCCGAGATGATGACTTGGTTTAAATACACCTCACACTGACTGAATATGGAGTGTAGAAAGATGGTTTCAAGATATGCAGAATTATTATCATCGCAGTCCGTTCCATCAGAATGGGCTATACGCAGTTTAGCGTACATGTGCATACAACATGGATAAAAAAAGTATGGGCCTGAGCTGGGTATCACGTGTTCTATAGGTGCACTCGGGGAACTAATTGTGTTTAATGGTTTAATTGTAATAAAGTCACTGTGCTCAATAGAAACTTGTGTTGGGGGCATATCAAAGAGGGACAGCTCCGATTTACAACATTGTGAACTACACGGATGGATGAAGCGTGCCATGACGACTCGGAAATAGTGCCACCTCTCTCGACAAGTAGTACTCAGTCTATGATTCGTGAGAACAATGTCCTCAGCTTACATCAGTTAAAAAAATGATCAACCATAAGTTTCATTCGCTTAGAACACTTCTTTTTTGATGTCCTTTTACGTTTAGCGCCACGTGTTGGTAACCCATTCTTCCGGACAGTCCTCTTCTTTCCGCCATCACGCATTTTTTTCTTTGCATCTTTTTTTAGAGCTTCTTTAGGTTTAGCTCTACCCATTATGTTTTCTATCGCGTTAAAACCTGATTGTAACGCTTTCCTCCCGAGCTATCTCGCGCCCCTCTTCAGCAATGGGACAGCCGTGCGTAGTATGGTTGAAAAAATGGATCCAAGCCCGCTCCCACGCTGATATTTCACCCCTCGATAGACTGTGAAAGGCCTTCTGGTCATTATAACTCACTTATCACTTCTCATAATCACTATAACTCACTCATAACTTCACTGTTAAACTCCCATCACCGAATGGGAAATTTTTTCCCTCAATCGTTCTTATATATATATATATATATATATATATATTGAGATATTGGTTTATAGATTAGTCGCAACATTCAAATAATGGGGCTTCTCATATGTAATGCTCAAGCTCTTCCCTCTATGATATGGGATGTATGGAATGCGCAGCAGACGGGCCTGGGTATCCCCAACAAATTGATGCTTGACGATATTGCTGTAAATATAGCACATGTCTGGGGATGGATAGCCATCACCCAATTTCTCCAATTTCAACTGATACATTAAGGTGGACAAGTCATGTTGTGCCTCGTGAAAGGTATCTCTTTGGAACGCTGCTCCATATCAGCCCCCGGTTATATTTTGAAACAATCTTTTATCTTTAATATTTCTATTGTCCTGTGATTTTAGGGTCAGGGCATGTGCAGGGGTTTCATTGTTTACGATTTCGTATATTAAATCAGCCGTAAGATTTGAGCTTTTTAAACTTCCGTTTAAGTCCCTCACAACATCCTCGGCCGCACCATAACGACCCGGGCATAGTGTTACTACTGTACTGTAATACAGGCCCTCCCCACTCCGAGCGGCACGCATGGTTTCATCCCTAATTACCCCTGCCTTTACACACTCATCACGATCTCTAAGAACCGTAAAACCGGGTTCTTTATAATCAATTAAGAAGCTGGTGGATAGCTGAATTTCGCATAACCCCACTTCATACGAATCACGTTCCAATTCCATGGGCCCATGGAGTTCTGTTACAAAGTTGGCTAGTGTGTTGTTAGGATGTACAGACAGAGAAGAAGAGGACCGGAGTGTGACATAGAAGTGGTTAGGCGCCATGTTGTATACTATTTAAGCTTCATTATTGCAGCAGCTTTTATATACAGTAGGTGTTGAAGCTTTCTGGGTACCCTAGCCATTTCACCAGGTACATTTTTCTCTTTCCTGAACCTTTACTGCCTAAAATATTTTCACTTTTAAACACATTTTTTCCTAAATTAAATGTCACTTTCTGCAACTCCTCGCGGTAAAAGCCTCCTGCGATTTATTCCCCCATTCAAATCTTCATTGAAATACATCATTATCTCGTCTTTAGGTCTCATAGCCAAACTTTAAAAATCTCCCGTGTCCATCCTTGCTCAAATCCCTTCGCGAATTTATTTCCAGAACGCGATAGGCGATAGCCTTACATAATCATTGATTTTGAAACGTGTAGAGTGTGGTGGCGGTGCTCTACGAATATATCTTCTCACCTCACGCTCCGTGTGCGTACCTCTTTCTAAAACTTCGTTAGGTGTTGTGCCAATCGCCCGATGGTGTGAACGGTTTATGACGAGGCCAATGATCCCAGAATGTTTTAATATCTGTATGTGTTTTTATGTTTAAAATAACGATAAATGTGCTCCTTTATGGTACGTTGAACTCTTTCAGCTAAAGAGGCATTATGTATAGAATTGCTAGTGCAGTAACTGATATTAAACTCTGCCAGCATGTTCTGAAAAGTTCGGCCTATAAATTCTTTCCCCATATCCGTACAAAAATAGCCTGGAACCCTGTTTTTTTTCAACATCAGCGTTTTGGTAGCTTCAGCAACTGTTTCAGGCGATTTATTTTTCAGAGGAATTAGCCACAGATATCTAGAGAATACATCTATTATGAATAGAATGTAGCGGTAGCGATTATTATACACTGAATATATTTGCATGTCTGTTAAATCCGCTTGCCAAATAGAGTCAATCGAAGCCGCTGTTGTCTTGGCTATTTTAAACCTTTTCCTCACCGGCTTATGAAATGTATACGCATCCTGCTCCCGTGAAAACCTCTCAACATCTTTTTTCCCTACTCCATCATTGTAAACACGTCTGTACAGTTTATCAACACCGCCATGGGAGGCTGGGCTAGAAATGTTACAATAGCGTTTTCTTACCATGTTCGCCATTTGCGTATTTTAGAGACACATGGATAGGGTTGGCTGTTGTTGTTTGGTCTCTTCTTTCTCCTCTTCAGAGATACTACTGTTGGGGGTGACTTGCTCCAAGTCTTTTAACCTATTCAGATTTCCTATCAATGTTTTGGGGACATTTATTTGTTGTAGTCTTGCTTTAATATGCTTCCATCCTTATGGTGAGGGCCTGTCCCACTTTCTCACCAGATCATGGACAATGTCGACGATATTCAATCCCTGTACCCTTATTCCTTCAACAATGACCTCACCTGTATCGGTCCACTGTATGATGGGTTTGTCACTCAATACATTATAAAGATTTAAGCCTTTACTCGTCAATGTATGTAGGAGACTGCTTTTTAGTACATGCTCGATGTGTTGCGTTCCGTTATTCGTTGGTTGGTCATCTCTAACGTCAGCCCAAGGTCCTATGTCACCATGCTCACCTTTGCTCGCGCTGTGTCTAATAAACACGGGGAGCTCTGTCGCATTCTTATAATTTTCGTACTCATGAAGAAATTTCTGCAGAGCCTCTTCGTACAAGATCCTTTTATCATAAGGTGACTTTTCACTGTTTAATAGGTCTACCAATTCGCTTTCCATTCTTTTAAGCCTGCTTTTACTGGGTTCTAGAACTGTGTCTGGAATCTTTGAACTTTGCAGTGAAGCATACACCTCGTGCGGAATCACTACCACTTTCTTCATTATATTAATCTAGTCAGTAAAGGTACGAAAACTGAAAATAAGATGGGGAGGAATGATCCCCCTCTTTGTACAATAATTCGCTTTTTCTTCCCCACAGTTTGACTTTTACGAGCGAGCGTACGTATTATATTCTCGTAACGACGTAGGCGAGCCTTCTGAGGGGATTTCATTGGCACATTACATTTTATAACATTAAGGCAGATTTCACAGATGCATTTTAAAAAGTCCGAGTCGATATTTTTAACAAACATCTGCTCCAATGCCCGGGGCAGTCATTCTGGAATATACACCGTTTTAGGCTCTTTTGGGAATATATTCGTTCTTAGAAGCACCCTAAACGTGTTTCGCAGGTGAAGGTTACAAAGCAAATATCCGTAACGCTGACTTGTAGCTTCTCTATAAACTTCCAAAAACTCCTTACGCTGATTCGGGAACATTTGATTGGCCAATACCCCAATTTGTGACACATCTGGACGTTGCGCGAATAAGACTAGATATTGTGTATTTAACGACACATCACGCATGTATCTATTTTTGAAAAATAGATTCTGATCGATGAAGAATACGCTTATGTTAAGATGGTGAGAGAACACTGTAAATGTCTCGGCAAACGTTTTATCCATTTCCAACTGTATGTTCATTTCCCTTTAACGAATTAACGTCATATACGCCTTTGTGGAACAAAATATCATCTTGGTACTCGTTGAACAGTGATTGGTACTATGCACAAATTTTGAGAACATCTCTCCCTTATCTTTAATGATTTTAAGCATAAACACAGTTTTACCACATCCTGTAGGGCCAGATATCTACACATTCCATCACTAACACGTCACACCCGTAAGTGGAACATTTAACATATCAAATTTAAGTGCTGTTCCTTATATTCTACAATCTTGTTTTTCTTCCACAGAACCGTGAATGACGACGATGTACAGCACTCCATCATCGATATTACACACGACCCCGATGAAACTGTAGCTACAGACACCAGCCCCGCTGAAGAGTCCTCACCACGGACACGTCCACCACTTGGCAGTTCAAAGCGGAGGCACGATGATGAAGAACCTTCCACGTCAGGTATAAAACGTGCCAGGTGTGCACCGGTTGCTAGACTCCTAGTAATAAAGTCCCAGCACTCTACATCCTACGACACATCCTCCACACTAGCTCCCTTCTCAAATATACCCCCTTATTCCTGTTCAATTCCGGATACATCCTCCACACCAGCAGCTTCTCGTGCTATAGAGGAAGGTATAACATTCGAGTAGGTGCGCACCGCTAACCCCACCCCTGCTCTGACTAGAAATCGGTACGTAGTCAGGGTTGACCCTGGAACCCTGTATAGCAACGGTGTTGGACTGCGGCGCGTAGTTGAGCGTATAGTGGAGTTTGCCCTTCAGAACCGTGACGAACGTGAAGCCCGGACGAGTTTGTCCTTCGGGTTCGGGTCAGATGAAGGGGATGTAGATGAATTTTGGGTAATAATACCGTTCAGACGCTTGGCAGCTGCGTCTAGTACGACTCATCGCCGCCGACTCATCGCCGCCGATTCATCGCCGCCAACTCATCGCCGCCAACTCATCGCCGCCAACTCAACTCCGAATGCACCGTTGCCAAATAATGTTTTGTATAATTTATTAATCTTTCTTTAGTGCGATGATAGGTACTGAAGGAAATTAAAAACACTTGGAAGAACCATTGAAAACATAACTAATTATATTTATATAATATTTTATTTATATAATATAACCTAACCCAACCTAACCTAACCTAACCCAACCTAACCCAACCCAACCTAACCTAACCTAACCTAACCCAACCTAACCTAACCTAACCTAACCCAACCTAACCTAACCTAACCCAACCTAACCTAACCTAACCTTCACCAATTAACATTATAGATGCCTTATACAAAATAGAAGAGTCGAGATATGTATCTCGAACAACTTGTAGGAGGTCATGCTCCACCTTCAAAGTTAAAAAATATCGTGATGCTGATGACCGTATATTAAAACTAGTTTTAAGCTTTGAGCAACGATCACCATTAGAATATTTACGTGGGATTGCCTACAATTACCACTAATTCAAATCTGAACCTTTTAATCTTTTTTTAACGTAGTAGAATAAAGAGTTTCTAACGATTTTTAATTTTTTAAAGCTCTAACCTTCAAAAATAAATTTAATTTATTTTTTGAAAAAATGGAGTTGAGTTGGCGGCGATGAGGTGGTGGTGATGGATCGTCCCATCCCGTGGCAGCTGTAGACATAGAATATATCTTGGGCTGTTTAATGCAGGCCTCTCAAAGTAGTACAGCTTTCAATATGGACAACTTCACGTAGATATTGACAGAGTATTCTGGGTTGTGGGTCATAGTGCCACACCTTATACTCTTAACTTCAATTCTCAGGCTATTTACAGGAAGCATATAAACGTCGATCGTGGTTGCGACTTTATAGCAGTAGTTTTAGCCCATATGTTCACTGTAATAAATACCCGGGTCAAAAATATTTGGTTGTCTACGGTTGTGCAGCGTGCCCGTAAACTAGCTTCAGACTGTAAGCTTGAGTTTGAGTGTAATATGGGTCCTGAAGAGCTGAGAAGGGTAGAGCAGGAAATGAATGTTCGTATAGTTGTATTTGGAATGGATGATCGTCATGTTTCATATGATGGATAATTGGGGGAAAATTCAAGCATAAATGTGATGAAATTCACTTTCCTACATGCCATGAGAAATATAAGGCGGATGGAGTAAAGCATGTATGTTCTACGAAAGATGCTAAGCTTAAAAATAGAGCTTGTATAACTGTGTACTACGATATAGAAACTTACACAAACCCTGAAACGAAAAGGTTATCCCACATCTACTTGTAAGCCAGAATATCTGCGATGACTGCATGAAGGTTGAGTGTGATGATTGTAACAAATGTGGTAAACGGACAAACGTTTTTAAAACGATCACATACGACAGCCCTATGAAACTCTTTGTGTCCAATATTGTGAAGTTAGCGGACAAGTTAAAAAAAATGACTGTGTATATTCTTGCCCATAACTGGGCAAAATTTGACACACAGTTCCTTTATAAGGAATTGCTTGAGCACGAATCATCAGAGATATTCACGGGTGATCCCCTGAAAAGAGGAAACAAGCTTATACAAATGCAGACAAGAGGTAATATTCAGTTTAAAGATACTATATTATTGACACCTTGTAAACTAGCCAAGCTACCCAAGGAGATAGGTGTAGCTGCCGAAGTTTCAAAAGGTATTTCCCTTACACTTTCCTCACTAGCGACACTTTAAATTACGTAGGACTTCCTCCCCCCAAACAATACTTTAACTACACCAACATGAGTGATAGTGAGCGTGAAGTTTTCACCGCTACTACAACAGTTTTAATGAAACTAGTCCGTACAATATAGCTGATGAATGTGAGTGCTATTGCGTGAATGATGTACGCGGGCTTAGAGTATGTTTCCAGGCCTTTAGAAGGATGTACATTAGGGTGGTTCTTACAAATATAAAAAAATTTCGATATTAAATTTTCCAGGCTCCCAACCCATAATTGGGTACTCTTGAATGAAGAACTTATCCCATAGAGTTTCTTCTATTTTAAAGAATATTTAGGGGTTGCGCAGGCTTAATAAAGTTTTGTATTTCATGGGTAATTTTTTTAAATTTTATCAAACGGAAACTAAAATAAAGGATGACTAATAAAACAATATAAATGACGAATACTTTAAGAAAATAAACATAAATAATCTTCCCGGTATCTCAAATATGCTACCAAAATTTAAATTAATCTCCATGTAAAGTAGGATCATAAAACTAGGTGTTCTTTCCAAAAAAACATAACATCCCAAAACATGATAAGCAAAAACAATATATTCTTCAAATTACAAGAAATAAAAACAAAATATTTTTAATGTTACAAGAAACCAAAGCAACTTTTTTTCATATTACAAAAAAAGTGTTATTGAATATTGGACTCAAGTGTGTATTTTCTGCTGTCAGGATATTTTCGACGATGATTAGCGACAACCTGCATCAGATACTGCAGTTGCTCCTCGTCGTGAGTTAATCGGCAATTAAACTGTTCAATGAGGGCCACTGCTCGTTCAGCATTATCATTAACAACTTTTATACCTTTCACAATGCTACATGCATATTTGTAACTATCATGAACAGTCCAGAATACAGGATCTTCATTAAGGAATTCGTCTGAAATGTCCAAACTTCTGAAAAACTTAACTGAGTTTTTCGATGTTAAGTCAACAAGGCTGACCTGAGCATTATGTGGAAGCTCGATCCGCTTTGGACAATCATCACTTCCTTCTTTGGTTCTCATGGCCTGAACCATCTCACGCTTAACGCTTACAGGAAAGTCTTCGTCGAATAATGCAAGGGGCAGCATTTCGTCTGACAGATACCAGAGATGTGAGCTGAATTTTCTAATGGCAGCTTCTGCGATGATCTTATTTGGGTATCTTTGAAGTTTCTTAAGGAGAATAAGGTCTTCATGCGGAGCAGATACAGAAACAGAAGCACGAAACCATGCTCTCATGTAAATTCGGAGAGCAAAGAAAGAAATTTCGTTTAGGGCCCTTTCTTCTTTGGAAGTTAGTTGAAATTGATTCTGAAACAACCATACCTTGATGGAGTAGAGAACCTTAGCCATCCATCGGGCGTGATGCATAGCTCCTGGAGTTTTAAAGCGAATTTCTTTTCCATCCCAAGAGTTATGGCCCAAGAAAAGAAGTGCCAGCTCCAGGAATTCTTTGTAATCATCTCGAACTGTTCCTTCCTGTAGCATCTTGCAAGCAAAAGAAGTTAATAACCTCTTCTCTTCGTTGTCTATGTCATCTGCAGCCGTCTTATATCTGGACTGATCAATTTGAGGCCAAAACTTCTTGAAGCGCATGAATAAAGGTACTTGAGGGCCAGAATGTGCTCCAAAATAAGACCCGAAAAACAGCTCCAAACACCAATTCCATAATATGATGACGGCATGGAAAATGCAGGAGGTTTTTCTTTAGTTTTTGCTCGAGAAGAACGCAAGATTCCTGCGCGATGGCCAGTATTTGAAGCGGTTGCGTCAAAACTCATCCCAACAACGGACTGCTCAAGCCCCCACTTTGGGAGCTGGTTCACAATAGCTTGAGATTGCTCTTCTCCTGTTCCGGAAGAGAGTTTGGGAACACCAAGGAGCTGACACGTGTCTTTGTTGGAGACTAAGAGAGGGAGACGATGGACGTTGGCTTGACCAGTGAGGTCCGGGAGAATTTTTCCATCCCAATGAACAATGATAGGACAGTCAGTGTTGAACTCTTCCATTATGTGTTGAGCCGTTAAAGAGCGATGCTGCTGTCTATACCGCCTCACACTAGAACGGTTAATAACTAGCTCCGATACGTCATGACCAAGTCACTTTGCAGTAGCTGCCAACACGAAGGCTGCTGAGCGATCACTAACATTCGTATGATCAAGGGTTGATGCTAGATTAGAAGTCATGATAGCGTTCGTTGCACGTCGACGCTTTGGATGTGAAGAACCACCTGCTACTGCACCGAATTCTTCCTTCTCTGTACCCGATTCCTCGGCATCACTGGAAACACTACTGTTATTTTCACTGGAAGAGCTTTCCAAATGTGCAGTTGAGGTTTTTGCTTTGTCCCGGGAAGCCACAACAGCCTGATATTCCGCATATTTGAGCCTCCGCTTGATAGCCTCTTCCTCCTTCTGAACAAGGACCATATCAATCCCAGCCATAGATCCTTTGCGACCAGGTTCTCTTTGAGCCAACAAGAAAGCTCGATCTTCAGGAAGTTTTATCATGGCAAGTGCGTTTTCATGAGCGATATCAAAAAGGTTTTTTGATTCTCTCGTGAATTCCTCTTCGTTCTTGATTTGCGTTTCTGACCTCCTCTTCATGCTTTTCTTTAGTCTCTGCCACTTAACAAATAATTTATTTAACGTTTCCATTGAGTGGTCTGTGCGTTTGATAGGAATTCGCACTCGATTCCAAAACTTTTCTACGTCCAGACGTACCTCTTTCAAACTATCTTTTACAGTTCTTTTTTCATTTTGGTGAAGATGAAGGAATACTGATAACACTTCACCATTCGAAGACAATTTTGCCCCTATAAGTTTGTCCTGCCAGTGCTCCAATAGAAGTTGTATGGGCGCAAAAGGTTAGAGTGCAAGAATGTTGCAATGTTGCAAGATATAATGATCAATGTTGCAAAGGGGGTGGGGATATGTTGCAAAATGGGGTGGGGTATGCACTGAAGGGGGGTGGGTATGCATTGCAGGGGGAGGGGTATGCCCTGAAGGGGGGAAGAGGGGAGGGAGCGTCGGGGGGAGAAGGAAGGATGACCTCCCCCAAAGGGGTTGCCTTAACCGAAGAGAGAAAGAGAAAGGATAAACCTAAGCTAAGTCTTAACCTAAAAAGGAAGGAGAGAGATCTTTATTCCACCGGAGTCCGAAGCATTATGAAGGTCCCGAAGCCAAGCGGGTCTTATATAGAGGAAGGTTGAGTTGCCAGATACCATTTTTTATTTTAATTGTCCAGGTATACATTATCAGGGTGAGTTGCTAGATATCACCATTTATTTTAATTCGTTACCGAAGCAAACGTACTTTCTCTTTTAAGAGAAATAATCACCAATATTGACAATAAAAAATTCAATATGTTTATTAATTATTGTAAATAAATAGAATTTGTCTTCTACTGCACCAAAAATAGTATAATACGGAACTTACAATCGTCAAAATAATAGTTCAGACGAAATACACACACACACACACACACACACACACAGACACACACATACACACATACACACACAATTGAACAACTTTCTCCTTACCTTATATAGACTCTGTATATATATATATATAAGGTAATAAAAAGTAAAAGAGTTAATTATTTAAACATCGCCCTGTCTATTTTCTTTTGTCATTACTCTCTCTCTCTCTCTCTCTCTCTCTCTCTCTCTCTCTCTCTCTCTATATATATATATATATATATATATAGAAAGAATCAATTTCGGATTTTTTAAATTTCAAGCAAATGAATTTTCTCCTTTTAAGGGAATCAATTATTAAAACCAATATTAACAATATAAAAAACTAATTATTTAAACGCCGTTCTATTTACTTTCTTTCTTTCTTTCAGTTATTAAATCGAATCCCAATATTAACTCTGTATATTTAAGAGTGAACGGAGCCAGGTAAATGAGAAGATCCAGCGAAAGGTCCAGCCCGAGGCTTTTTTAAAACCACAAACTGGCGAGAAGGAATTTGGGTCAAAAACTTTCTCCCTGAAAGACACACTTCGCTTTCCAAGCGACTGTTCCTTGTAAATAAAAAAAATGTCTTATATTTTATCAACTTCGTTATTTTTATTTATACATAATTTGTATGATATCATCTTAGTTATTGAAATGAATGAATAAAAAAATGGAAGGATATATTATTATTATACATTTTTCAAAATTAACAAACACACACACACACACACACACACACACCACAGTTTTTTTTATTCTTTTCTTTTTTTTAAATATAAATAAAGGAATGGAAATATTCACACACACACACACACGCACACACAATATATATATATATATATATATATAGGGTGGTACAAATTACAGTAGTAATAATGATAACTAACTCCTTTTCGCCGAATTGCAATGGTCAAGCTTTTCGCACCGACTTAGACCTACAGTTTAACGTGAAAACCGAACTAAACTGCAGCACGGGCGGGCAGAAATTGCCCGGGATGCATTACTTATTGTGGTAGTTCTTGTCCTTGTATGTAATGAAAAAAGAACAGCTTCTGAGTTCATTCACACCATGCGTACACTTATCTTTATCTCGTGTACACAGTTAGTGGGAAATAAAACGTACCAATGAAACTCTAGACTCATTTAAAATACAGAATTCATTCACACCAGGCGTACACCTATCTCGTGTACAGATTATATATATATATATATATATATATATATATATATAATATATAGAGAGAGAGAGAGAGAGAGAGAAGTTGTTTTGTTTATTCTTTTCTTTTTAAAAAAAATATAAATAAAGGAATGGATATATTTAAATTTCTTTATTATAAAATCCTCTCAATTACATTAGTGATTATTGATCCGGGAATAGTGTGGCTGCAAAATGTAATATGCACAAAGACAATGTAGATTTTTCTATGTAGTAATAATAACTAACTCCTTGCCGAATTGTTCATTCTAACAATGGTTAAGCTTTTCACTCCGCCTTAGACCTACAGTTTAACGTGGAATCCGAACTAAGCTCCAGCTATGCGAGAAGTAAAAATCCACAAGTCAGAAATCTTGGGAAAGCTGTGTTTAGTATGGTTGCAAAATAATTTGCACCCGAAAAATTGAGGCTCAATTTAGTATGGTTGCAAAATAACATGCATCCGAAAAATTGAGGCTCGATTTAGTATGGTAGCAAAATAATAAAATATTATTGTGATCAGTATTGCATAAAGGGGCAGGTTGGGGAAATTCGAGTATGGATACAAATATTGCCGTGTTACAGACTAAGAGGTAATACGAGTTTTAAATCTACGGAGAGATTATAAAGACACCGTTAGTCGTCCAAAGCATGGACCCGTTATATCGGTGTTACGATTGGTACACAAATTAGTTCCCGCCCAGTTACAATGGCAGTCAATCATTACGAACATCCTCTCAATCTTTTGAGCATTAAATCTACGGAGAGAATATAAAGATGCCATTAGTCGTCCAATGCATGGAGCCCTTATATCGGTGTTACGATTGGTACACAAACTTATCATAGTTCCACCCAGTTACACTGACAACCAATCATTACGAACATCCGCTCTTGGCCTTTTGGGGCGGAGCTTGGTGATTGTGCATATAAAAGGAAATATTTTTCAGTTGGGGTTTACAGTAGCTATTTTTGCCAGTGAATAAACATTCCCCCCGCCATGGATCACGAACTTTACACTTTTCCGGATTTGTATGAAGATGGTGACACTGCAGCATTGACTGCAATTAATCTTTTTAACGCGATTGACCGTGATTGATTATTTCCAACTCAAACCGTTGATGATATTTGCAATGACGCTCCTTACGATCCAGCGCAAGGGACTACCATAGAAATGTAAGTGTCTATAATATTATTTTTTTGGAGTCAATTATTTACAAACTGTCAGAAAGGTTATTTCATATATATATGGAGGGATGTAGTATCTCGTCAAGTACTTCATTTAGATACTCGCCATTATGCTAAAATCGCAATTTTTTATGGCAATCTTTTGCATGTTTTTTGTAAATGTTATCCGGTATTATCTCTTAAATGAACTTCTCTGATCGGTTCAAAGATACCTTCACACATTTGGGTCTGTCTTACAATATGTATACTCTGTATATGTTTTTATTAAAAAGATTCAGTATGAACATTGTTCTTTCTCCTTTAAGGTCCGATGAGGATTTGTCACGTCTTATACAATCTTTTGAAGAACCTCGTGTCATGAACCTGAATTCGGAGGATTTACCGAGCAGTCAGCCCAATGAATGTCACATCGAAATAATGTGTTTTTCGTTCTTTTTTTAGGGGGGGAAGAAGACACAATGTATTTTCATCAATTTATTAAATGAAAGAAATCAGTACAATAACCATCTTAAACTACAGAATATACAAACTAACGTTACAATTATATATATACACTAGTGATGGGACGATTGTCATATTTCATACAATCGCTGTTGCGATTGCGATTGCGATTGTCAGAATTTGAAAATCTTGCGATTGCGATTGCGATGTTTTAGCTTTAGCCTCACATAACGCTCATTTATGCTTTAAATATACCTAAACGCGTTACCTACCATAGGGTTAGCTTGATTTTTTAACATTCCAATTTTACATAGAGCAAATAAAGAGGTGTACTTATTGTTATTATTAAACCAATTTTTTATTCTGTTTTCAACTAATTCGCAACCCGTTTTCATTTCTGTTTTTGACTTATTTATTATTTATTTATTATTCCGTATTGTTGTTAGCTAAACTTTCCTTTAAGTACGCATGAAAGAGCAGCTTTCATAGCAACTTTTGTAGAGATTTAAATCTTTTGTTCACAATCGCAACAATCGCACTCATTAAATGCGATTGCAATTGCGATTGCGATTGTAAAAAATGTGCGATTGTATCGCGATTGCGATTGCGATTGCGATGCATCGTCCCATCACTAAATTATACACACACGAACAAAACATACTATACAACGAGTACGCACAATTGGAAATCGGCTTTTCATCTGTCTGCATACCATTTCATCGTTTCGTTGAGTGTGACACGGGTCGAATAAATTTAAAAAATGTATAAAGTCTTTACCACGAGACATATCCTTGTAAGCGGAATGGGTTCCATACAACTTCGGGGATATGTAACTGATCGAGAAATTTTACAATAACAGGGTCACTCCAGGGTTGAGTCCCAAGTGAATCAAAACAGTACAGGCGGTGCCTATTTTTAAAATAGATTGCAAACCAATGAATCCCTTCATTACCGATGACATATGTGTTCACAATAAGACTACCACATTCTCGCGTAGTTGGCAAACTTAATGTTTCATTCTTCGCAAACACGCCTATAAATTTGGAACGTGTGACTCGTTCACTATTCATTACTCTCTGAAGTGTATTAGCATCCATTTTAAAAGTCAGTGATAACGCTCCTAAATCTGTCTACTTCTATTAGGCTTGACTCAAGGTATACTAGTACACTAATAGGTGCGTCTATAGGCTTGGTGAATTCCAACCTCACTGAGATGTTTCCGCTCTGTTGTGGGCTTAAATGCGTATTTACGCTAGCAGATAAGTCAGGTGTAATGTCAAACGGATAAAGGTTAAATTGATCAATGAATTCTTTCTGCGTTACCCCATTACCGAGCTCATCACAATCACCTGCAATATGGGCCAGATTACTATAGGCTCTCGCGCAAAGAGGTAACACAGCGTCTGATGAATAGTCCGTTCAATGTTCCACCCAAAGCAATGCCATTAACGTATAGAGTTATATTTTTAAGTCCGAAATTCTCGAATTTAAAGGCACTCTTTTTATATTTTCCATTCACCGAAGCATGGTCCTGCATTCCGATTAATATCCTTTTAGGAAGATTTCCCAGGGCGATGTTTTCTATCTGCTTCGACGCCAACCCTGCAGGCACCGTATATAGTTTGATTTGTACTCTGTTAATAGGGTATTTCACTGTAACGTTTAGTAAATTTTTCTCAATTTCTAATTGTTTTGGTGAACTTAATTTCACTCGTACGCGGAGATATGTCTCCATAATGTGAACCACAACGGGTTTTGCTCCCTCTTCTTGATCAGCATCCAGATTTAAGCAGATCTCAGGACTCGTGTGGGTGAGCTTTATTTTCATATCCACCCGTTCACAAGCAACTTCTCCTGGAAAGTGAAATCTGTATGCAGACGTCCAAAACACTCGTATATCTTCTTTTTAGAATTTTTAAATTTGTCCTTTATACTACTTTCGTCTTTAGTTTGATAATATCCCTCGGCACTTAAAAAGGTAGCCTTCACTTCTTTGGAAAAGTTGAGGACATTTTCCAGATAGGCTCGTAGATGATAGTATCCCGTGCCTGACGATATGTTGCCCTGATTTAAATATACGTCACACTGGTTGAATATGGAGTGCAGAAAGTTTGTTTCAGGGTATACAGCATATTTGTCATCGCAGTCCGTTCCATCAGAATGGGCTATACGTAGCTTAGCGTACATGTGCACACAGCTTGGATAAAAAGTAAGGGCCTGAGCTGGGTATCACGAATTCTATAGGAGCACTCGGGGAACTAATTGTGTTTAAAGGGTTAATTGTAATAAAGTCACTGTGCTCAATAGAAACTTGAGTTGGGGCATCTCAAAAGGGATAGCTCCGATTTACAGCATTGTGAACTACATGGGTGGATGAAGCGTGCCATGACGAGTTAGAAATAGTGCCTCCTCTCTCGACAAGTAGTAAACAAACTATGATTCATGAGATCAATGTCCTTAGCTTATATCAGTCAAAAAAGTGGTCAACCATAGGTTTCATTCGCTTACAGCACTTCTTTTTTGATATCCTTTTACTATACCACGTGATCCCTTCTTCCGGACACCCTCTTCTTCTTCCCGCCACCACGCATTTTTCTCTTTGCATCTTTGATGATTTCGTCCCGTGTACGTTTTAAATGTTTTTTTAGAGCTTCTTTAGGTTTAGCCCCAGCCAATATGTCTTCTGCAGTGTTAAGACCTGATTGTAGCGCTTTCCTTCCGAGGTATCTGGCACCCCTCTTCAGCAAAGGAACAGCCGTACGTAGTATGGATGAAAAAATGGACCCAAGTCCACTACCGCGCTGGTATCTCACCCCTCGATAGACGGTGAAAGGCTTTCTATCCATTATAACTCAGTGCGTCGAAAGTGTAGCTTCACTGTTAAGCTCCCGTTACCGAATGGGAAGTTTTCACCCTCAATCGTTCTTATATATATTGAGATATTGGTTATTAAATTAGTTGCGACATTCACATAATGGGGTCTGTCATATGTAATACTCAAACTCCTTCCTCTATGGTTGGGGATGTGGGCAATGCGCAGCAGGCGTGCCTGGGTATCCCCAACAAACTGGTGCTCCACTATATTACTGTAAATATAGCACATGTCTGGGGACTGAGAGCTTTCAGCAAATTTCTCCATCTTCAATTGAAACATTAAGCTGGACAAGTCACGTTGTGCCTCGTGAAATGTCTCTCTTTGGAAGGCTGCGCTATATCGGCCCTCAGCCGCAATTGTGAACAGCTCTTTATCTCTAATATTTTTACTAAGCGTTGATTTTAACCTCAATGTGCATGCGGGCGTGTCTATGTTTACGATTTCAAAAAGTAAATCGTTTGTCAGGTACGAATTTTCAAGACTCTTGTTTAAACCCTCCACAATATCCATGGCTGTATCATAATGCCCGATTCCTAACGAAACATTTATGCTATAGAACCGTCCCTCACCGCACAGGGTTGAGCGTACAGTATTGTCTAAGATTATGCCTAATTTTTCGCATTCATCGGTGCTTCTAAGGATCAGAAATATGACCTGTGCTTTTCAAGAGTTAAAAATTTGGTGGTTAACTGGAGTTCACATATCCCCACCTCATACGAATCACGACCCAATTCAATGGGTCCATGGAGCTCTGTTACAAAGTTGGCTAGTGTGTTGTTAGGGTGTACAGACAGGGACGAGGAGGACGGGAGTGTGACGTAGAAATGGTTAGGAGCCATGTTGCATACTATTTAAGCTTCATTATTGCATCAGCTTTTATATAGGTGTTGAAGCTTTCTGGGTACCCTAGCCATTTCACCAGGTACATTTTTCTCTTTCCTGAACCTTTGCTTCCTAAAATTTTCTCAATTTTAAACACATTTTTTCCTAAATTAAATGCCACTTTCTGCAACTCCTCGCGGTAAAAGCCTCCTGAGATTTCTTCCCCATTCAAATCTTCAACGTAATACATCATTATCTCACCTTTAGGTCTCATAGCCCTAACTTTAAAAATCTCACGTGTCCATCCTTGCTCAAAACCCTTTGCGAATTTATTTCCCGAACGCGACAGCCTTACATAATCATTGATTTTGAAACGCGCAGAGTGTGGTGGTGTTGGTGATCCATCTCTTCTCGGAGCGTACCTCTTTCTAAAACTTCGTTAGGTGTTGTCCCAATCGTGCGATGGTGTGAGCGGTTGTAGGATGATGCCAATGATTCCAGAATGTCTAGAAATCTGTATGTGTTTTTATGTGTAAAATAGCGGTGCATGCGTTCCTTTATGGTACGTTGAACTCTTTCAGCTAAAGAAGCCTTATGTATAGAATTGGTTGTGTAATAGCTGATATTAAACTCTGTCAACATGTTCTGAAAAGCACGGCCTATAAATTCCTTCCCAATATCCGTACAAAAATAGTCAGGAACCCTGTTTTCTTTTAACATTAGCGTTTTGGTAGCTTTAGCAACTGTTTCAGGTGATTTATTTTTCAGAGGAACTAGCCACAAATATCTAGAGAACACATCTATTATGAATAGAATGTAACGGTAACCATCGTTATACACAGAATATCTTTGCATGTATGTTAAATCTGCTTGCCAAATAGAATCAATCGAGGCAGCCGTTGTCTTGGCTGTTTTAAACCTTTTTCTCACAGGCTTATGAAGCGTATAAGCGTCCTGCTCCCGCAAAAATCTCTCAACATCTTTTTTTCCTATCCGTAAACACTTCTGTATAGTCTATCTACGCCTCCATAGGAGGCTGGGTTAGAAATATCATAATAACGTCTTAATACGTTAGCCATTTGCGTATTTTGGAGGCACGTGGGTAGGTTTGGTCGTTGTTTAACCTCTTCTTTCTCCTCTTTAAAGGTGTTACCGCCGGGGGTGATGGCGTCTTAATTGTGTCACGTGCGTAGCATGTTCCAAGTCTTTTAACCTGTTCAGATTTTCTAGCAATGTTTTGGGGACATTTATTTGTTGTAGTCTTGCTTTAATATGCTTCCATCCTGATGGTGAGGGCCTATCCCACTTTCTCACCAGATCATGGACAATGTCTACGATATTCGATCCCTGTACCGTTGATCCTTCCACAATGATCTCGCCCGTATCGGTCCATTGTATGGCTGGGTCCTCATTCAATAGATTTAAAGACTTAAAACTTTATTTCTCAATGTATGTGGGTGGGTGCTTTTTAATACATGCTAGATATGTTGTGTGGCTGGTCCTTTAATCTTTGGTTGGTTAGCTGTATCGTCGGGTACAGGTCCTATGTCACCATGTCCATCGTCCCCCGTGCTGTGCCTAATAACCACAGGAATCTCTGTCGGGTTCTTATAATTTTCGTACTCGTGAAGAAATTTCTGTAGAGCTTCTTGGTATAAGATTCTTTTCTCATCAGGTGTTTTTTCACTGTTTAATAGGGCTAGCACTTTGCTTTCCATTCTATTAAGTCTGCTTTTACGGGGATCTAGATCCGTGTCTGGATTCCTTTGCAGTAAAGCTTACACATCGTGTGGAATCACTACCACTTTTTTCATTATATTAATCTAGTCAGTAAAAGACCCAAAACTGAAAATAAGATGGGGAGAAATGACCCTCCTGTTTGTAGAATAATTCGTTTTTTCTTCCCTTCAGTTTTACTTTTACCAGCGAGTGCGCGTATTATATTCTTGTAACGGCGTAGGCGAGCCTTCTGAGGTGGTTTCATTGATACATTGCAATTTATAACGTTGAGACAGATTTCACAGATGCATTTTAAAAAGTCGGAGTCGATATTTTTAATAAACATCTGCTGCAATGCCAAGGGCAGTCGATGATAGATTTTTATTAATTCATGGTATTTCTTTATTCTCTTTGTCATTCTGGAATATACACCGTTTCAGGCTCGTTTGGAAATATATTCGTTCTTAGAAGCACCCTAAACGTGTTTCGCGGATGAAGGTCGCAAAGGAAATATCCGTAACGCGTGTTTGTAGCTTCTTTATAAACTTCCAAAAACTCCTTACCCTGATTCGGGAACATTTGATTGGCTAATACCCCAATTTGTGATACATCTCTACGTTGTGCGAATAAGACTAGATATTGTGTATTTAACGACACATCGCATGTATCTATTTTTGAAAAATAGATTCTTATTGATGAAGAACACGCTTATGTTAAGATGGTGGGAGAATACTGTAAATGTCTCGGCAAATGTTTTATCCATCTCCAACATGAGATCGTTAATTACAATGACTGTATGTTCATTTCCCTTTAACGAATTAACGTCATATACACCTTTGTGGAACAAAATATCATCTTAGTACTCGTTGAACACTGATTGATACGTCGAATAGCACCATATAACTTTATGCAAAAATTTTGAGAACATCTCTCCCTTTTCTTTAATGATTTTAAGCATAAACACAGTTTTACCACATCCTGTAGGTCCAGATATAATACATGTGGATGGGCTCGTGAATCTGAATTTTTCTACAGAGTCCATTTCAAACACGTCACACTCCTAAGTGTGTCATTTACAAAATATTACAAATTTTCAGTGCTGTTCCTTATATTTTGTTTTCTTCTCCCACAGAACCGTGAATGACGATGAGGTACAGCATCCCATCATCGACATTACGGATGATATATATGATAGTATGGCCTTCCTTTAGCAAATAAATAGATTTAACGTCAACTGCATCATTTATCGTTTTATTTGATAGTCGCATATTCATTTAACCATCAAATATGAATAATTCAGAAGTATCGGAACAGATCCGTGTACCAACATCATTTAAATCCAGTTCATTTCAGCACAAAGAAAAAGTTGCCTCAAAAATCCTGAGACTAATCATAACATTGTTTGCACTGATCTACAGATCTACAGAAGCTAAGGCTAACAAAGACCCTAAGATCCACTCTAAGGTTAGCCCGAGAGAAAGGAAAGAGTATGGGGTTAAGAGAAGAGAATAAGGGGTTAAGTAAGGAGGAACACCTATCACTCGTGGGTTAACATTCATTCAGAAAGAGAAAAAAGACTGACCATCATCATCCGCCGGCCACTGCCGACAAGTCGGAAAATTAGTCGGAGAGAATAGGAGAGGGGTGAAAGATGAAAAGTAAAATAAGAACGCTTACAAACCATGCAAACACAGTCTTAACTCACTGTCATACCAAGCAAACTACAAACATGCAAGAAAAGAGAGTTACAGACATGCAAAGTAAGGAGAGGATAAGAAAAAAAAAGTAGGTAAAGTTAAACAAAAAGTGGGTTAGTTTACGCTACGAGCTACATCTACGTTCATGTTAGTCTAATTTTTTTAAAAATTTTATTGCTGGCATCACACGCTGGCATGTCACAAGCTGGCATTAATCGTCAACAGACTCATCCTCGACCACCACCCCCAGAGCTCCTGTTGCTAATTGTTTTTTTTTATTTTAAACAACGTTAATATTTTTAAAATGTCTGTCAAGACGGTTCTTAAACACATTAACGCTGGTAGAGTTCACGACGGGCGCGGGAAGATTATGCCATTTATCAATTACTTTAAACGTAAAGAAGTTTTTAGCGATATTAGTGATGAAACGTCTGCCACGCAACTTAAATCCGTTATTACGAGTATTACTATTATCGAAAGTGAAGAATTTCTCAAAATTTACGTTATCGATGTTATTAACGATTTTGTAAACTTCAATAAGCTCTCCCCTTAATCTCCGAGTTTCGAGTGAATACAGGTCTAACTCTCTCACGCAAGTACGGGCACCAAAACTGAACGGCATATTCTAAATGAGGCCTGACTAGGGACTTGTAAAGGGGCAATATAATATCCTTCGATTTAAATTCGAAATTACGCGCTATGAAGCCTAACATCCTATTAGCTTTTGCGCAAGACTCCAGGCACTGGTTCCTAACCTTTAAATCCTTAGATACGCGTACGCCTAAATCTACTTCCTCGTGAACGCTCGCTAACTCCCTATCATCCATCGTGTACGTGTAATTATTGTTACGAGAACCTATATGCAAAACTTTACATTTGTCTACGTTAAATTGCATCTGCCACTTATCTGTCCACTCCATAATCCTATTTACATCGTCTTGGAGCCTATTACTATTTTAGTATCGTCCGCGAATTTTGACACGTTACTAGTCAATCTTACATCTATGTCGTTAATGTAAATTACGAATAGCAATGGGCCTAACACTGAACCCTGTGGGACACCGCTACCTACATCTAACCACCCCGATTCACTACCATTAACTACGACCCTCTGCCTCCTAGCACGAAGCCATTCCTCTAACCAGTTAGCTACCTGACCGCGTATACCGTGCGCTTTGACCTTCGCAATTAGTCTCCTATGCGGAACTATATCGAACGCCTTTTTAAAATCTAAATAAATAACGTCATAAATAACCTAAGAATTTGATGATCACTACATCCTAAACTCTCGCCTACTTCTAAACCTTCGACTATATTCTCGCCGTTCGTCATCACCAAATCTAAAATATTATCACCGCGCGTTGGTTCGGTAACCACCTGTTGTAAAAAGTTAACTTCCATAAACTCAAACGATCTCAAACCCTCCTCATTACCAGTAAAATTCTCGTAATTAACATTAGGGCAGTCAAAGTCTCCGACAATTATACTATTCCGATTTTCAATAAAATTACCAAGAAGTGAGTAAAATCTAGTATCTGTATCGAGGGGTTGAACGGGAGATCTATAAACAACAACAAAATTAAAACTAATACTACGCGCCCTAACTTCAACACATATCGCATTAATTGCTGCCGGAAAATCTAACTTAACCTCGATAGCCCTAAGCGAATTATGAATGTACAGCAAAACGCCGCCACCAAACCTATGTAACCTATCATTAGTAAAGAGTTTAAAACCCGGTATATCAAGTTCCCCCAACAAGTCCAGAGTCACGGTGTTTAACCAAGTTTCAGTGATAGCAACTATATCGTAGTTGCCGGAATAAATTATCGCCTTAAATTCATTTAATTTATTTCTAATACTACACGCGTTACAATAAAAGACGTTTAAGTTATTTTTTACCACGGGCTTGCGTTTTAAACTATTTTTCACGTCGGGCCCGCGTTCCCCGGACCCACAACGTTTAAAGAAGGCTTCGACCTATACAGCTTTCGCACGTTTTCGTCTATTAACCTAGCTAGCCTAGCATTACCTATTTCATTAAAATGCACCCCATCTTTTATAAAAAGGCTAGGATCACTGAATTCGGACCACAGCTTTACGAAGGGTACATTTTCCTCAGCACAAATCTCTTCTAATTTATTATTCAAAAATATTGTTTTTGACGTAATCCTAAGACCCAACCCGTGCCTATGGGTAATACCTAGAACTAAAGACCTATCTGACCTCGCCTTCAGGGACCTAATTAACCCCCTATATCTCCAAAAGGTCAGGCACTCTCGTATCGGGCCTATACGAGTCGTTGCCTCCTACCATCGTCACCAACATTCAGTGACGGGAGGCAACGTCAATCCTATCCACTTCGTCTCTAACTCTGTCAACCCTGGCCCCTGGGAGACAGACCCTCCTCCTCTTGGTTGGATGCCGTTCAACGAACTCTTTGTCCATGTGGCGCACTAAAGAGTCCCCAATTAAAATAGTTCCCCCTCATTCACGTCCCTTTCCAAATGGGCGAAAGGGTTCGAAACCTCGATAGGGGGGATTCCTATCACCTAACGTACGCGGCCTAGCTCCACCCCTAACTTCTCTAAATCCCTCGCTATCTACTACTCTCGGACCAACCTTAACTCCATTCTCAACTCTATCCAACCTTCCCGACAAGCTACCTAGAAACTAGGTTACGCACCTCACCTTTCAAATTACTAACGTCTTCAACGTTAGTATTGGTTCGGCTTCCGTCAACCGTAGCCCTACTCCTGCCCTCATCAAGCGTTGCAAGTCTTTCCGTTACCTCACGTACACTGCGTTTTATGTCAACTATTTCCTCAATTAACTCGCAAAAGAAACAAACTGATCTCTCGGTAATCACCATAGGAGCGCCGTTATAATCTTTAAATTCCGAATACCACCTGTTTACCCAACACCTAACACACGACGCTTTTTGCGACGGCATCGCGCAGTTAAAAATTAGTTTAAACCGTCACAAGTTTAAGTTAAATTAAGCCGGCACGCTATGAAAACTTCTAAATCGCTAAAAAACACTAATATTCAATTACTTAACTATAACAACGTAAATATAAATGCAAATATATAAAATTCAAAACTTTCCAAAAGTAAAATTCTCAGCAATATGCAAAAGTACATGCAATATCAGAGAGCTCAGGAAATGCGTCCGTTTGGTACAGAGTCTGGCTTGACGAAGTGATGATAGATGCAGCGTTGAAAAAATTGCAGAAGAGTTAAAAATCGTGAACCAAAGCTGGAATGATGAAATTGGAAACGTTTGGGTTGCACCAAAGTCCCCAAAAGTAAAATTCTGTAAGAACGTTCTAACTTACCCCTTTGCTGATTGCTGTAGAAGGGGACAATGGGAAGAGTGCGCTCGGGACAGATTAAGATTTCACAGACGAATTGAGGAAACTGAATCTATTTTAAAACCTGTATTAAATCGTGAACATTGGCTAAAAGTATTTAATAGAATGCACTCTTTAAAGTATTAGGTTACTGTTGTTTGTGATCACCAAATATATGCATTTGTTTTTTCTTGTGTTTTCTGTTATTTCTTGTGTTAACATAATTTCAATTGTTAACTTATTTATCACACATTTGTAAATATATATATACACACCTTGAATATAATCTTTGATGTGTCTATTGCTAACTTATTTATTACACGTATTTGGAAATATATATAACTTGAATATTTCGTTTATTAAATAAATCGTGTTTCAATTAGCGTTTCATTTTCTCCTTTTTGTGTGTGTGTGTGTGTGTGTGTGTGTGCGTGCGCACAGGTGAATGTTGTAAGTTCTGCCCACTCTAAGACCAGCAACGTGAGTCATGCTACTACCTGGGCTTCCATGCGCGGTCAGTTGTTTGCAGTAAGCCCTGGGTATCAGACGTGTATTCTCCCGCGTAGACAGAAAATAGTAATGGCTACCTTTAATATTGCTTGTTAACGTTTATGAAATGGTGTTCTGCAAAGTGTCAAGATGTGGTGGATGCTGAAAAACTCCCTATTCCCCCGCCTTTGCCTCTTTTAAGACTACATTGAATCGTGCGAAGGAGGAAGATGTACAAATACTCTATGGCTATTCTGGTGAGAGCATTGTAGGCTTTCGTAGCACAGACGATGTATTGAAGTATGTTATAGACCTAAGCTTTATAAAGGCTCACATATACCGTGAAGTAAAAGAAACAACGCGTGCTGAAAAGAAGCAACGCATATGGATAGTGAGTCTTATTGATGGGTGGTGTGACAAGCGATATTATGTCATGTTACACCATACCGAGTACTCGTACCCTGCGACTGAGAATGTGAACCTTGTCCCTCTCTCAAATAGTGCGCCGGAGTGTGAAGATGTTTAGTTTGTGGAAGTGTTGAGTGATAAAACATTAAAGCCGCTATAAAATGTGTTTAGTTCATGAAAATCGCACTCCGTAAAAATGTCTGGTGCGTATTCTGGGAGTGGGGGTGATAAAATATTAAAACCGTTATTATTTCTTGTGTCGGAAAAAGAAAAACAACTCCCCAATATAATGGGGTACAACGCCGCACACGTTTCATTAGATTATGGTGCGATTCACTCCTCCCATCGAACCGTCGCGTTGCATGTGCATCATAGTTATCTTAGAGCTTGAACCGAGTGGCTGTACGAATACGATGGAAATCCCTTTGAGAAGCATTCTCAACGCCTCGTACGACGTCTCCGTGACGAAGTCGTTGCGCATGCTCAGGCGTGAAACCGGCACCACTGATTATGTACTGGAAACGACTTGCAGACAGGCAAGCGAACGGAATGATATTTATTTAAGTAATGAGGAGATGAATAGAGTCTTCGTGATAGTTGAGAAGTGGGCAGAGGACCGTTATAAAGTACCTGCTGGGGTAGGTACAATAAGAGAGCAGATTAGTGATGCCTCCACATATACCATTGTTTGCACATTGAGTATAAATAATGAACAACCGTGCATTGATATACGAGAGATGTGGAAATGGGGAGCTGATGACGTTCTTGTCACTACGCGGAACCATTTCATCCTCGACAGAATGTTTGAACTCACCAGATTCCGCAAGCTGAAGCCTATATTAGACGCGAGTGTTAAGGTTATGCTTTATTTTGATGGGTTTACCGAGTGTAAGGCTGAACAAGGTGAGAATGGTCTAGAGATGGAGGATTATTTAATAAGTTAAGACTCTTCGAAATATCATGAGCTTTGGTACAAAACACTTGATCGGTACAGGGCTGAGCTCACCTACACCGTTCACCCTGAAGAACTACTTCTTTATATAATGATCAGCTGTTGTAGCGAATTAACTTATTTCGACTCTAGCTACGCCTTGTGAAGAAGAGTTCACGATTGAAAAGCTCGGGTCAGTAGAAATAAACCCTCGAATCGAAAGGCGTGTTTATAAACTTGTGTTTAATAATGTGGCTAATGGTGATCTCTTTGTGCGTGCTTTTGATTGTGTTCGATAACTTGCCAACCGGATGTAAAGTGGGCACAAAAATAGTACTGAACAATATGAAGGGAATTTATATAGAGTACAGATTTCCCTATACCTTGATCGGAGAAATATTATTAAACCGCGTATACTGCATAATGCAGAGCAACAACGATGTAATTGTAGACTCACCTCTAAGTTTCATGACCCCTTGTTGCACATGCCGGACACAATGTGGAAGGTGTACACTATGTACACGAGATAAGTGTACGCATGGTGTGAATGAACTCTGAAGCTGTTCTTTTTTATTTATTACACTTTTGCATTTTTCACAACAATTTTGGAAAGAATTTCTGTATTAGTTGTCGGACACAATGTAAAAGGCGTACATGAGGGAGATACAAGGCCAAGAAGTACCTCAATAAGTATTGCAATCCGTACCGAGGATGTATCAGTGGTTACGGTTCCATGGAAAAAATTCCTATATCGCAAGGTTCGGCCTATCCATTTTCTTGAACTGATCCACAGAGCAGATGTTCACATCTTCTGAAGGCCGCATGTTCCACGCGCCACAGATCATATAGACAATGTAGGTCCTGTATATGAGCTTGAATTATCTCGAAGAAATTATGATGTGAAAGAGCTAGCAATCATTCCCTGACGAGATGTATTTCTGAACACACAAAAAGCCTTTGAATATTTTTTTCATTTTATACAATATATTTTTTGGAGAAAAATTTCTTTAACGGTTACAACAAACAAGGTAGAAAATTGGATGGTAGATAAATGGGCACCCTGGTTGTCCTGCTAGAATAAACCCTCGAATGAAAAGGAAATGTTTATAAATTTGTATTTGGTGTTGTAGCTAGCGAAAGCATTTTTGTGTATTTTTAAGCATGATTCTATTTGCAGAGGAAGCCGCGGATCAATTTGAAAATTTCACCCTCACCATCCTAGTGGTCAAGAATATTTTAAAAGTTTTTGGTACACGGATCTGTTTCGATACTTCTGAATTATTCATATTTGAACTGTAGGTCTGTGGCAGAGTGAAAAGGTTTGACCTTTTTTAAAATGAACAATTCGGCGAGAAAGAGTTAATTATTATTACTAGTGTATTCGAGAGAATTTTATAATAAAGAAATTATAAATATTTTTGTTCACTCCTTCCTATGTTATTAAATAGTACAACGCCAATTGTGCGTACTCGTTGTATAGTATAATGTTTTTGCTCGTATATATATATATATATATATATATATATATATATATATATATATATTTGTAACGTTAGTTGCAAAGGGAAGTGGGTGTGCAATGAAGGGGGAGGGGTTATGCAATGAAGGGACTTCTCGCGTAGGAGTGTGGTAAAATTGTATTTAGTTATTGAACTTCTGCCCCCTTTATGCAATATTGATCGCAACAATACTTTATTATTTTGCTACCATGCTAAATCGAGCCTCAATTTTTCGGATGCAAATTTTTTCCAACCATACTAAATTGAGCCTCAATTTTTCGGGTGCAAATTATTTTGCAACCATACTAAACATAGCTTTCCCAAGATTCCTCACTTGTGGATTTTTACTTCTTGCATATATGTGTGAATAAATAACCACCCGCCAGTGCTAGAGCTTAGTTCGGATTCCACGTTAAACTGTAGGTCTAAGGCGGAGTGAAAAGCTTAATCATTGTTAGAATGAACAATTCGGCGGAGTTAGTTATTATTACTACATAGAAAAGTCTACATTGTCTTTGTGCATATTACATTTTGCAGCCACACTATTCCCGAATCAATAATCACTAATGTAACCGAGAGGATTTTATAATAAAGAAATTATAAATATATCCATTCCTTTACTAATATTTTTTTAAAAAAGAAAATAATAAACAAAACTCTCTCTCTCTCTCTCTTCTCTCTCTCTCTCTCTCTCTCTATATATATATAATATATATATATACACACACATACATATATATATATAATCTGTACACGAGATAGGTGTACGCCTGGTGTGAATGAATTCTGTATTTTAAATGAGTCTAGAGTTTCATTGGTAGGTTTTATTTCCCACTAACTGTGTACACGAGATAAGTGTACGCAATGTGTAAATGAACTCTGTAGCTGTTCTTATTTCATTACATACAAGGACAAGAACTACCACAATAAGTAATGCATCCCGTGCAATTTCTGCCTGCCCGTGCTGCAGTTTAGTTCGGTTTCCACGTTAAACTGTGGGTTGAAGGCGGAGTGAAAAGCTTGACTATTGCAATTCGGCGAAAAGGAGTTAGCTATCATTATTACTATTGTAATTTGTACCACCCTATATATATATATATATATATATAGTGTGTGTGTGTGTTAATTTTGAAAAATGTATAATAATAATATCTTTTCATTTTTTATTCATTCATTTCAATAACTAAGAAGATATCATACAAATTACGTGTAAATAAAAATATCGAAGTTGATAAAATATAAAACATTTTTTTATTTACAAGGAATAGTCGCTTGGAGAGCGAAGTGTGTCTTTCAGAGAGAAAGTTTTTGACCCAAATTCCTTCTTGCCAGTTTGTGGTTTTAAAAAAGCCTCGGGCTGGACCTTCCGCTGGATCTTCTCATTTACCTGGCTCCGTTCACTCTTAATATTGGGATTCAATTTAATAACTGAAAGTAAATAGAACGGCGTTTAAATAATTAGTTTCTTATATTGTTAAATTTGGTTTTAATAACTGATTCTCTTAAAAGGAGAAAATTCATTTGCTTGGAATTTTAAAAAATCCGAAATTGATTCTTTATATATATTAAGGTGCCACTTATTTGGGGTGTTTTTCATTTTTTGGGAATTTCTATCAGGACGGGCGCATTTCTGGTGTCATTCCGTCTAAAAACATTGTGTGTAAAATATTTTTGAAATAAAATAATAATTAGAACTGCCTCAACGAGGTCAAAGTTTATACTTTTTGTCGAAAAGTACTCATGGCGTTCTGTTATCATGTCAGTTTTCGTTTCGATAGCTGCTGTAGTTTCTGAGTTGAAAAATGATAACAGACAGACAGACGGACGGTCAGAGTCGTTGGTTTAGTCTTCCGCACTGGTGTACAGAAGACTAAAATGAGGTATTATACAGGGTGTAACACGAGTTTATCCAAATATTGATACAGGCGAAAGAACATGTTATTCTAAGTAGAAAATGGGTTGGGACGAGTTTTGCCAACACTAACAGTGTTTCATTCTCTTTTTCAGTGAGTTCTGAAACGACGTGATGGCTTCGGCAACAAGATCTAAAACAGCAGTCTATCTCCTGGGGACCGTGGACCACAGCATCACAGGAAGCATGCTGCCTACGGGAAAGCAGGCGCTTCAGTACTTTTTCCACCTTCACCTTGACGTCAAGAAGCCGATCAAGGAAGCAGCCGCTGAGACAGTGACCGCAGTCAAGGAATTCTGGGAGCGGTCCCGTATTCCTACGCAGAAAGACCAACGCGCAAGGGACAAGGTTCTCCGAATGTACGAGAAGTGGCGGGCTCTGAACAAGAACTCGAAACGGCGCACTGTGACCCAAATCAGGAACGAGGCCGAGTTCCTCTCATCCCTTGACCGCCTCTTCGACATCGCACACGAACAGGCGATGTCGATGATCACAATCGAAGAGGACAGGGAGTTCCTGATGGGACAAAGGGCCGAGGTGCGGCGCGGCCGCATCTCCTCCACACGTGACATGACGCTGCACACTGAGGAGGAGCGTGCGAGGAGACAGGAAGCGGAAAGGAGCCGCCGGCAAGATGATGAAAGGGCGAACAGAGAGAGCCGAGAAGAACTCGTCGAACTGGCATCGAGCTCCAGCTCAGGTGCAAGCAGCCCGACTCGGTCACCGACACGGCGTCGTCGCCGAGAAGAAGAGGAAGAGCTCTCTCTCCCGGGCCCGTCCACGTCGAATGCAGAAGCATCTACGACCCCTTTACCACCCAAGCGATTCCGCGCGTCGAAAAAGATGATCACCCTGATCTCTCCGCAGCGATGGATCGGACGAAACTTACCGACCGAGAAGGTGTTTTTTTGCTGTCGGCGGCTGCGAGGAGCTTGGGCCACGACCCTGAGGAGCTGGTCTTGAACCGCGAATCCTCCCGCCGCGACCGAGCAAAGTTCCGTGCTATGGCAGCAGCGGAAATGAAGGCAGCCTTCCATCCTACTGTGCCGCTGACCGTTCACTGGGACGGGAAAATCGTACCAGCGGCTGACGGAGGCCCTGCTGAAGATCGCCTTCCAGTTCTGGTGTCTGGGGAGAACGTCGACAAGCTTCTGGCTGTGCCCAGCCTCCCCGACGGCACCGGCCGCGCCATGGCGGAAGCCGTCCTCTCTGCCCTCGAGGATTGGGACATCAAGGGACGGATCTGTGCCCTCTCTTTTGACACCACCGCCTCAAACACAGGACTCTCAGGAGGAGCTTGCTATATCATTGAGCAGAAACTCGAGAAGACAGTGCTTCATTTGGCTTGCCGCCACCACATCCACGAACTGGTGTGCGAGAAGGCATTCACGGCGTGCCTCGGTCCCTCTACTGGTCCTGACATCCTCCTGTTCAAACGATTCGCCGCCCAGTGGGACTTCATCGATCAAACCAAAGCGAAGCCCTTCGAGGATGGAACCATGCCGCAGCACCTGAAGGACGCCCGCGACGACCTGCTGATCGAATTCAGCCGCCTCCTCGACGGTCAACATCCACGTGATGACTACAGGGAACTTCTGGAGCTCTCTGTAATTGTGCTGGGCGGTCCGAACAAGCGGGGTGCCCGGTTCGCTCGTCCCGGCGCCTTCCATCGCGCGCGCTGGATGGCAAAAGTCATCTATGCCATCAAACTGTTCCTGTTCCGGGAACAGTTTCAGATGTCGTCAGGCGAAGCGGCTGGAATCCGGCGATTCACCATCTTCGCCGTGTCCATCTACGTGACGGCCTGGTACAAAGCGCCGCTCCCGGCAACGGCCCCAGCCGCGGACCTCGCGCTGCTCAAGGCCCTCGTCTATTATCCGGACTCAGCGGTGGCCAAGGCGACGGCGACAGTCTTCGCCAGGCACCTATGGTACTTGAGCGAGCGCCTCGTCACCCTGGCCATCTTCGACGAGGGTATCGACTTGGCGACAAAGCGGGAGATGATTAAAGCGATGGAAGAAGAGGAAGGATCGGAGGATCCCCCGCGGCGTATCAATGTGGACCTGTCCACCGCCTCAATCGCCAACAATACATTGGCCAAGTTCACAACGACTACATCAAAGGAGTTCTTCAAGGTTCTGGACATCAGCACCGCCTTCCTGCTCAAGGATCCGGAGGAGTGGCGGACGGACCCAGCCTTCATCGCCGCATCCCGCCGAGTCCAGGCCCTTCAAGTTGTCAATGACTTCGAGGAGCGAGGGGTGGCGTTGATGCAGTCTTTCAACCTGGCCCTAACCAAGAGTGAAGACCAAAGGCAGTTCCTCTTACAAGTGGTCGAGAAGCACCGCTGTGACTTCCCAACCGCCCGCAAGTCCACCGTGACCTCTGCAAAGTAGGCAACAATGAGAGGGAGATGGGCGCCCATGATACCCCCCCCCCTTGAGGGGCTAATACTCGAGTTGAGGGGGACCTAGAGTTGAAAGTATGAAGTCCAGTTATATGTTTTAGGTCAAGATTAGTAGCTTGAACAAACTAGAAGTGATATTTTATTTGCTAGAGGCATAGAACATCATGATCTAAAATTTCTACTTTTCGAGAAAATATACAAACTTTGACCGTATTGAGGCAGTTCTAAATATTGTTTTATTTCAAAAATATTTTACACACGATATTGTTTGACAAAATGGAACCAGAAACGCGCCCGTCCCGATAAAAATTCAAACTTTCGAAAATAAGTGTCACCCTTATATATATATATATATATATATATATATATAGAGAGAGAGAGAGAGACAGAGAGAGAGAGAGAGAGAGAGAGACAGAGAGAGAGAGAGAGAGAGAGAGAGAGGAGAGAGAGAGAGAGAGAGAGGAATGACAAAAGAAAATAGACACTGTACATTCTAAGGTTTTAGTGAAGCAAAATTGAATATTACTCTTAGAGAATATGATAACGGAATGAATTCTTTTTTATTTTTCTGATTCTGTGCAGTAGAAAGGATAGTCCACAGAAAATAGACACAGTTGATGTGATCACTACATCACTAAAGAAACTTAACTCTTTCATTTGAGAATAAAAAGCTATCTCCTAATTTATCCCTTAGGTATGAAAATTAAAAATACCGAAATTGCTTCGTTCTCTCTCTCTCTCTCTCTCTCTCTCTCTCTCTCTATATATATATATTATATATATATATATATATATATATATATATATATAGAGAGAGAGAGAGAGAGAGAGAGAGAGAGAGAATGACAAAAGAAAATAGACAGTTAATGTGTTTATTTCTCTTAAAAGAGAAAGTCCGTTTATATATATATATTATATATATATATATATATAAACCACGCAGTGGACTTCCTTGAAGGTCCACTGCGTGGTTTATCTTCTATGGATCCTGTTTCCTTAAACTTTGCAACAAGTCTACTAACACAACTCTGTGTTATTGGCTCGCGGTCTGGATGCAGTCTGTTAAATTCAGCAGCGGCCTCTCTTTGACTCCGATTTACTATGAGTAGAATTATCTGGATTCTTTCTTCCTTGCTCACAGGCATTATGGCCTGTAGAAAGAGAAAAATATGAATTATGGTTTGTAGAAATAGAAAAATATGAATTTCTCCTATGATGCCGGACTTATGGGACACCCTGTATATATATATATATATATATATATATATATAGAGAGAGAGAGAGA
This sequence comes from Bathynomus jamesi, assembly GCA_023014485.1. Taxonomy (NCBI): domain Eukaryota; kingdom Metazoa; phylum Arthropoda; class Malacostraca; order Isopoda; family Cirolanidae; genus Bathynomus; species Bathynomus jamesi. The sequence goes on along the minus strand of JAJOZX010002527.1, from coordinate 363,359 downwards.
GAGAGAAATGACAAAAGAAAATAGACACATTTAATGTGTTCATTTCTCTTAAAAGAGAAAGTTCGTTTATATATATAATATATATATATAAGGTGAGGAGAAAGTTGTTCAATTGTGTGTTTCTGTGTGTCTGTATTTCGTCTGAACTATTATTTTGACGATTGTACGTTCCGCATTATATTATTTTTTGTGCAGTAGAATGCAAATTCTATTTATTTACAATAATTAATAAACATATTGAATTTTTTATTGTCAATATTGGTGATTATTTCTCTTAAAAGAGGAAGTACGTTTGCTTTGGTAACGAATTAAAATAAATTGTGGTATCTAGCAACTCACGCTAATAATGTATTCCTGGACAATTAATATAAAAAATGGTATCTGGCAACTCAACCTTCCTCTATGTAAGACCCGCTTGGCTTCGGGACCTTCATAATGCTTCGGACTCCGGTGGAATAAAGATCTCCTCTTTCCTTCCTTCTTAGGTTAAGACTTAGCTTAGGTTTCCCTTTGGGGGGGTTAGGACATCCCACCTTCTCTCCCAAAGCCCTCGTCCGTCTATCCTTTCTCTTTCTCTCTTAGGTTAAGGCAACCCCTTTAGGCCGGGGAGGTCATCCTTCCTTCTCCCCTCGAAGATCCCTCCCCTCTCCCCCCTTCAGGGCATACCCCCTCCCCCTTCAATGCATACCCCTCCCCCTTCATTGCATACCATCACCCCCCTTTGCAACATACCCCCCTTTACAACAAACCCCCACCCCCATTGCAACAAACCCCCACCTCATTTGCAACATTGATCATTATCTCTTGCAACATTTCAACATTCTTGCACTCTAACCTTTTGCGCCCATGCTACTTCTCTGACTCATAATTGTTGATATTAATACATCCACACCATAAAAAAAACTCCCATGATAATCCGCAAATATTCACTTTACAATGAGAATGGAATGCTTACTGAATTTACACGTGACTTGTTAGTGATGTACTTTCGATTAAGTAAATATCATACATGCAGACTATGGTGCCATTATATAATTATGAAGTTAATAAATGATGACTTAGGTTTACGAAATGTTCATCACTATTAATAAGTGGATGAATGTATTTTAATTTTTTAAATGTTTATATATTTCTTGGTTACAGTATGTTCATTGAACTAATTGTAATAAAAATAACTATAAATAATGACATTGATAAAATAAATAACATAGGTATGTAATGTTTTAACTTGAACACGTTCATTAACCGCTACATCAAAAAACAAGAATTCAGTCTCCAACAGAACCGAACACATCAACACACCAGGACAGACTGGGGCTCTTTTGTTGGGAAGTGCAACGGCTTTGCGCGACTCCTTATAATAGAGGTAGGTTCACAAAAATTCTTCGGAAGTGTCTTTAGTAGGAGTACAATCTTTTCTCGGGTTGGGAGCGTGACAATTCAAACGTTCATTTGTAAGGACCACCCTAATGTACATAGACCGTTTCAACTGCGATCCGCTGCAAGTCGCAACCACAATAGCCTCATTGTGCTTTACGGTGTTCAATAACAATTTCATGCCTAAAGACACCTTAGCTTTCATTCACAGAAACAACCCTCGCAGTTATGGGCACAAGGCTATTTACTGGCTCATACACATGCAACAGCAAACCCGAGTATACATAAAACATGCCCGCAACACGGGAGAAGTACCCATTAAGGTCAATGGTCGTCTTTTTTGGGTTGATGGTCTGTGTACTCCTTAACGGTTGCTGGTGGCATGGATGCTCACACCCTGAGTGTGGAATCGTAGGAGATATCCACGGTAGATCTCCTGCCGACAGTTTTGCATGGACCCGCACCCACGATCAGCTTATTGGTGCCCAGTTCACTCACAAGATCTTGTGGGAGCATGAGTATGATGCACGGATAGGAACAGATGGACAGTACCGTGAAGAAATAAACACCATCAAGCGTTCAATGGTGTTGGATCCTCTCAAATGCGGTGATAGCTTGTTCGGAGGGCGTACAAACCCACTCAAGTTATGCTTTCCACATAAGGAGGGCGTGAAACTCCATTAATACGACTTCTGTTCTTTATATCCCTACGTGATGAAGAACAATCCGTACCCCGAAGGTGCACCTGAAAAACTGGTGGGACCCGACCTGCCCACCATCGAGGTGTTCTCACCAAATTTGAACAAGTACTATTTCGGTCTTTCTTTCGTAGACGTGCTCCCCCCTTGCAATTTATGGATGCCGATGTTACCCGTCGTTATAGATCACAAACTCATATTTCCCCTGTGCGTGAAGTGTGCAGAGGAGAATAATGGGTCCTGTAACCATACAACCAACCAGCGGAAGATCAGAGTGTGTATATACAAGTCCTGAGCTGTCCCTAGCCTTCCGCCATGGTTACAGAATATTTAAACTATATGAGGTGTGGAGGTTTCAGAAACTCCCTAACCTTTTCACGCCGTATATAAATACTTTTTGAAGAATAAAGTAGAAGCATCAGGCTACACGCGAGGGGTTGAGACCGAGCGTGAAAAATTGACTTATATTCAGCGTTACCGTGACCGTGAAGGGATACAACTTGACCGGATCCAAATTGTAAAGAACCCTGGCAAGCGCTTTAGTGCAAAGTTGTGCCTAAATAGTCTTTAGGGCAAGTTTGCACAGAATACAGGTAAGGAGAACGTTCACCTAGTCCAAAGTTATAACGAGGTGTGGGATTATGCCAGTGCTCCCGATAAAGAGGTTATGGAGATCGTGAATGTTGGTAACACGTTACAGTAAAGTACAACACCACCGAACTGGCCACAAATATCTCACGTGTTACAAACATACCTGTAGCCAGCTTCACAACGGCATACGCACGCATCAAGCTTTCGGGACTACTGCACTCTCTTCGGGGGAGGGTGCTGTATGCTGACACAGATAGCGTAATATTCACAGAGAGGGAAGGTGAATACATGCCACCTATTGGGGAATTCCTCGTAGTGTTGACTGACGAGATCAAGGATGAGTATGGAGACATCGCATACGCCGACTCTTTTGTCTCAACAGGTCCAAAATCTTATGGGGTACGGGTGAGGGTGGGGGAGGATATGTATTCGTGAAGGCTAAGGGTATCACGCTTAACCAGGCGAACCGCGAGTCGTTAACTTTGACTCGTTGAAGATCTAGTGTGCTTGGAGATGGAAGGCGACCAGCCACCCCAACTGACGTGTGGGGACCCACAATTTCAGGCGCAGAAACTGGGGGGCGTGAAAAGGCTGGGGTAGGAAGGTATGCCTTAACACCTATAGGAAACGTTACCACGTGCCTGGTACCTATGATACAGTTACCCTTTGGATACCATAATCCTTGATTGTTTATTTGTATTTATATACTGTACAGTATATATATATATATATATATACACACACACACACACATATATATATTATATATATATATATAATAATAATATATATCTATATATATATATAATATATAATATATATGTCTATTGTTAACGATCTGTTTTATTATTCGCATATTTGTAAATGTTTCAATTAGGGTTTCATTTTCTCCTTTGTGTGTGTGTGTGTGTGTGGTGTGTGGTGGTGGTGTGCGTGCGTATAACAGGGTAAAGTCCAAGCTCCGCCCACTGTAAGCTCAATCAAAGGGTTACGCGACTCCACCTCCTGCTACAACCTGGGCATATCTCTACCCCTGCGTGCTCAGTTGACCTCTGCAAGCCCTGGAGCTGAGACGTGTATTTTCTCACGTAGACGAAAAATAGTGATGGCTACTTTTGATATTGCGTGTTCGACGTTTATGAAGTGGTATTCGGTAAAGTCGGAAGACGGCCTAGCCCCCCTCCCCCCTCCTTTGAGACTTTTAAGACTACATTGAATCTCGCGAAGCTTGAGGAACAAGATGTTCAAATACTCTATGGATATTCTGGCGAGAGCATTGCCGGATTTCGCGACACAAACGATGTAATGGACTACGTTGTAGGGCTGAACTGTATTAAAGGGTACATATACCGTGAGGTGAAAGAAACAACGCGTACAGAAGAGAAGCAACGGGTATGGGTAATGAGTCTTGTTGATGAGTGGTGTGACCGGCGGTATTATATCCTGCTGCATCATACAGAGTACGCGTACCCTGCGGCTGAGAATGTAAACCTTGTCATCATGGACAAGCTAAAGTACTTTTACCACTACATTCATATATATCATGACGAGTTTCTCAGTGAGGTTGTGGCTAAAGGCCTGTGTGAGTTTTTAATAGAGTTTAGAGACGAGTATCGACTGTTAAATAAAAAGGATAAATAAGGGCACATGTTTCTCTCAAATAGTGCACCGGATTGTTAATGTGTGGAGAAAATGAACGTCTAGTGCGCATTCCGATAAAACATTAAAACTGAAATTACCCCATGTGTCGGAAACATTGCCCGGTATAATGGGTACAAGTACACGCGTGATTCATGCTAAAACGAACCCGTACACGATTCAACAGCTTATGGTGTGACTCACTCCCCCCGTCGAGCCGATTTGCCCACCCGTGGCTCATAGTCATCTCAGAGCTTGAACCGTCTGGACGTGCACTCCTCGAATACGATGGAATTTCCTTTGAGAAGCATTCTCAATACCGTGTACGATGTGTCCGTGTCGAAGTCATTGCGCGAGTTCAGGCGTGAAACCGGTGCCATTAACTATGTACTTGAAACGACTTGTAGACAAGCAAACTCTGGTAAACGGAATGTTATTTATTTAACTGTTGAGGAGATGAATAGAGTCTCCTGAGAGTTGAGAAGTGGAGTGAGGATCGTTAGAAAATACCTGCAGGTGTAGGTACAAGAAAAAAACAGATTAGTGATGCCCTCTCATATGCCATTGTTTATACGTTGTGTATAAATAACGGTCAGCCATGCATTGATATACGACTGATGTGGAAGAATGTATCTAATAATAACGTTCTTGTCCCCACGCGAAACCGATTCATCCTCGACAGAATGTTTGAAATCGTCGGTTTCCGCAAGCTAAAGCCCATATTAGACGCGCGTTTTACGGATATGATTTATTTTGATACGGTTCTTGAATACGCATACACCGATCTTTTCAACGGGTTTATCGAATATAGGAATGAACAAGGCGGGAATGGTCTAGAGCTGGATGCTTATTTAAAAGGTTTAGACTCTTCGAAATATCATGAACTTTGGTACGAAGGACTTGAGCGGTACAGGGCAGAGCTCGCCTACACTGTTCACCCTGAAGAATTGTACCTCTATATAATGAGCAGCTGTCGTTACGACTTAGAAGATTATTTCAATTGCCGCTATGCGTTGTGAAGAAGAGTTCACGATTGAAAAGCTCGGATCGGTAAGAAAAACCCTCGATTGGAAATGATTGTTTATAAACTTGAATTTAATAATGAAGTTGTGGCTAACGACGCCCTCTTTGTGCGTGCTTTTGACTGTATTCTGTCCGTGTTTAAAGACAATTTCCCAACCAATTGTAAGGTGGGCACAAAAATAGTATTGAACGATATGAAGGCTCTTTACATCGAGTATAGGCGCGCGCACACCTTGAATGGTGAAATAATGCTAAATCGTATTTATTGTATAGTACAAAGCAACAATGATGTAACTGTAGACTCGACCACGTGCGAGTTTAGTATTTTAGTTAAGCGCGGTAGAACATAAGGTGTATGCATTTTGATTTTATAAGTTTTGCTGTTTATATAATATATATATATATATATATATATATATATATATATATATATATATATATATATATTAATTGGTATATAGTTTTATCTTGAACTATTACTATTTTTATAAAGTTTTGGTGTTTATATATATAAGGGCGTATTTGCTTGTACATATATTAAATGGTTATATCGTTTTATCCTGAACTAATATTATTATTTAAGGATGTATATTAGGGGGGTCGAAATTTTGTATTCTTATTCTACACACTGCTCGGAGTTTTCTTTGGGCCCCTAAACAACATACTGTAATTACACCGCTATACACCCGTTGCATATGCAACCCCCCTTTTTTTAAATTGAAATGAAATTGAAACCAATTCTTTGAATAAAAAACCTGATAAATGACAAAGATTAAAGTAAATAACGATATAAGTAAAGTTAAAGTAAGTTATATATATATATATATATATAACCAACACGGGTTTCGATCAGGCAGATCATGCCTATCACAACTAATGGAACACTACAACAACATTATTGATTCACTTGAAAGTAATGAAAACTATGATGTACTGTACACAGACTTTGCTAAAGCGTTCGACAAGTGTGACCACGGAATCATAATACATAAACTGAAATATATGGGAATAACAGGAAAAGTAGGGAAATGGATATATAATTTCCTTAGTGAGCGGAGGCAAGTCGTTACAGTACAAGGAGTATCTTCATCAGAATCAGAGGTCCTCAGCTCAGTACCACAAGGAACAGTATTAGCTCCACTACTCTTCATAATCATGCTAACTGACATAGATGAGGACGTTACCAGAGACAGCACAGTAACATCCTTTGCGGATGACACAAAGATCAGTAGAAAAATAAGAAACCCAGAAGACATAGGATCTTTACAAACCGACATAAACAAAATCTACAAGTGGACTGAAGACAACAATATGAAGTTTAACACCGAGAAATTTCAGCTATTACGGTACGAAAAAGAGAAGACATAAAGTGCATGGAATATTATACCCCAAATGGACAGGAAATTCAGAGAAATTCCAGAGCAAAAGATTTAGGGGTTGTAATGACAGATACGAAATTTGAAACACAAAATAAGATAGCAGTAAACAGAGCAAAGAGAATAACGGGTCAGATATTGAGAACCTTTAAACGAAGGGATAGGAATGTAATGATTCCTCTACTGAAAACCCTGATCATACCCAAATTAGAATACTGCTCGGTCCTAACTTCCCCATATAAAAAAGAAGACATTAGACAGCTGGAGGGGATCCAAAGAAGCTTCACAGCCAAGATCAATGGGTGCAAAGAACTAAATTACTGGGAAAGGTTACGAGAACTAGACCTATATTCACTGGAAAGGAGAAGAGAGAGATACACCATTATTTACACTTGGAAAATAATGGAGAAACTAGTCCCTAATCTTACTCTGAATCCCATAACTCCCCAAACAACGATGGAAAGTAGAAGCGGTAGACTGTGTCGTATTCCCAAATTGAAGGCGAGACAGGGAACATCCTTAACCCTGAAAGAAAATAGTTTTGTAGTGAGAGGACCAAAACTGTTTAATCAGTTGCCCAAAGGCCTAAGAAACACGAAGGGAGTTGCAGTGGAAATCTTCAAAAGAAGACTAGACGCCTGGCTCAGAACAATCCCCGATGAGCCGGCGTACCTGGTTATGTGAGGTGGAGAGCGCAAGAATCCAACTCACTACTTCACCAGGCCAACTCGAGAGGAGGGGCGACAAGCTTGACCTTCGCGAAATGAGAAATCATCGCGCGGAACCTTTGTAAGGTTGTAAGGTAAGGTATATATATATATATATATATATATATAATATATATATATATATATATATATTATATATATATATATATATATATATATATATATATGAAAATTATTTCACGAAAGTAACACGTGAAAAATATTTATGATAAATAAAACCACGAAGGAAAGGAAACACAAAAGGTGCTCAAGCGCTTTCGTCTAATGACATCCTCAGGAACACTGAAGTACATAAAAGGTTACGGCCTATATATAGGTTACAGAAAGAAAAAAAAAATTAATAAATAACATACATATACACAAACATATTATATATATATATACATACATATCTACACACATACATATATATATATATATATATATGCAATAAACGGAGAAGTACATAGGGAAAGCCCAGGTTTTAAGTTTAGTATCTATCGGAAAACAACAAACAATTTGTCCTACGTACACTTTTACTCGGGACATGACACCCCCACTAAGAAGGCCATTTTTTCATCAATGTTTCTCCGCGCCCTTAGGATCGCCAGTCCGGAATACATCGATGCCGAATTGGAAAAAATCAACGGTATTGGAAGTGATCTGTGTTACCCATCTGCGTTTATGGAATCTTGTCTCAACAAGGCAAAACGAACTTTCTATCGTGTCAATAATAACACTGGTACTTTGTCAAAAAATATTTTAGTACTTCCATTTTTCCCGGGCTTTTTAGGCATTGCTAATGTACTTAAACTTTTGGATATTAATGTAGTATTTTCATATAACAATATTGTGAAAAATATCATAGTAAAAAATAGCCCTACCAATAATTCAGGCATTATCTATAAAATTGGGTGTAAACAATGTGATTCCTTTTACATAGGTCAGACGGGAAAGGATTTGCACAATGCACACACGTATAAAACAGCATCAATATTCCGTTAGAACAGGACAGTTGTCCAGTGCTCTTTTTGTCCATTTGTCAGAGTTATCCCACTGTATTGATTGGAATAATGCTTGTTTTATTTCATTCTAGCAACATTGTTAATAGAAATATTCTTGAGTCTGCCATTATCCAACTTTCAAATAACTTCAACATAAGCAAAGGTCTTTTTCAACTCGATCCTGTTGTTTTGAATTCCTTCAAAACAAATTTAGATAAAAAGGGTAGGACGCTAAATCTTTGGTAAACCTGTATGCTACTATATTAACTTTTAATCTTCATTTTATTTTTATATATATCGAAACTTGACTCTAAAAGGCAAAGTGTTAAAACCCGGGCAGATTTCCAGTATAAATTTGTATTTTTATAATTCATTTGATCTTGTGCTAAAAATCGATATTTTTCCTTACAAATCTGTATGCCTCTTTGTTAATCCTCTAATTTTTAATTTTTAATTTTTATTTTTACTTCTCCGTTTATTGCATATATATATATATATATATATATATATATATATATATATGTGTGTAGATATGTATATATATATATATATATATATATATATAGTTTGTGTGTATGTATGTTATTTATTATTTTTTTTTCTTTCTGTAACCTATATATAGGCCGTAACCTTTTATGTACTTCAGTGTTCCTGAGGATGTCATTAGACGAAAGCGCTTGAGCACCTTTTTGTGTTTCCTTTCCTTCGTGGTTTTATTTATCATATATATATATATATATATATATATATATAATAATAAGAAATCTTTCTCCGTATATTACTTAAAGAATCAATTGAAGCATACTAAAATCAAAATATTCACCTTAAGAAATTTAATTGAAGCATATTAAAACCAAAATATTCACCTTAAAAAATTTAAAATCGTAAATTACTGACACCACTGGCCTTTCCATTGGAACAAAGGTAGCTTTTTTCTCGACTCCAGTACATTCAAAATAACTTTATGTCTGTTTTCGTAACCAATTCTATCTTGTGATGCTTCTGTTACCACATTTACAGTATGTTCTACTCCCTGGCTGTGACAGGGAAAAGGAATAAACTGAAGTGGTTCATTTCGAACTTTAAGATCATCATTTGTCAAATTCTCTAAAATAGGTGGAGGGGTGATGGTTTCATTGTCCCAGTCGATCATGTTAGGATAATCGTCTGCTTCAAAGTTCAGTGTTTTTGGCAGCTCAAAATTTCTCGCATTGGTGCTCCTAGTTCTTGCTCGAATGATGTGCTGAAGAGCCAGCTCTCTGACCTCTCTTCTTGTGTCTGTTATCATTGAGAGTAAGATATTCTCTGGTGGGCAAAATAGGCGTTATTTCTGAGGACACGCTCCATAATCATCCGATGCCTTTTATCTAAGCCTTTAAGCAAGTGCATGATATACCAAAAATTAGATGCTCCCTCATTTGCCTTTGGATGAGAGTTTATCCAAAACCAGACTGGAGCGTAAACCAGCATTATAATTTTTACTAGGTCTTGGATGTTTTTGTCTGGATTCCGTGTAGAGACATATAAGCGCAGGATCCTGTTTGCTCGTGTTAGCCATCTTGCATGATGGAGGGCACCTGGGGATCTAGTGGCTAACGCTTGTGAGATGCGTCCAGATTGTATGCTAATGCACATTTCATACATATATTTTTGGTCACTGCTGAAACTTTTAACAATATCGGCCGAAACTTCTTTAATGTTGCCCGCTACAGGGGTATAATCAACTATATCCAGTTTGGTCAAATCCTCTCGGAGTTTATTTCCAAGAGAACCTTTGAAGGTGTTTGGTCCCGAAGTTTTTCCATTAATTGCTTCAAATACATGCCTGAAGGGCAGTTCGTTTGCAGGCAAAATGCACATCAGCCATTGTACCGGCCTGTCCAGATATAATTCAAACAATTTTACCACTCTGCCAATCCTGCCAGTGTTCACTGGGGTGCCATCGCATAGCAAAGCTTTGAGGGATTCTTTGCTATTAGAATCAACTATAAAAGTTATTATTTCATCTGCAATACAACCAGCAGTTCCGTTATCTGGAGCTATATGATCCATGTAACCATCACCAGGTTCTTTGACTATTACATAATGTTCTTCGTACTCCATTCCCTTCTTTGTCTTAGTTTGATCTTTTCTACCATCAAATCTGATGCCTTCAATCCGTGTGTTCTCTGATTTCACTTTGATTATGTTCTTTTTACCCACACGTATTCGTTCTCTTTCCACTTTTTTCCTATCCAACATATTGGTTTCATCTAATATTCCCATATCCTTCAAAGCTGCATTTACTATAGCTGCAGTAGCTCTGTAACTTACACGGTATCTATCTGCTGTTATTGTTAAGTTATCATAAATAGTTCTGTTCTGATGGTTTTCTCTCAGCTCAAAATCCGGAACAAAGTCAATATCGTCGCTGTCATCATCAATTTCCATGCTCTCATCTTCCATAATATGTAAAGGGTCCAGTTTGCTGGTTGAGGCGACATTCATATCTAGGCTTATCTTGGCTCTTCTTTCTAATCTTTTAACTCTATCGTGAGTCCTTTTTCTTGCGGAAGTCGTTACTCTGTCGATTGGTCCTAGTTGTTATTTTCTTTGTTTCTGCCCCACAAAAGACTCCCACTCAATCAGTGGAACTCTAATATCACATCTGCAGTCCGTTCGACTGATTTTTTTATCGTAACAAGCACAAGTGCAAATATCAAACATTTCATTGAATGTCTCCACTTTCTGCTGAAAACTGTTGTTTCTTTGTTTTAATGGTACTTTATTTAGCTTTGCTGCAGATTCTATCAATCGTTCAAATTTTATAGCTATTCCTTCAAATCCTATATGTGGAAAGGAAAACTTCTCCCAAATGGCTTTCACATCTTTAGTGACAATTCTGTAACATTCTTTTGCTGTTCTAGAACCTTTCGAAATCAGTTCTCGTTTTCTTACCAATAAATAATGCCTAAATACGTCAGCCTTTGAAGGAGTCATTGAAGGTTGAAATTCTGCAGGGTGACCAAATGTTGAATTGTGCGTTTTGCTTCTTGTCGCCATGATTTCACTTATTTAGGCCTAGTAGCATTAATAACAAGAAACTAATTGTTAAATTCTAGCAATTGAATCATTCAATCTGAATTTAATATAACTCACTCGGAATTAAATCATAACTCATTCAATCATAAACAATCTGAAACTAAACAAAAAAACGTGACAATAATTTATATAATTCATCTAATCTATCTAAATTAATCTATGTAATCTATTCAATCTATCTAAAACTCTATCTAAATAATCTATCCAAATTAATCTAATCTACTTAATAAGACTTAATATAATGCATGATTGTCACATTTGGGGTTTATATCTGTGGAGAGAGTAAAATGGGGGGATGCTATGGAAGAGGTAAGGGGGGTCGCATATATTCATTTTTTTTACAAGATGTTGAGATCATCATTTCCAATTACGTGCATACTGTGGAATTGGAGAAACTCGATTTTTGATATGTTTCGACCCCCCCCTCCCTAATGTATATGCTTAATGTGTGTATTTTTGCTGTGTATTATTTTTTAATGTATATCTATTTCATATATATTTCATGAATTATTTCCCTTAACTCGTCTTAATAAACAGAATGATGTAATTGTGTTTTATTTATTTGTTTTGACTGTAAATAATATTAAGGAATAACTGGGGTGATGGGAATATATATACCAAATGACTGGTTACGCCTTCTAAGCCGTCTGATGGGTTTCTAAGCAAACTCTCAAGAATATACGTATAGCGCAATCTGGCAGTTCAAACGATATATATATATATTAGGGATGTCACGGGTACCCGACCAGATCGGGTAATGTACTACTCGATGATACCCGACCCGATTGGGTAATTGCTAAAAAATCGGGTACGGGTAGTAAAAACCAAATTCTAATTTAATTTTAATTTTATTGTTTTGCAGGTTTTCTTGATATATTTTTTGTATAATATTTTTTAACAAAACATTCAAAATGGCAAATCGTAGTATGGTTTGGGACTATTTTATCATTGATAAATTAGATAATAGTAAAGCCAAGTACTTCAACTGCACACAGTTAATAAGTCGCGGTACTAAACCAACAAATTTTGGAACGTCTTCAATACACCATTTACACCTAAGCCGACTGATGGATTTCTAAGCCAACTGTCAAGAATATCTGAATAGCGCAATCTGGCAGCTGAAAAGTTAATTAATATATACACATACATCTGCCTTCTAGGTCTTCTAAGTCAACTGGTGGATTAAACCAACTGGCGGATTTCGAGTTCTAAGTCAAGTGTTGCTACCTTGAGCTCTCATTAAGCTTCTGCATCTGCATCTCTCTCCTCCTGTCTCTCTCTTAGGATAGGTATACCCCTTTGGGGGGGGGTGAGGCCGTCCTATCTTCTCCCCCACAGAGGTTAAGTGAACTCCTCCAGCTTGCTGGGGGATTTCCCCTCCCCCCTTGGCACCCTGGGGTTGGCACCTTGCAAGAAGGGGAGGGGGTTGGCACTGGCACTCATATGATCAACATCTTTCAAACGCAGGGTGTCTAGGCATCTTGAAAAGCCAGGACCTTGATTTTGGCTCTCTTCTTCTATGGGAGGGGCGCTTTTGCGGGCATTTTCCCTTGGCCCCTCCTTCCTGTATAAAAAAATAAAAAGACTGAAACTTGTGCAGCTTTCATTTGATCTTTAATGTAACTGGCAATGTATTTTGTGTATTTGTATAATTAATTGTTAATGCTACAATACATACCACCGATGCAAGACGATTTGGGTTCCCGTCCCGCAGCCTGGTAACACACAGTTGTATGGCGAAAACTCGTCCAAAAAGAGAAGAGTGTATGTAATAAAATTATAATTACAAAATTATATTATCTAATATCTAATATGTAATATTATCGAACATCTAATATTTATAACCAACCAAACACCGAAAGTCAATTAATAAATTAAGTATGAATTAAGTATGAATTTAAGCTGACAAATTTATGCATGAACATCCGCATCCGCGGATGTCTAAAACCTGACATCCGATACATCACTAATACAGTATATGTCTGTGTTATATGTTGTTGGACTCGGTTGTCCCCCTCCACCCCACCTTCCCCCAAGTTGGGGTACCTTGACTATCACTGCGGCGTTGCCACATGTACGAAGTCGTCTGTGAGGTGAGGAACATTACATATGCGAGCAACTGTACTTTGAAAAAATCTTTACAATTTCTTTGCAATTATTTTTTTTAAACTATATTACCGTTAAACGAATTACAGTAATTATATATATGCGTGGAGTTGCCAGATTGTGCTATTTATTTAATTAAGAATTAAGTAGATGTTGACAGTTGGCTTAGTGCATATATATATATATATATATATATATATATATATATATATATATATATTTAATGAAGGTGCATTGTTTATATATATCACCCCAGTTAGTCCTTAATATCGTTTATTAATACACTATATATATATATATATATATATATATATATATATATATATATGTATGTATATATATATATATATATAGTATACGCCCAGGAAAGCATTTATTGGATAATAAAAAACAAGTACATCATTCTGTTTATTTAGACGAATTATTGGAAATATTTTCCTGAAATATATAGAACATAAATACACAATCAAAATAGTTCAGAAGAAATCTATACACACTTTAAACGATATATATATATATATATACGCACATTCTTAAATAATAATATTAGTACAGAAGAAATCTATATACACATTTTATATTAAATAATAATAATAATAAAATTTTAACAAATATTGAGAAAATAAATATACATTAAAAAATTAATATATAAACATCAAAATAATAATAGTACAGGAGAAATGTATATACACATTTATACTAAATAATATTAATAAAATTTTAACAAATATATAGAAAATAAAAATACTGCAAAATAATATACATCAAAATACATTCTAAACTCGCACGTAATCGAGTCCATAGTTACATCATTGTTGCTTTGTACTATCCAATAACTACGATTTAACATTAATTCACCGCTGAATGTATACAGATGCCTATATTCCATGTAAAGGGCCTTCAATTCGTTCAATACTATTTCTGTGCCCTCTTTACATTCGGTTGGCAAATTATCACTCTCTTTAAACACGGACAGAATACAATCAAAAACACGCACAAAGAGGGCATCGTTAGCCACAACATCATTTTTAAATTCAAGTTTATAAACACTAATTTTCAATCAAGGGTTTATTCTTACCGATCCGCGCTTTCCAATCGTGAACTCTTCTTCACAATGCATATCGGCAATTGAAATAATCTAAGTCGTAGCGACAACTGCTCATTATATAAAGAAATAGTTCTTCAGGGTGAACAGTGTAGGTGAGCTCAGCCCTGTACCGCTGAAGTCCTTTGTACCAAAGTTCATGATATTTCAAAGAGTCTAAACCTTTTAAATAAGCATCCAGTTCTAGACCATTCTCGCCATGTTCTTTCCTACACTCGGTAAACCCGTCGAGCAGAGCGGTGTGTGCGTACTCAAGAAACGTATCAATGTAAAGCATATCCGTAACACGTGCGTCTAATATAGGCTTTAGCTTGCGGAAACCGACGATTTCAAACATTCTCTCGAGGATGAAACGGTTTCGCATGGGGACAAGGACAGTATTATGAGACACATTCTTCCACATCAGTCGTATATCAATGCATGGCTGGTCGCCATTTATACATAACGTACAAACAATTGCATATGAGGGGGGTATCACTAATCTGTTCTCTTGTACCTACACCTGCAAGTATTTTATAACGATCCTCACTCCACTTCTCAACTATCACGAAGACTATTCATCTCAACACTTAAATAAATAACATTCCGTTTACCAGAGTTTGTTTGTCTACAAGTCGTTTCAAGTACATAGTTAACGGCACCGGTTTTACGCCTGAACACACGCAATGACTTCGTCACGGACACATCGTATACGGCATTGAGAATGTTGCTCAACGGAGGCTCCATCGTATTCTATTGAGAGGAGTGCACGTCCAGTCGGTTCAAGCTCTGAGATTACTATGAGCAGCCGGTGCGAAGTATGGCACGGAGACAGGTGTGGGAAACGAGTCACACCATAAGTTAATGAATCGTGTACGGTGTTGTTCCAACGTGAAAGAGTCGTGTGAATACTGTACCCCATTATACTGGGCAATCGCTTTGAGAATTTTTCCATCTGCGACACATGAAGTAATATCGGCTTTAATGTTTTATAACTCCCACTCCCCAGATTGCGCACCAGACATTTTTGTTCAGGAAGATTTTCACGAATTAAACACATTTTATTAACAATCCGGCGCACTATTTGAGAGGAACATGTGTCCATATTTATCCTTTTTGCGCAGCAAGCGATATTCGTCTCTGAATTCTATTAAAAAGTCACACAGGCCTTTAGCCAGAACTTCAGTGCAAACCTCGTCACGATATATATGAATGTAGTGGTAAAAATATTTCAGATTGTCCATTATAACAAGATTTACATTCTTTTCCGCTAGGTACGTACGAATACTTGGTATGATGCAGCATTATATAATACCGCTTGTCACACCACTCATCAACAAGACTCACTAACCATACCCGTTGCTTCTCTTCTGCACGTGTTGTTTCTTTCACTTCACGGTATATGTAAGCTTTTACGCAGTTTAGTCCTACAACATAGTCCATTACATCGTTTGTGCTACGAAATCCTGCATTGCTCTCGCCAGAATAGCCGTAGAGTATTTGAACCTCTTGTTCCTCAAGCTTCGCTCGGTTCAATGTAACCTTAAAAGTATCAAAGGAGGGAGGACAAGGGAGTTTTTCAGTATCCACCACATCTGTAGACCTTACCGAATACACTTCATAAACGTCGAGCACGCAATATCAAAGGTATCCATCACTATTTTTCGTCTACGTGAGAATTCTTCAAATACACGTCTGAGACCCAGGGCTTGCAGCAGTCAACTGAGCATGCAGGGGTAGAGATTACCCAGGTAGTAGCAGGATTCACCTGACCTTTGATCGGTCATACAGGGGGCGGAACTTAGGACTTTTCCTGTACACACACACACACACACACACACACACACACACACACACAAAGGAAAAAATGAAACGCTACTTGAAACACGATTTATTCAATAAACATATCGTTGACAAGTAAATAGATACACACACACACACACACACACACACACACACACACATATATATATATATATATATATATATATATATATATATGATACACACAGACAGTGCATGGAACAAGGAACTCTTCTGGGAAAATTAAATCCACTATAGTCCGAATAAGTAATGGTAAATGACAAATACCATAGTTTTTCTTTTTCATGATGCTAGCCCGACGTGGGCAACGGGTCACTCGCAAAGAGGTCCCATAAATATAGCTTCCCTCACCAGCTATCTGCAAAGCAGACAGGATCCAGCTTTGGGACATGGATCTAGGGTTTAAAGCAGCCTAGCCCTGCTACATTTAGAACCTCAATATAAGCAAAAGACTCGCTGCCCTCACGTCAGATTGAATACATAAAAGAAAAACGGGTAATTATTATATTTTTAGCCAAAAACCAAAACTTAAACCTCAACTGGTAGAATTGAGCGTCCACTTTTCAAGGCACATAACATGTCCGTTTCAAGATGGGAATGAACTCAGAATGGTCCCCTGAGTTTTTTATGATACACACAGACAGTGCATGGAACAAGGAACTCTTCTGGGAAAATTAAATCCACTATAGTCCGAATAAGTAATGGTAAATGACAAATACCATAGTTTTTCTTTTTCATGATGCTAGCCCGACGTGGGCAACGGGTCACTCGCAAAGAGGTCCCATAAATATAGCTTCCCTCACCAGCTATCTGCAAAGCAGACAGGATCCAGCTTATATTGAGGTTCTAAATGTAGCAGAGCTAGGCTGCTTTAAACCCTAGATCCATGTCCCAAAGCTGGATCCTGTCTGCTTTGCAGATAGCTGGTGAGGGAAGCTATATTTATGGGACCTCTTTGCGAGTGACCCGTTGCCCACGTCGGGCTAGTATCATGAAAAAGAAAAACTATGGTATTTGTCATTTACCATTACTTATTCGGACTATAGTGGATTTAATTTTCCCAGAAGAGTTCCTTGTTCCATGCACTGTCTGTGTTATCATAAAAAACTCAGGGGACCATTCTGAGTTCATTCCCATATATATTATATATATATATATATATATATATATATATATATATAAAACAGTCAAGGGTTATGGTAGCCAAAGGGTACGGTATCATAGGTAACAGGTACCTGGTAACGTTTCCTATAGGTGTTACGACACACTTTCCTACCCCTAAGTTCCTTTACACCACCCAGCTTCTGGTTCCCGAAAATTGTGGGTCCCTACAATCAGTTGGGGCGGTTGGTCGCCCTCATCTTCCAAGCACACTAGCTCCTTCAACGAATCAAAGTTACCGATCCGTCGGTTCGCCGGGTTAAGCGTGATGCCCTTAGCCTTCACGATATATTTCATCTCCCCCACCCTCACCCGTACCCCATACGTTTTTGGACCTGTTGAGACAAAAGAGTCAGCGTATGCGATGTCTCCATACTCATCCTTGATCTCATCAGTGAATTCTCCGAGGAATTCCCAAATAGTGGCATGTATTTACCCTCCCTCGCTGTGAATATCACACTATCTGTGTTGGCGGACAGAACCCTCCGCCCAAGAGAATGCAATAGACCCCAAAGTTTGATGCGAGCTTATGCGGTTGTGAAACTGGCTACAGGTATGTTTGTAACACGTGAGGTATCTGTGGCCAATTCGGTGATGTTGTACTTTATTATGTACGTATTACCTACATTCACGATCTTCATGACCTCTTTATAGGGAGCATTGACATAATCCCACACCGCGTTATAACTTTGGGCGAGATGAACTTCCTCTTGCCTGTATTCTGTGCAATTTTTTTCCAAAGACTATTTAGACACAACTTTGCACTGAAGCGCTTGCCAGGGTTGTTAGCAATTTGTACCTGGTCAAGATGTATCCCTTCACGTTCACGGTAGTGCTGAATATAAGCCGATTTTTCATCTTCGGTCTCAACCCCTCGCGGATACCCTGATGCTTCTACCTTATCCTTCAAAAAAGTGTTTATATATGGCGTGAAAAGGTTGGGTAGCTTCTCAAACCTCCACACCTCATATATCTTCAATATTCTGTTGCCGTGGCAAACGGCTAAGGACACCTCAGGGTTTGTGTATACACCTCTGATCTTCCCCTGTTGGTTGTCTGATTACAGGACCCATTGTTCTCCTCTGCGCACTTCACGCACAGGGGAAACATGAGTTTGTGGTCTACAACGACGGGTAAGATCGGCATCCAAAAGTGGCGAGGCGGGAGCACATCTACGAAAGAAAGACCAAAATAGTTCTTGCTCAAATTTCTTGAGAACTCTTCGATGGTGGGTAGAGCTGGTCTCACCAGCTTTTCAGGTGCTCCGACCGGATACGGGTTGTTCGTTATCACCTAGGGGTATAAAGAATAGAAGTCGTAGTAATGGAGTTTCAGGCCCTCCGTACGCGGAAAGTTTAGCCTCAAGGGATTTCTTCGCCCTCCGAACAAGCTATCACCGCAGCTGAGACGATCCAACACCATTGAACGCTTGATGGTGTTTATTTCTTCACGGTACTGTCCATCTGTTCCTATCCATGCATCATAGTCATGCTCCCACAAGACCTTGTGAGTGAACTGGGAGCCTATAAGCTGATCGCGGGTGCAGGTCCATGCAAGACTGTCGGCAGGAGATCTACCGTGGATTTCTCCTACGATTCCACACTCAGGACGTGGGCATCCTGCTACCAGCAACCGATAAAGGAGTACGCAGTCTTCTCACCAGTGACACGATCTTCGCTTAGACCATCAACTCAAAAAACACAACCATTGACCTTAATGGGTACCTCTTCCGTGTTGCGGGCTTGTTTTATGTATACACCGGTCTGCTGTTGTAGGTGTATGAGCCAGTAAATAGCCTTATGCCCATAACTGCGAGGAATGTTTCTGTGAATGACGGATAAGGTGTCTTTAGGCATGAAATTGTTCTTGAACACCGTAAAGCATAATGAGGCGATCGTAGTTGCGACTTGCAACGGATCGCATTTGAACCGGCCTATGTACATCCTTCTAAAGGCCTGGAAGCATACTCTAAGCACGCGCACATCATTCACGCAATAACGCTAACATTCATCAACTATAATGTAAGGATTATCTCCGTTAAAACTTGTAATAGCAATCAACATCTTCACGCTCACTATCACTCATGTTGGCATAGTTAAAGTAATGTTTGGGGGGAGGCAGGCCTACGGAATTTAAATTGTCGCTAGTGAGGAAAGTGTAAGGGAAATGCCCTTTTGAAACTTCGGCTGCTACGCCCATCACCTTGTGTAGCTTCTCTAATTTACAAGGTGTGAATAATAAAGTGGTTTTAAACTGAACATTACCTCTTATTTGCATCTGTATAAGTTTGTTTCCTCTTTTCAAGGGATCGCCTGTAAATATCTCAGATGACTCGTGTTCAAACTGCTCCTTATAAAGGAATTGTGCGTCAAATTTTGCGCCGTTATGGGCAAGAATATACACGGTCATTTTTTTTAACTTGTCCGCTAATTTGACAATATAGGACAGAAAGAGTTTCACGGGGTTGTCGTGTGCGATCGTTTTAAAAACGTTTGTTCGTTTACCACATTTGCGACACTCATCACATTCGATTTCAGTGCACTCATCGCAGATAGTCTGGCTTACAAGCAGATCTGGGATAACCTCTTTGGTTTCGGTAACCGTATATGTTTCTATATCGTAGTACAGTTATACAGTCTATTTTTAGGCTTAGCATCTTTCATATAACATACATGCTTTATACCATCTGCCTTATATTTCTCGTGGTATGTAGAACAATGAATTTCATCACATTTATGCGTGAATCTCCCCCAATTATCCATCATATGAAACATACCATATTCACAGATTCTCATTTTCTTGCACATGCCAATTGACTTACGGAGCTCAAACAATTATTATTGAAAAATTTGCGTCTACACACATTACAATCCCTCTTCTCAGCTTCAACTACATGAATTCACTGTTCACATACCATGTGGCAATCCTTACATTGTTTCACTATATCATCCGCAAACTCGAGATATTCCTTACACAAATTATGATGCCTTCCATATTTTTGGCTTTTATCATAACTTGCGAAAAGGTCCCCTATATTACGGATCGGGAGATACGTTGACCCTGACGGCCCTAAAAGATGTAGGGGTCTTGTACGATCTCTCACACAGCTTTTAAAAACATACACAGTCCTACGACGATCATCCATTCCAAATACAACTATACGAGCATTCATTTCCTGCTCTACCCTTCTCAGTTGTTCAGGACCCATATTACACTCAAACTCAAGCTTGCAATCTGAAACCAGTTTGCGAGCACGCTGCACAACCGTAGACAAACAAATTTTTTGGGCCCGTGTATTTACCACAGTGAACATATGAGCTAAGACTAATGCTGTAAAGCCGCAACCACGATCGGTGTTTATGTGCCGTCTGTAAATAGCCTGAGAATTGAAGTTAAGAGTATAAGGTGTGGCACTATGACTTGCAACACGGAATACATGGTCAAAATCTACAGTGAAGTTGTCCATATTGAAGGCTGTACTACTTTAAGAGGCCTGCTTTATACGGCCTAATATATATTCTATATCTACAGCTGCCAAGTGTCTGAATGGTATTACTACCCAAAAATCATCTACATATCCGTCATCTGACCCGAACCTGAAGGACGGGGTGGGGGTAGCGGTGCGCACCAACTCGAATGTTATGTCATCCTCTACAGCACGAGAAACAGTTGCTGTTGTGGAGGATGCGACTGGAATTGAACAGGGATAAGAGGGTACATCTTTATTTGAGGAAGTAACTAGTGTGGGGGTTGTGTCGTAAGACGTAGACGGTGGGGGTTCTATTACTGGGGGTCTAACAATCGGTGCACTCCTGGCACTCTTTATACCTGACGTGGAAGGCTCTTCATCATGCCTCCGCTTTGAATTGTCGCGTGGGGGCGCTACAGATGTCGTTGGTGTGTGTTCGGCAGCGGGGATGGAGTCTGTAACCACAACTACACTGTCATCGGAATCGTCTGTAATATCGATGATGGGCACATGATGCTGTACCTCGTCGTCATTCACGGTTCTGTGGAAGAAGAGAAAAACAAGAATGTAGAATGTAAGGAACACCACCTAAATTTTTATTATATTTTGTAAATGATCCACTTAGCAGTGTGATGTGTTAGAGATGGGTTCTGTAGAAAAATTCAGGTTCACGAGCACGTCCACGTGTATTCTATCTTGCCCTACAGGATGTGGTAAAACTGTGTTTATGCATAAAATTACACTGGGGAACAAATTTTAACTTTTTTTGTTTCTTGGACGTGAATAGGTCGGTCTTATAGGATTTTTCCGCTGATTCCGAATATAGCCGTAGAATTTCTCTATCACCCAAGGTTACTGAGAAATTTGTATTTTAATATTTATTCAAAAAGTGTATAGAAGTTAGTAAAAATACTTCATAAAAATTATATTAGTGGCAGATTGGCATTTAAAATATTCTTCTTAAAACTTCTTTGTCACTGATTTTCTCTTGTAGTTTTCATTAGGAGCTTCTCGCATCAATGTCCAGCAGTAATTAGCTAACATTGCCGGATCCCACCTCCCTCGGTAGCGTTTCTCCATAGTAGCTATATCTTGGTGGAACCTTTCTCCATGCTCATCGCTTACGTCGCCGAGGTTTTCAGGGAAGAAATCTAAATGGGAGTGCAAGAAATGGATTTTTAGTGACATATTACATCCCAATAACCTATATGCTTCAATCATGTCCTGCACTATTTTTTCATAGTTAGAGGCTTTGATGTTCCCTAGAAAATTTGTGACAACATTCTTCATGGCCTCCCATGCCACTTTTTCTTTTTCTCTCAAGGCATCATCAAACTTGATCTTTCATGAGCTCTCTGATTTGGGGACCAACAAAGATCCCTTCTTTTATCTTTGCATCGCTAAGTCGTGAAAACTTTTTCTTCAAATATTTGAATGCCTCATCTTCCTTGTTCATTGCTTTGACAAAATTTTCATGATGCCAAGTTTGATGTGAAGTGGCGGTAAGTATATTTTCTTGGGGTCAACTAAGGGTTCATGAGACACATTCTTCAGTCCTGGGATACATTTTTGACGAAGTGGCCAATCCTTTACAAAATAATGCGAATCTCTGGCTCTGCTGTCCCATTCACAAAGGAAGCAGCAGAACTTCGTATAACCGAGCTGCATTCCCAGAAGAAGCGCGACGACTTTTAAACCCCCACATATATACCAACGAAACTGGTCATAATTAATCTGCTGAAGGATGAGTTTCATATTTTCGTAAGATTCCTTCATGTGGACAGCGTGCCCTACAGGAATGGAAGGGTATTTATTTCCATTGTGAAGTAGTACAACCTTGAGGCTTAGCTTCGAAGAGTCAATAAATAAACGCCAATCTTCAGATTTGTGCTCATGACCGAGAGCTAACAGCAGTCCATTTACATTATTGCAGTAGCATAAACCACCTGACGAGGAGAAATACTGCATCAGATCTTTTTGGCGAGTGCGGAACGCCGATATGCTTGTATCTTTTGCCAGCAAATTCCATTCACGTAACCTGGAGCCCAATAATTCCGCTTTCTTTTTCGGAAGGTCCAAATCTCTCACGAGATCATTCAGCATAACCTGCGTTATCATACGTGGTTTATTTGATTCAGGTTGCTGAAAGTCTGTATCTTTAGTGTCATCAATTTCCATTGGTTCAACTTCAGACTCTTCATCCAGTGTCCATGACTTTGGGGGAGTTGGAATTGGGTTATCATCGTCATGTAGTACTGGTCTCATGGCAGATGCAAGATTTGGGTATTGAATTTTATGTTTATTTTTGGCAGAGAATCCTGAAACGTTAGTCATACGAAAATAGCAATCCGTTAGGTGATCCTTGGGCTCTCTCCAAATCATTGGTATAGCAAATGGCATAGATTTGCGGATACCTTTAATCCAACCCCTAAGAGTGACGGCAGAGGAAATGCATGAGATTTGAGATGCCCAGGATTTGTCTTGGTCGCCTACCTTACATCCAAAATAAAGTTCGTAAGCCTTCTTCACGAGTGAGGTCATCGTCTTCCTCTGTGCCATTATGGTCAGTTCTCCACATACGTAGCAAAATGTATCTCTGGGATTAATACAGTTTCGATTCATGCTGGCGGAAAATTATTGAAATCACGGAAAACTTTTTGGAATGAAAAACCAATTTTTTCTAATATGAAGAATTTTAAAATTTGGGATCAAATGTAGAATTCGGACCCCAGCCTTCTTTAGTTAGCTTTATAAGGCTAACTAACGAAAATATCATGACCTAACCTAACCAGTCGTCAAGGGCGTACAGTTAACCTAACGATTGGTTAGGTTAGGTCGTGATATTTTCGTTAGTTAGCCTTATAAAGCTAACTAAAGAAGGCTGGGGTCCGAATTCTACATTTGATCCAAAATTTGAGCAAAACTTGAAAAAAATTTCTTTCTTTTTATTAAAAATCTGTTTGTTTAAATAGCTATATTTTTTTAATGCAAAAAATACTATTAAATATAGTTAACCTGGAAAAAAAAGAAAGTAAAATTAAATTAGTACACTTAATTTTAACTAATATTTTGGGAAAACTCTGAGTAAATGGAAATATTATTTTCTCGAAAACTGTGGGTGATAGAAAACTTCTGAAGCCATATTTGGAATCAGCATCAAACGTTCTATAAGAACCAAGATGATATTTTGTTCCACAAAGGTGTATATGACGTTAATTCGTTAAAGGGAAATGAACATACAGTCATTGTAATTGACGATCTCATGTTGGGAATGGATAAAACGTTTGCGAGACATTTACACTGTTCTTCCACCATCTTAACATAAGCGTACTCTACATCAATCACAATCTATTTTTCAAAAATAGATACATGCGCGATACACAATATCTAGTTATATTCGCACAACGTAGAGATGTGTCACAAATTGGGGTATTAACCAATCAAATGTTCCGGAATCAGTGTAAGGAGTTTTTGGAAGTTTATAAAGAAGCTACAAGTCAATGTTACGGATATTTACTTTGTGACCTTTACCCTCGAAACACGTTTAAAGTGCTTCTAAGAACGAATATATTCCTAAACGAGCCTGAAACAGTGTGTATTCCAGAATGACAAAGAAGTTAAAGAAATACCAAGAATTAATAAAAATCTACCGTCGATTACCCCGGGCATTACAACAGATGTTTGTTAAAAATATCGACTCGGGCTTTTTAAAATTAGTCTGTGAAATCTGTCTTAACGTTATAAAATGTAATATACCAATGAAACCCCCTCGGAAGCTCGCCTACGTCGTTACAAGAACATAATACGTACACTCGTTCGTAAAAGTTAAACTGTAGGGAAGAAAAAACGAATTATTGTACAAAGAGTGGGGGGAGGTCATTCCTACCCATCTTATTTTCAGTTTTGGGGCCTTTACTAACTAGATTAATAATTATAATGAAGAAAGTGGTAGTGATTCCAGACGAGGTGTGTGCTTCACTGCAAAGTTCAAAGAATCCAGACATGGATCTAGATCCCCGTAAAAGCAGGCTTAAAAGAATGGAAAGGGAATTGTTAGACCAATTAAACAGTGAAAAGTCACCTGATGAGAAAAGAATCTTATACCAAGAAGCTCTGCAGAAATTTCTTCATGAGTACGAAGATTAAAAGAATCCGACAGTGATCCCCGTGGTTATTTGACACAGCGCAGAAAACGATGAGCATGATGACATACGACCTTGGGCCGACTTTAGAGATGACCAGTCAAAGAATAAGGGTGCGCCCCTAAAACATATCGAGCATGTATTAAAAATCAGTCTCCCACATACATTGAGGAATAAAGGCTTAAGTCTTTATAATCTATTGAGTGAGGACCCCATCATACAGTGGTCCGATACAGGCGAGCTCATTGTGGAAGGAACAAAAGGTACAGGGTTCGAATATCGTCGACATCGTCGATAATCTGGTGAGAAAGTGGGATAGGCCCTCACCATCAGGATGGAAGCATATTAAAGCAAGACTACAACAAATAAATGTCCCCAAAACATTGATAAGAAATCTGAACAGGTTAAAAGACTTCGAGCAAGCCTCGCATGTGCCACAACTGAGCACGCCATCACCCCCAACGGTAGCATCTCTGAAAAGCAGAAAGAAGAGACCAAACAACAATGGTCAACCCTCTCCACGTGCCTCTAAAATACGCAAATGGCTAACATATTAAGAAAACGTTATTATGACATTTCTAGCCCAGCCTCCTATAACGGTGTTGATAGACTGTACAGAGGTGTTTATAATGAAAGAGTAGGGAAAAAAGATGTTGAGAGGTTTTTGCGGGAGCAGGATGTTTATACACTTCATAAGCCGGTGAAAAAAAGGTTTAAAACAGCCAAGACAACAGCGGCTTCGATTGACTCTATTTATCAGGCGGATTTAACAGACATGCAAAGGTATTCAGCAGAGCTGGGCAAGTTCCGCACACCTTCCGCACCTCCGCACATTCGCACTGTGCGTAAGTGCGAAATGCTGTGCGGAGGTGCGGTGTGCGGTCACCTCGGTAAAAAGGTGTGGAGGTGCGGGTGCGGAAGAGGTGCGGATTGGTCCGCACACCCTAATAATTCTAGTAATTCTAGTAATTTTCTGACCTCTCATAACAAAAAAATGACTTTATTGTATTAAAACTTTATTTTCACAATTAAATATTAAATAAAAGTTTATAAAAGTATTAATACATTAATGGAAACATATTTCCTTGCAATAAAACTTTATATATGTAAATAGGGTGCGGGTGCGGGTGCGGTTGTGCGGAAGTGCGGGTGCGGAGAGGCTAAAGTGCGGGTGCGGAAGTGCGGGTGCGAACCTCCCATTTGGTGTGCGGTTGCCCAGCATTGGTATTCAATGTATAACGATGACTACCGCTATATCCTATTCATAATAGATGTGTTCTCTAGATACCTGTGGTTAATACCCGTGAAAAATAAATCGTCTGAAACAGTTGCTAAAGCTACAAAAACGCTGATGTTCAAAGAAAACAGGATTGCAGGCTCTTTTTGTACGAATATGGGGAAAGAATTTATAGGCCAAGCTTTTCAGAACAAGCTGACAAAGTTTAATATCAGTTACTATACTAGCAACTCTATACATAAGGCTTCTTTAGCTGAAAGAGTTCAACATACCATAAAGGAGCGTATGCATCGATATTTTACGCATAAAAACACATACAGATACATAGGCATTCTGGAGTCACTCGCCTCATGATACAACCGTTCACACCATCGCACGATTGGGACAACACCTTATGAGGTTTTAGAAAGAGGTACGCACGCAGAGCGTGAGGTGAGAAGAGATATTCGTAGAACCATGCCACAATCTACACGTTTCAAAATCGCGTTCGGGTGATAAATTCACGAAGGGATTTGAGCAAAGTTGGACACGTGAGATTTTTAAAGTTAGGGCTATGAGACCTAAAGGCGATATAATGCTGTATTATGTTGAAATGAATGGGGAATAAATCGCAGGAGGCTTTTACCGCGAGTAGTTGCAGAAAGTGTCATTTAATTTTGGAAAAAATGTTTAAAATTGAAAAATTTTAGGCAGCAAATGATCAGGAAAGAGAAAAATGTACCTGATGAAATGGCTAGGGTACCCAGAAAGCTTCAACACCTATATAAAAGCCGCTGCAATAATGAAGCTTAAATAGTATGCATCATGGCGCCCAACCACTTCTTTGTCACACTACCGTCCTCTTTTTCTCTTTCTGTACATCCTAACAATACCCTGGCCAAGTTTGTAACACAACTCCATGGGCCCATTGAATTGGTTCGTGATTCGCATGAGGTGGGGATATGCGAAATTCAGCTATCCACCAGCTTCTTAAATATTGATTATAAAGAACCCGTTTTTACGGTTCTTAGAGACCTTGATGAGTGTGAAAAAGTGGGGTAATTCAGGATGAAACCATGCGTACCACCCGGAGTGGGGATACACGGTATTACATTACAGTAATAACACTAGGCCCGGGTCGTTATGGTGCGGCTGAGGATGTTGTGAGAGACTTAAACGTTGGTTTAGAAAGCTCAAATGTTACGGCTGATTTAGTATACGAAATCGTAAACAAAGAAACCCCTGCACATACTCTGACCCTAAAATCGCAGGATAATAGAAATATTAAGGGCAAAGGACTGTTCAAAATTATAACCGAGGGCCGATATAGAGCAGCCATCCAAACTGATACCTTTCACGAGGCACAACATGACTTGTCCAGCCTAATGTATCAGTTGAAATTGGAGAAATTGGGTGATGGCTGTACAACCCCAGACATGTGCTATATTTACAGCAACATCGTGGAGCACCAGTTTGTTGGGGATACCCAGGCATGCCTGTTGCGCATCGCTCACATACCCAACCATACAGGGAAGAACTTAAGCATTACATATGACAAACCCCGCTATGTGAATGTCGCCACTAATCTATTAACCAATATCTCAATATATATATATAAGAACTATTGAGGGAAAAAGTTTCCCATTCGGCGACGGGAGCTTAAGAGTGAAGCTGCACATTCGTCGCACTGAGTTATAATGGCGCGAAGGCTTTTCACAGTCTATCGAGGGGTGAGATACTAGCGTGGGAGTGGGTTTGGATACATTTTTTTCAACCATATTGCGTACGGCTGTCCCTTTGTTGAAGAGGGGCGCGAGATACCTCAGGAGGAAGGCGTTACAATCAGGTTTTAACACGGTCGAAGACATAATGGCGGGGGCTAGACCTGAAGAAGCTCCAAAAAGCGCTTAAAGCCTACACGAGACGAAATCATCAAAGATGCGAAGAGAAAAATGCGTGGTGGTGGCAAGAAGAGTGCTGTCCGAAGAAGAAGAAGAAGAAGAAGGAGTTACCAGCAGGTGCCGTTAAACGTAAAGGACATCAAAAAAGAAGTGTTCTAAGCGAATGAAGCCTATGGTTGATAATTTTTTAACTGATATAAGCTAAGGACTTTGCTCTCACGACTGTTTACTACTTGTCGAGAGAGGTGGCACTATTTCTGACTCGTCATGGCACGTTTCACCCATCCGTGTAGTTCACAATGTTGTAAATCGGAGTTGTCCCTTTTTGACATGCCCCCAACACAAGTTTCTATTGAACACAGTGACTTATTACGATTAACCCGTTAAACACAATTAGTTCACCGATTAATACCCAGCTCAGGCCCTTACTTTTTTAATCCAAGCTGCATGCACATGTACGCTAAACTACGTATAGCCCATTCAGATGGAACGGACTGAGATGATAAATATGTTGTATTTCCTGAAACAAACTTTGTACATTCCATATTCAGCCAGTGTGATGTGTATTTAAATCAGGTCAATATCTCAGCAGAAACGGGTTATTATCATGTACGAGCTTATCTGGAAAATATCCTCAACTTTTCAAAAGAAGCGAAGGATACCTTTTTAACTGCTGAGGGCTATTACACAGCTCAACAAAAAATTTTTTTTGTTTCGTTGCCAAGGAAATTCGTACGAATTTAGGGTATTTTGGGGTTGCTGAATTCCAAAATGAAAGTAGTTTTTCCGATTTGGCTCTAGTTCTTGAGATAATGAATACCCTCAATTAATAGGAAACGTAACCATAACGCGTGCATATGGGAAACTACCGGAACATTCTAGATGGTGAGACACGCGAATATTCTTAGTGTTTACTCCGCGATCATTCTAGAATATTCCCCCTCCGTATATAAGTCATCGGCCACCCAACCAGTAGTCAGTTGACAGTTGGCAGTGGAGCGGTACGTGTTGTCTGTTGTGTTTTTCGTGTTTCTCGTCCGTGTAATGTATTTGTATACATGTACTTAGTGTACATAAGTCAATATGAAATGAACTTATAATTTTATTGTTTTCTTTTTTCAGAGAAATATGAGTTCTTCACGAAGAGGCTGCTTAAACAATCCTAATGTATTCTGCTACATTTGCGGCGAATACACTCTGCAAAAACAAAGAAAAAACATCACAGACTTTGTAAAGCAAGCTTATCTTGCGTATTTTGGCGTGGCGCTTGGAGACCAAGACAAGTCATGGGCTCCCCATAAGGTTTGCAAAACCTGTGTAGAATGCTTACGACAGTGGAAAAATCGAGAAAGGAAAAGTTTAAACTTCGGTGTGCCTATGGTGTGGCGGGAGCCGAAAAACCACCACGACGATTGTTATTTCTGTGTGGTTAATGTGAAAGGTTTCAATCGATACAAGAAACTCAAGTGGGATTATCCCAATTTGGAATCAGCAAGGCGACCTGTGTCACACAGCGAAGACGTTCCCATACCAGTGTTTACCACACTGCCCGACCTTCCGTTGTCAAAATTTGAAGAAATTCAGGACATAGGTGGTAGTAGTGGAAGTGACTATGAAGGAAGCATTTCAACACCTCAGCAGTTCTCCCAAGACGAACTCAATGATCTGATACGGGACCTCAGTCTGTCAAAGCAAGCATCTGAACTTTTAGCATCCAGACTAAAAGAAAAGAACTGTCTTCAGCCAGAAGCTAAAATAACAGGTTATCGGACAAGAGAGGCGGGACTTCTTCCTTACCTCAGCCAAGATGAAGAACTTGTATACTGCAATAACATCCCTGGACTTGTTCTTCAAATGGGACTGGAATATCGACCAGGAGATTGGCGGCTTTTTATAGACAGCTCCAGTAGAGGCTTGAAATGTGTTTTATTGCACAATGGTAACCGATATGCATCTCTTCCAATTGCTCACTCAACAAAACTTAAAGAAGAATATGAAAATATCAAAATGGTCCTGCAGAAACTCTGCTATCATGAGCACCAGATGCCTATTTGTGTTGATCTAAAGATGGTAAACTTCTTGCTTGGGCAGCAAAGTGGATATACGAAGTACCCTTGTTTCATCTGTTTATGGGATAGTAGGGCAAGGCAAGATCATTGGAAAAAAGTGACATGGCCTTCAAGAGAAAACATGACTGTAGGTGCAGCGAACATCATTAATGAGCCTTTGGTTGACAGGGAAAAAATCCTCCCACCACTTCATATCAAGCTGGGACTAATGAAACAGTTTGTTAAGGCCTTGGACAAAGATGGCGATTGCTTCAAATACATTTGTAGATCGTTCCCTGGACTAAGTATGGAAAAACTAAAAGCTGGAATCTTTGATGGCCCTCAAATCCGTACACTTATCAAGGATTCTAATTTCACAAAATTTATGAATGGTGTTGAAGCTTCTGCCTGGTGCAGTTATGTCTCAGTTGTCAAGAATTTCTTGGGTAACCACAAAGCAGACAATTATGAAGAACTGGTGCAAAACATGCTCACAAACTTTGAAAAGTTGGGTACTAATATGAGCATAAAGGTACACTTTCTCCATAGCCACTTACACAGATTTCCGGATAATCTTGGTGATTTTAGCGAGGAACAAGGGGAGAGGTTTCATCAAGATATCAAGATGATGGAGGAAAGGTATCAAGGCAAATGGGACAGACACATGATGGCAGACTATTGCTGGAACCTCCAACGTGATTGTCCTGATAACCCACATAAAAGAGAATCGTACAAACAGAGATTTACTATACATTAATTGTAATTATGCGAATCAGCTTACTGTGTTTATCTGTTATTATACCGAATAAAATGCCATTATGTATTTCATGTGTTTACTTTTGTATGATTTGAGACAATTTCAATGCGATTTGTAAGTAGGCTCCGCCTGAACATTAAATTTTTTGCATTTTTACGTGTTTCAATGGGGTACCAATTATCTCATAAATTAGAGCCAATCTAGCAAAACCGATGTCATATTAGGAATCAGCACCACAAAGTTACCCCAAAATCACTCTAATATGATTGGCAATAAAATGAGTGTTGACCAGTGTTATCAGACTAAAGACGAAAGTAGTATAAAGGACAAATTTGCAAATTCTAAAAAGAAGATATACGAATGTTTTGGACGCCTGCATACAGACTTCACATTTCAGGAGAAACTGCTTATGAATGGCATCGACATGAAAATAAAGCTCACCCGCACGAATCCTGCATAAATCTTGGAGCTGATCAAGAAGAGGGCGCAAAACCCGTTGTGGTTCATGTTATGGAAACATACCTTCGTGTACGGCGAGTGAAACTAAGTTCACCAAAACAAATAGAAATTGAAAAAAATTTACTACATGCCACAGTAAAATACCCAATTAACAGAGTACAGATGAACACGCTTCGGTGAATGGAAAACATAAAAGGAACGCCTTTAAATTCGAGAATTTCGGCCTTAAAAACATAACTCTATACGTCAATGGCGTTGCGCTGGGCGAGACAATTGATACGGATTATTCATCAGACGCTGTGTTCCCGCTTTTATCGAGGGCTTATAGCAATGTGGTCCAAATTGTCGGTGCTTGTGATGAGCTTGGGATTGGGGTAACGCAGAAGGAATTCATCGGTCAATTTAACCTTTATCCTTTTGACATCACTCCTGACTTATCTGCTAGTGTAAATACACACTTTTTTTCACCCTGGGGGGATTGGCACTGGCACTGGGGTGTTGGCACTGGCACTCATTTGATCAACATTGCAATTGCTCTGCACTAGTCTTGTTTGCGCCCACACTACTGCGGTCGAGTCAGCGAGTCCAGCATTCTTAAAGTGTTCTACATTTAACGATTATAGACAATTAAACTAAATATTCTAACTATAATATAGAAAAGTGAAAACTTTTGCTGTGGGTACTGAGTGCCAGTTTTACTGTCCTCTAGGGGGAGAGGGAGGAGAATGGCTTATATAAATTAACATAAATAAACATTCATTTAGGAACGTGCGATGAGGAATATTATAGGATCCTTCATTGTTATTACTTCTACAGACCCGACCATCAGAGAGTATACCCTGAGAAAATTGTCAAATATAAATAACTAAAACTTAAATAAATGCACAAAATAATTAATATGCACAGCTTGATATCTAGTGTAGTTTGGCTATACAGGATCTTTCTAAATAAAAGCATTTTTTATTACTGCTTATTAACTGAAGATAAAACTCTTATTACTCTTTACTCTTATAAATTGGTTATTTAGATTATCACTGTCGGAATTGCGCTGCATTAACTTACACAATCAAACTCAACATATTTTGGAGACCTTTTGTGATTCACTTTGTCGTATATACTGTACACAATTATTATAAGAATAAACAAGGAGATAAGAATAAAGTACAAAGAGGGTATCAGATTGTATATACTGAACGATACAGCGCAAGTTTTGAACTGGCTGGGGCTAACCCGGGGCTTCATTCAAGATAAATAGTATTTTAAATCTAATGTATGATTACACTGGCACCGAATATGGGGACCCCTTTGGTATGAGTGGTCAGTACCAGTGGTGGGCACCGTTAACCAAAAAGTTAACTTCGATAACGATAATCCGTTAACCCCAATTTTTAACTCCGTTAACGATAATCCGATAATTTTACTACAAAGTTAACGGAAGTTAACGATAATCCGTTAACGATAACCATTTCTTTACTAACATTTAAAAAAATCAAGGAAAAAAGCTTTAAAACCCATAGAAATGTTTATTTATGCAAAATCCAACAATAAATAGGTATTTAACTGTATTTTAATCAAGTTTTGCAACGTTTTTGCTTAACTTTTTTTTTATTTTTAATAAAAAATGTACTGATTACATGTTTTGAAACCCTTGTAACCACTAACCATTAACTAAATTTTAATTTACCAGAGAATTATTATGGCGGGAACTGAAAGGTAAAATTAAATTTTAGGCACATTTATTAAAGACTATGACACAATGTGCTGGTTGCCCTTCAGAAAGACCAACTTCTCAAAGTTAGGCCCAACTGCCAGTCTTGACCTCTTGGGCCTCAGGATGTCCTTGCCGAGAGAGAAGAGCCGTTCCACTGCGGCAGAGGACGGAATTGGCAGACTGAAGTTATGGCGGTTTGAATTCATTCGCGGAGCGGTGATCTTCCGTGAATGACTCCTCGCAGTTAACGTGTTAACGGACTTTAACGGACTAAATATCGAGTTATCGGAAGTTAACTGGTCCGATAACGATAAATGGAAATTAACTTCCGTTAATAGTCCGTTAAAAAAAGTTAACTTCGTTAATTAACTTATCGGATTAACGCTTTAGTGCCCAACACTGGTCAGTACTAAGACTGACCCGCTTAAAAGCTTTGCTGAAACTAACTTATATGATCGCGGTACACAAAATAGACCAGTTCGCATTACTCGAAAGTGTTGAAGTCCTAACTTATGTTGTGAATTTGCTGAAACTAGTTTGTTCTTCGAACATGGGGCTCGTTTGTTATGAATGGCCGTCCGTCGTCGGCAGTCAAAATTAGCCCAGTTGGCAGTATACCACTCCTTAGGCGGCGTTAGGCCCTAAGTTATCTTATTTTAATTAAATCTGACTTTGCAGAAACTTTTATTTTTCGACCATCGGGGCGGGGCACCCATTATAGTGGCTTCTGATATGAATAGCACTTGTTTGCTGAAACTCAGAGCCCTCTCAAGCTCCTCTGACACATAATCAAATTTTGTTGAGACGAGTAACAAAAAAAAATTAAAGTCCACCACTGCTTAGGCTCTAGATTTTCTTAAGATTTTTGAAAAATGTCTTGGCTCTGGCTTACTAAAATCAATACTTTATTAATTTTTCATTACTGTCGGAAAACATTCCCGAGAGACAACCTCAACATACTTCAGACAACTTCACGTTTGGAAGAGATCCTTTACTTATATATTATGGGCGTGGCTACTGATACTAACCGCAGATCTGGCATATTAAACAGTACCTAATTACTGTTGTGTTTGGACTATGATTGTCGGGCAAATCTAGTTGGTTGGTTACATTAGATCTCTCGCCATTCTTATTTGCCCGCCATGAGTGGATCCTATGGTCTTTGTTGGTCTGAAACATTATAACATATAGCTCGTTCATTCCTTATTTGCCTGTTATTCTTTAATTATTTGAGTGTGCCAAAGATTAGCTATATTACAGTTCAGTACGAAGACCCTCCTGCTTCTGATATTATTAGATGCGGGAATTATTTCACAGTATTTAAATTTATATTGTATAAAATTAGATATACTGTATATACTATTCCTAATCCAAGAGAACGCTCCCTTGAGGAATGACGTGTAACATTTGTAGGCTCCGCCCATCGTGCGCAATCTTGAATCTGGGAGCTCGTAGTTGTAAAAAATTATGGTGACGAGTCGATGATTGCAAAGTTGACTTTGGTAAATGCAGAGGACAGGCATATGATAATGCAGCGAACATGTCAGGGAGGTATAATGGCATAATGGTCGTGCTGCTGTTGATTGCTGCCTAAATACAGTAAATTTTGTTGTTGTTGTGTAACAGTTATACACATTTTTTTCTGCCTCTACCAAATGTTGGGCAGTAACTTAAATTATATTTAGGTCCTGATTCCACAGTACCAAAACCCCTTTCTGACATTAGTTGTGAAGCACATGTAAAAGCCACTTCAACCATAGTTGAGGGGTACGATTCAATTATTGATGCCCTTACTCATGTCTATACTGATGACAGTGAAAAGGGTGATTGATACAAGGAGAGAGTCTGGCATTCTTTTGGAGAAAATGGAGGAATTAGAGTTTGTGTTCATGTTAATTCTCGGGAACCGTTTATTAGATCAGTTCCCCAAAACTAGCAAAGCCCTACAGGATGCACACATAACGCCCAGTACATGTGCGAAGATTTACACGCCACTCACTCACTTCTTGAAAGACACCCATCAGTGGCGGTCCTGAGCATAGGCGATATAGGCGGCCGCCTAGGGTGCCAATTGGTTGCCTGGGCGACATAGCACGCCCGTTTTTTGTTTTTTCTCAAACAGGCTCCAGTCCAGGGCTCGAGAAATTTACCAACTCACGGTCTCACCAACCCCGGTTGAAGATAGATATTTATCCTTGGTGATAGATATCGATTTTGCTTGTAAAAATCAATTTATACAACTAAATTAAAAGTTATTTCATTAAAATAAACAAGCAATGAAATAGGTATAAGTTAAAACTGTTTAAAATTATTAAAATCAAGCAGAGTAAATTAGAGTGTAGCTAGCGATGGATTTTTCTCCACTCCACAATTTCGTATGTGTTCTAGTTTACAATGAGTCGTGTCTGACCGAGCATCATGTTGAAGAGGACAAAACCGTCAGGTGCACAGTAGGGTGTCACTTTTGGACTTTTTTTGAAAAGTTATGGTGCTTACTTTTTATATTGTGACAAATTGACCAAAAACCATGAATAAACAAAAGAAAAGACAATCGGGTAATATTTAGTGTCCCCGCCCCCATTTGAAAAATAAGCCCCCTATTCACACAAAAAATGGTGATTTTTGGAGATATTTTTGGCCATCGTTTCCTTACTAATCATCGTATTTCAAAACGTTTGCTACCAAAATGTAGAGAATAATAATGCGCTTCAATCTGAATAGTTTTTATTAACCTTTGAGTTAAATTTATTCAATGTTTTATATCTCTCTGGTCATTTTCATGCACATTCTAAGAGAAAAATGCTGTTTTATATCTTTGGAAGATCTAAACTGCAATAAAATATTATCTTGAATACTTTGGATGTCACCGCCATCCATAGAGCATCATCCCAATGCAACTCTGTGGCGATGGGCTTTGAAAATATAAATAAAAAAAGCAGATGGGCTTAAATGAGCAACACTTTTATGGTTTAGGGATTCAAAGTGGGAACAACTTTGGACATGTTTAGTAGATTAAAATTAGTAAATTTTGCAAAAAAAAAAAAAATGACAACTGGAGACTTAAATTTTTATTAATCTAAAAAAATATGCAAAGCCACATCGTTTTTTTTTATTATGAAATACAAACACAAAATAATTTTAATCAAATAGAAACAGTGCTATTCTTGAAATTATATTGAAAAATTGTAAAGGAAATGAAATTATGAATGGAAAGAAATTACAAATTCAAGAGACCTTGTTTGGAAAACTTTGGGAAAACACGCCTGTTTTTCTTTACAACTTGAAGCAATGCCTGAAATTCACCTTCATCCCTACATGAGCCATGAAAATCCTGCAAAAATTTGATACCCCTTTCTGCAGTGTCATCAACAACCTTAGTTGAAAAGAGTATTCTCTTCATCCGTTGAAAATTATTGTTGCTGTCCCACGTTACAGCTGGAGTCCTTATCCAATCTCTCGTTGAACCAAGGACTTTGAATACAAACCATGAGTTTGGACCAAATAATTGCTGAATTTTAATTCGTTCTTTTAGGATGGGAAATATCGGCTTACCCTGTTTGAATTCTGGTGGTTGATTGAAAGAGCAAAGTTTTTTGGCCACCTTGTCCTTTTCACTATGAGGTAAATCTCCAAAGAGAGAAAGGGTTCCAAGTTCTTGAGATAGGTACCAGTAATGACTGTTTAGAGTGTTGATGGCAGCTTCCGCTACTTCCATGTCAATCTTTTTGTACTGAACTAATTCGTTGTATAGGAGGAGGTCATTTTCAGGAGCCTCAAGTGGGTTGGTGACTGATAGCCAGTACTTGCAGTAGATCAGCGATGTAAACAAGCATACCTTTCCAGTTTTTTATTATAACATTATCATATCCGGCTTGGTCTGAAAATGCTAACATCTTATTCGTATACAATATGACAGCCATCCATCTGGCGTGATGGAGAGCTCCTGGTTTGATCCATTGTATTCTCTGGCAGGAATTTCTCCTAAAACGAGCATAGTTGTTTCAGCTACCTTTTTGTAATCATCCATGGGAAGGCTTGGTTATCTTTGAGCAAATCTGTCATAAAATCTATGACGCATTTTTTCAGGTCCTTGAGATGTCTGTCATTGATAGATAGCTGTTTGAAGGGTTGCTTAGTATCTAGCTTCTCCCATATAACATCTCTGAAGGTCTTGAAAGATTCGTTTTCGGGTGAAGTAGATTTTCCAAATACCTTTAGATACGCTACTGACAAAACTCGTTCTGCCATATGGTGGCGACAAGCGAGCCATAACAATTTTTTTCCAAAGAGGTCTTCCAGTACTTTACAAGCCCCTTTTATCCAGCCAGTATTGGATGAAGTAGTATCGAATACCATTCCGTAAACCTTATCCTGTAATTTCCATTCTTGGATTGTGCTAAAAACAGTACAACCTTCTGTCGATCCAGTTGAGACACCGATATCAGGTATCGAGAGAAGTTTCTCAACATTCTCTCCTGATATAAGTATTGCCAATCGATCCTACTTTCCTCCTGAAACATTAAGTATCATTTTGCTGTCCCAGTGGACTACACAATATTGAGGTGGGTTGAACGACTCTTTAATAGTGTCAGCAGTAGCTTTTCGACTTCTTCGCAGCTCGCGCAGAAGTACTTTTCGATAATGACATCTCTTTTAAATCTAGCCCACATTCAGCTGCTACCACAGATGCAAATGTCGAGTGTTGTCCGAATGATAGTCCTAAATGATCAGCTGTATTAGATATTAATGTTGACTGTAGTAACTTAAAACGTTTTAATGGGCCTGGGCTCGGAGTAAAATCATGTTCATCATTACTTGAGTCCACTAACTGGCCTTCAGCTGATTCAAGTTTGTGTGTCTCTTCTTCTAATGCCTTTCGCTCTTTTTCTATCAATTTTCTTCGTCCTTCACCTTCTATTCTAGCAGTCTTGTTGATCAGTTTGGCTACATAAGCTTTATCGGTCGCACCCAGAGAATATATTCTAGCACTTCGCTGATCTTCCAAAAAGCGAAGATCCTCATTCTTCTGTTGTATAGTTCTCAATGTATCATTTTGGATCTCATTACATACACTTTCAGTTGGTATATCAAATAAGTTATCTAAACGAGACAGAAAAGATGTTTTTTGGGTTTCATAACATTTCTTCTTTATATTTTTACCCAACTTCTCATGCTCGTTTATCAAATCCCACAACATTTTTTTGGGTCCTTTCTGCTTTCTAACGGATTTTGATGGTATGCCAGCCATAATCCACACCTTTTCTACCTTATCTAATGCTCTCAAAATATTTTCTTCCTTTGACACATTGTCGCTTTTCATTTGATCCCTTCTCAAGAAGAAAAAGTGACTGAGAACTTCACTATTCGTTGGAAGCATGCTTCCTTCTCTTGCGCATATGTCTTCCACTAACTTTCCCAATAAAGAATCATATTTTCTTAGGTCTGTTCTTAATATTGGCTTACTGTTAGCTATGACTATTAACTAATTTAATGTTATAGAAATGAAAACAGAGGGAAAATATTATAAGGTCCACTCAAATATCAGCACCGTATACAACTAAAATAGTTTTAAAACGTTCACAATAAGAGGATAGGATACCGTTATTCTCTACATTTTGGTAGCAAAATGTTTGAAATACGATGATTAGTAAGGAAACTATGACCAAAAATATCTCCAAAAATCACCATTTTTTGTGTGAATAAGGGGCTTATTTTTCAAATGGGGGCAGTGACCCTAAATATTACCCGATTGTGTTTTTTTGGTTTATTTATGGTTTTTGGTCAATTTGTCACAATATAAAAGGTAAGCACCATAACTTTTCAAAAAAAGTCCAAAAGTGACACCCTAGTGCACAGCGAAGAAAGATAAGAAAAGAGGAAGAGGAGATGCGATCGAAAAGTAGAGGTATGTCATGAACATTTTATTTAAGTTTCATTTTTATATCTAACGTTACTTTTTTAAACCGTAAAATCAAGATAAGTTTGCTACTTTAAGTGGGCAATCCGTTATTTTAGGCAAAAATCATCACTTTTTTCTTTTTTTGCTGAAATGACTTCGAAAATTTGTGTGCTTCATATTTGTTTTGTCAGATTTTGGGTTTTTAGTTTAAAACCCTCACCCTCACCATAACCTACCCTTTATGGCTAGGTGTAAGGTTTTAGGCGTTTAGTTTAGTATTGGGCTTAACTAGATTTCTGCTGTTATTAACATGTACTTATCAGTATAAGGTTATATATAAGGTTATTTAAGGTTATATAAGGTTATATATATAAGGTTATATAAATATTCAAATTTAATTTTTCATTGAATTATACTTTTCTTTAACAAAAATGTGATAATAATCTGGAAAATACACAATAAACAAATATAAACCCCAAATAAAATAAATGGCATGTGGTAGTAATAAGTTATTTACAATGACAGAAACAACTGTGCGTCATCATGTTTGCTTCACATGATAACATTTATTTATATCGTTTCAGATGCACTTCTAAAATACCTTGGAGGACCCTCCTCTGCTAAAACTGGGATGTCTGTGGGTGAAGGGCCATCTACTTCCACCTCTACTTCTGCTGCGCCAGTTTCCTCAGATGAAGGCACATCAACCACCCTTTCTACCCTGCCACTTTCTCTAGGTATGTACAAGACGGTAGCATAGATATTAATATCATATTACCGGTATTATTACTATCAGGGGTTCCAAAAAACGTTAGCCCCCCCATTTGCAGCTTACATGTTTACTTATATCGTAATAGTTTTTCGTGATTATAAAAATATATAAAATTCTTTATTTATTGCAGGTATTAAAATTACTCTAGCTGATAAAGTGATAATATAATGGCTTCTCAATTAATTGGTGATTCGGAGAGGCAACGTGTGATAGATCGCATACGAGCAGTAACATTTCGGGAAGCTCGTGATGCTGGAGCCACCTTTATAACACGTTCATGGGTTGCCAAAAAGTTGCAAAGAAGTGAGGACTTCGTCAAAAGAAAATGGAATAAAACTTTGGATGAATGTGAAATGGATACAACCAAATCTGGGCGCCCAAATTTGCCACTCTCTCAGGAAACAAAGGACATCATTGAAAGCGGTACGCGTAAGCGGAAAAACAGCTGTGCTAAACTTTCTAGAGAGATCGAAGAGTTGAGAGGAAAGGTCGTTAGTGGTGAGATCATTCAACTGTACCGTCATAGGCAAGGTTTAAAGCCTTGGCATGAACTTCCGAAGCCAAGAAAAACTCAACTTAACATCGATGACAGAATGTGGTTGGCCCATTATCTTGAAGATTGGGATGTGGATGATTTCATGCATTTAGCTGTCTCCGATGAATTTTCTGTTTACGTAACACGTCGAATGTGGGCCACAACACCAGATGAAATCGATGACAATGAACATTATCGCGAATTATTAAAAAGTCAAGACTGTGTTGGTGTGTTTGTTTTGTTCACTGCAAAGAAGCTCATGTGGGTGCTGAAGCCAAATGGTCAGAGTTGGGATGGACAGTATTTTCGTGATATTATTCTATCCCAGCATGTCATTCCTTTCCTAAGAAACCCAAACAATGTTATGGATGTCGATCAGGTCACACTTCTGCACGATAAGGCCCCCTGCTTTAAGGCATTAGCTACTCAACAGTTGTTGCGGAACCATGAGATCGATTTCTTTGGAAATGAAGAATGGCCAGGAAATTCTCCTGACCTGAACGTCTGTGAACACATTGGATCAGTTATAAAGGACAAGGTTGAATGTCTCGTGTTTCAAGAACCTGCAGCAAATCGATTTTTGAAGGATACAATGACGCAACACATTGAAACTGTTTTAGCAAATTTGCGTAACGATCAAGATCTATTCACGTCACTTTTGGCAAGCTACCCAAAGCGAATTCAGGCTGTCTTGGAAGCCAATGGCGGGAACACCAAGTTTTAATTGTTTCTCATTAAATGCAGGATTAAATCCTCTTTTGTAAGGTATGTTTAGTTTTACTGTACCTCTAATGGTTTAGGCCATGGGCGGGGGGGGAGCAAAGGTTTATTGGAGCCCCGTATGTCTTTTTGTCTGATAACAAGGAGGGCTAAGCTGGTTAACTTGTACAAAATGACACAATCATCATATGAATCATGTTTAACCTATCATAAGCATAATGTAAATAAATGAATTGGGGAAAAAGCATAACAGAGTTAAAAGGACGTGTTTATATTTCAAATAATAACTGTAATAGTTAATGCTAGAAACCAAGGACACAAATCTAGGTCACGTTGTACTAATCATAAACATGAGTGTGATTATGTTTAACCCATGATAAGCATACTGTAAATAAATAAATTGACTCTCATCTGCTCTATATCCTTTCAGATGCACCTGAAGGATCCTCCTGTGCAAACTAATCCAGTCTCCCTCAATGCAGTTGGATGTAGCTGTCACTCTGCTGAGGAAGACTGAAACAACTCTCAGCACTTACAGAACAACAGGCTTTGTGGCTGCACAAACCTCAGCCATGGACATGTGCGAAGACATGAATGTGGAGGCTGTTCTCCAGCAAAAGAGGCTCAGGTACACAAAGCGGCACTTCTCCTATGAGTGCCCTGATGAGCCCATCAATGACGCACTTAAAAATTTGGAGGTGACCCTTTTCAATGTGGTGGTGGATGCTGCTATCTCATCACTTCAGGAAAGATTGCAGACCTTGGGAGAAGTGAGAGACAAGTTTGGAGTGCTCTCAAACTTCCAAAACTTGTCAAATGAGGAGATGACAGAACAATCGGAAACTCTCAGCAACACTTTAAGCTGTCGAGGACATTCTGATCTAGATGGTAGGGAGTTGACACAGGAATTAAAGGATTTGCCTGAACTGCCATCTACGAGCATGACAGCACTTCAGCTGCTGACGTTCATCCATGAAAAGCAGCTCACAGAGATCTATCCCAACCTCTGGGTCGCCCTCAGAGTAGCTGTCACCCTTCCAATGACAGTGGCTGGAGCGGAGAGGAGCTTTTCCGAGCTCAAGCTCATCAAGACTTAGCTGAGATCCACCATGATGCAAGACCGTCTCAGTGGTCTTGCTGTCATCAGCATTAACCATGCGGTTTCTGAGAAGATTTCCTGTGATGACATCATTGATGAATTTGCATCAAGGAAGACCAAGAGGATCAGATTTTAAGAGGAAAACAACTAGACCTAAAACTTCCAAACCAAATTTAAAATTAAGTTATTTGCTAGTTGGCAATCTTATTCCTTTATTAAGCTACATTGTGTGATTTAGTAGTGTTTTTTATTTATCTATTTTGTGTGCAATATACAGTGGAATATTTATTTTGTTTGCAATATATTTGGGAATCTTTATTGAGTGTTCAATTATTATTCATACAGAATTTCTTTGTAATTTTTGTTTCAAGACAACTTGTTCTTACTTGAAGCTAAGAACTTTGTGTTCTATTGCGGCAGAGGTTATGCACCAAGGGGGAGGAAATGTGCTGTTGACAGAGGAAGGGTACCTTTGCATGATCTCGCCTAGGGCGCCAAAAATGCCAGGACTGCCACTGACACCCATGAAAGGTTTGGTGAAATTAATTAAAAACAAAAGAGATCCTGCCTTCGGTAGACTACAAGTGTGCGAATTAAAGGAAAAGATTGAGAAAAAAAGAAATCAACGATGGTGATGTACCTAATGCCGATGAAACCCTTTCTCCAAGTGACAAGTTTTGAATTAAATCTCTTATTCCTATGATGGATGCTCTTGAAACAAATTTTTCTTTTTGGTTGATGTAGATGCTTCGGAAGAACAGCTGAATGAAGGTATAAAGCTTCTGGTGAAAGACTATCCTGAAGATGTTGATGTCGCTCTTGTTGGAGAGTTAAAATACTTTCATGCTTACATTCAACAAAATTACTCAGATAAAAGACATTTATGCCACCAGGATCTGTATCAAATCATCATCCAAAATAATATTCAGTTGGCTTTCTCTAATGTAGAAGCAATACTGCGGCTCTTTTTTAGTCTAATTGTAACGAATTGCTCAGGTGAAAGATCATTTTCAGGACTGAAAAGAATAAAAAATGAGCTACGGACTACACTGCTACAAGAAAAGCTGTCTGTACTAAGCATGGAGAGTGACAAACTTCGTGGTTTATCCATCTATTGACGACATTATTAATGCCATCCAAAAATCACGAACTAAAACGTTTTAAATACAAATGGGATCCGTTTCCATTTAATAATTGCTGATCTGCACAATTGCTCTATTGTTGCTGTGAAATAAAAGTTTTAATACCAAATTTGAAATCATACTAACGTATCTTCATTTGAGGGTATCTCAATCATAATGCAAATTGGCTTATTGCAAGATAATTTTTTTAGTTAGATCATTAGTTTTTAATTTTTTTTTGTAACTTTTGCCTGCCTC
Organism: Bathynomus jamesi; assembly: GCA_023014485.1. Classification (NCBI taxonomy): domain Eukaryota; kingdom Metazoa; phylum Arthropoda; class Malacostraca; order Isopoda; family Cirolanidae; genus Bathynomus; species Bathynomus jamesi. The sequence goes on along the minus strand of JAJOZX010002527.1, from coordinate 319,582 downwards.
TATATAATATATGCATGAATTTGAATATTTTTAAATGATAACGCCATCATCGCCATGGGGCCTCGTAATCTAAACATAACTTAGGGCCTCAACATTTCTAAATCCGGTACTGGTAGAGAATTTAATTTAAAAATAAAATAATTCATAACTAAAATATATTAACCAGGATTTACAAATATCGTTTTAAAGTGAAATTAATAAGATACTTATCAAAACTTTGGTGGTTGAAAATAAAATTTCAACATCTATGTATCGCCATTCGTAACGAGTTTCATCAAAAAAATAAAAATAAATAAAAAAAATACAAATTACCAAACAAATTATGATCAGTGAGAATTTTGAATTCTTTATCCTCAGAGCAAAAGGGCAAAGGTCAACACTTTGCATCATGTTCTTGCAAAAAATGAAAGCGATAAAGGTTATGGAAATGGCTATCGGTGGATAGCTAAATTATTGTTTAAGCCCTAACAAAATAACCAGAATTTTAGAATTTTTAGTTGCTTATTGTTACACTGTTCTGATCGCTCCCTATTTTACTTATGCTTTGAGAACCTTTGCTTGCACACCTTTCTTACTCGTACATAACGGCCCCTTGAAAAAAAATACTAATATCGTGAGCTCGGTTTTCTTGACTTTTAACCCTCAATCAACGTTTGGGTCGAATAGGTACCGTTTCAAATACATGCATTCAGACTTAACTCTACTAAAACTCCCGCCGTGAAAGGGTTAAACGGCTGAATTATCGAATTAAGAAATTAATAACGTGGATCCCATTTCTCAAGCTGGCTTTCAACAGTTTTTGGACTGGTTTGATAATATAAAAATGGAAATTTATTTCTTCACACACTTAATGATGTCTTCGCCAGCGTCTGGAACTCACTGAGTGACACCGTTTCCCTATAAGCGAAGTGAAGATCCTGAGGTCGGAGTTTCGAATCCCGATGACACTGGAGTTAGAGCAATAGGCTACATAAGTTGTCTTGAGCGCTGTGCCGGTTCTTGGCCCTCCTGACTGATATTATTAATGTCTGTTCTAAACTTGGTGAAGTATCACTGCATACAAAACAATAATGAAGTAAATCGTCTTGATGCCCTAAGTTAGACCAATAACGTAAACGTAACACCCTAAACGCACTAAAATGTGTTTACCTGCAGAGAATCACAACAGTTCACAAGCGGTTTATCGCAGACGATAGAGTCCAGTTGTAAAATATTTAAATAAATATATACATATTAATTTGAAGTGGTCATATTTTATGTATGGATTATCTGAACTTTGAGGATGATGATAAAGAATCGAAATAAACGTAAATATTTTATGGTCCTTTGTGCAACTTTAAACTTGAATAACTTTTGATGTTAAAGAAACAAACTGTAGACAGCATATGAAAGCATTATTATTATTAAAGTTTTTAACAAGCTACATTACAAATTTCTAGGCCTCAATATATACCCGCCTTCTTTCTCGATACATCGTTCAATCTGATTTTCCAAAGACCTGAAAACATTCTCCAGTTGCTGCGAAGTGATTTCATATGTAGGATCACAGGCGTCATACAAGAAAAAAATTTGGGGGTGACCAAGACATAAGACAGATTTTCAATAAACATATCATGTATCGGTATATTAAAAAAATGTAACTACATTGTACCAAATTTTTAGGATATGGTAAAATGACGTTATCTATCGACGTGAACCACGATTCCAGAATGCATCAAGCACCGTACAAAGATCTTCTGATTGAATTCTTTCTGATTGAACAGCCAAAACCATCGTGTCACTCAGTCTGGTTTGCGTCATTGTGCTGCGCAAAAAGTTCTTCACAAATTTCAAAGCAGAGAATGAGCTTTCCCATGAGCATGAGGAAATTATAAGTCAGCAGTAACTGATACACCAAAGCAACATTTGGATGTAATTCTTTCATTCCAGTCTCAATCATGTGGGTATAAATAGAATAAATGCAATTTTTGTCAGCAGATACTGAGTTCAGTGCATGAGAGAAAAGACGATATTTAAACTCGAGAGTCTCCTTCAAATCTTAACGATAGAATGTCTGGAGAGTTTGCAATTTGGAAATTTTTCCAATTGAAAGATTCAATAAGCAGTCAGTGGAACAAAGCAATGGTATAACTGACGTATCAAATCTAGTTTTCAGTGCAGATTTCCCAGTGATAGTTCTTTCAGTAGTCATCAATATGTTTGGAAACTTTTTGTGAACGTTTCTCTGTGAACTCCTCACGAATTGAATTAGCCATTGCTTCTGCTTGTGTCCAGTAGTTTTCAAATTGTTCTTCTGATCTCCTGCCACTTATTTCAGAAATCAGAGCATCTACCTGAACTCCCGCTGCTGCGATGTTAAGAGTTCGACTTTGTAAATTCTTGGAGAGAATATGAGAGAATTTCAAGAGATCTGTCATAAGCGTCTAGGCCAAACAGAATTCAAAATCAATTGACTTTAGCAGAAATGTAGCTTCACCAGCTGTTTTGCGATCATAAATGGCATCTTGACTAATGTTCTCCAACGTTTTCAAACACCTGCAAGGTTTTCACCAGGGCTTTGCAGTTATCAACCCGAGAACACCATCGAATGAAGACATTGAATGAAGATTTTGCGTCCTTCAGAAGATGGTTCGTTTACTGCTTCAGACTCGATCTAATCACGTACTGCTTTAAGCATTGCATGTTGTTTTGAAGAGCCTTCAAGAGGCTTCCCACGATGCTAAAAAATTTCTGATGATTGTGTTTTTAGTGCAGGTGTTAACAATCACGAGATTTAACCTGTGTGCGTAGCAATGAACAAAGTATGCAGAATTACAGATCTCACAACTCGGGTCTGAACTCCAGAGTAGCATCGAGACATGGTGGAACATCCATTATAACCTTGTCCTCGTATGTTGATCGTTTCAAGTTCGTGTTTATCCAAAACTTCTTTCAGAGTATTAAAGAGGCCAACTGCTATCATATTCTCTACATGTACCACGTCAAGTAACGCTTCATTTATTCACTATTTTTGTCAATATATCGAAGAATAATGGAAAGCTGATCTTGTTTACTGCAATCAGGAGACAGACAGCAAACACTTTTGCAGCCTTCACATCCTTCACTCTTCTCTCTCGCACAAGTTGGGCACTGCAGTTTAATCATTTCATTCTGTGATGTTGGTGATGTGTAACTGGGGTGACTCTTCGGTTTGTCTCTAGAATTTGTGAGGTGTCTTGCGAGATCTTCATTGCAACGAGAGACAAGCTCAACCACTTCCAAAAACACTTCCTTGTTTGCAGAACATTCTTTTTCATCATGATCTCGGAATGGTAGTCTCAATCGTACTAGTGTATTTGTCACATCACTCAGAATTGGCAAAACATCTTAGAGATTTTGACGCTCTTTGGCACCCATTGCTAGAAACCGTTTTCTTTCAGCGTCAAGTACAGTGTCGATTGGTTCACAGTGAGGGAATTTTTGCCACAAGAACATGGTTTCATTTTCCTTTGAATGTGAATGCTTATCGAAGACTTTCTTGGATTCCAGTGCACGGTGCCACTGCCGGAAGCCAACTGTCTGAAATGTATCATTACACACCGTATTTCTAAACACTCGACAGGGGAAACAAAATGCAGCATCGTGGTGTTTGCTGTACTCCAACCAACTTCTCCCCTCAAACCATTTGAATTGAAAAGAGCGATGTTTTCCTGAATTGAAAAGAGCGATAGGTATTTGCTTGATGGCTGCTTGGGTATTTATCAACAGACTCACGTATAGGTCCACGTCGGATGTACTCATCACGCGCCAGTCTTTCTTGGGAATACGAAGAAAAGAATCATCTAGTTCCGATGTTGTTGTTGGCTAGTTTTGATGTGTTGTCTTCTGTCGTTCTTCCAATTTCGGGTCACTGCTTCCCAGCTTAGGCTGATCTTCAATTTGTGTAGATGATAATGATGATGACTTAGTAAAGAAGCTCCTCGGTGTGAAATACTTCTTCTTTTCACGTGGCTGTGTGGCCATGACTCTGAACCTGAAATAATAAAATTATAATCATTGACGCGACAAAAATTCAACTCAAGACAAAACTCAAGACAGAACATAATGATGACTCCAAATGAACACATATCGAAATTGAATTACCCCTTAGGCTATGAATCACAACTCAATTGCTAATCACTTATGATTAAACACTTGAACATAAACAACCAACAATACCACACAGTTTTCTGTCCTCAACATAAATTCACTTATATATGATATGCATAGAAATAATAATAATGCACACTAACACCAAAATTACATGGTTAAAACCAAACCCAGCACGCAGACGCCAATTCCACTTCGTCTGATTGTCTCCAAGGAGTGTCTGAGCGTCAAGCGACGCTGTCTGTCTAGACAGGCACGGGGCGTGTGTTTGCACCCACTGTTGCCACATGGACCGCCAAACATTTTACGGCGCGTCTTAACAGCACCAGTTGCACACCTCTGACTTAAACCTTTATTTTTCTGCAAAGGTTTTGAGGATCCTGGGCCCCCACAGGCTCCTATAGCACTACGCCACTGTGTAGGATTATATACTATTTTCACTTTGCGCAAGGTGACCTGAATATGTGAATATATCACGAAAGCGCTCGGATTTCGTGTTTCCTTTTCCTTTTCTCTGTGGTTCTTTGCTTATTAAAAAGATCACGTGTTGTTCTGTGTTTTTATAGATATATAGTGCCTCGCTGGCACTATAATAATTACTAATTGTATTAATTAGGATAAGTTGTTAATGTTAATGATCAATGATTATGAATATGATTGCTTGAGGCTGGGGTCACCATGATCTTTTCAGACGAAATAATGTTATTAATTAAGGAAAGTAATAGAGTGAGTTTTCTTCCTTTATTAAACAAAATAAATGAGAAGTGAAACAAATAAATGTTGCAGTTGTTTGAATGAAAGTTGCATTGAAAGGTTATAAATCTGCACTTGATTAATGACTTCACATTATATAACGCGCATTATATAACGGGCAGGGTAATGATAGTCTTTATATAAAGTTAGATGAATGACACCAGGCCAATGGGGCCTGTTACAACGTTGTTACATGATGAGATCCAACGTGTCACTGGAGTTATTCTACTAGGAAAGGGATGAGATGCGATTGAGGCATCGTGCCCGAGAATCTCTTATAACGAAGTCGAGGCGTGACGTTTAGGGCAGACAGAGACGGGCATAAATACTTTAAAATGTATTTAAATACTAAATACTAAATACCACGCAAATTTATATTTAAATACCAAATACATTACTGTAAACTGCGATGTAATTAAATACTAAATACATTACTTCGAAAATTAAATACAATCTAAATACATCCTAAAAATATTCCATTTTCAATGTTTATTATTATAATAATAGTTTGAGGCTTCCTATCCGCAAACGCAATCCAAAGAGAGGCAAGAGAAAGAAGGACTACATAAATCATAAAAAACATAACGCAGTACAGTAGGGTGAAGTGAAAATAACTCTTTTCAGCCTGTGGTACCAATAAGAAATCTGTAAAATATTAGCTACCTGCGACATCAACTTCACCGGCCCCAAGGAGGTCAAAGATTTCGCCTTTCAGCTGCCCCCAAAAATGAAGAAAAAATTCAAAGATTTAAACGTATCTTCCGATGTGTTTATGCTAAGAAGATCATTTTTGTTTCATTTGATTTATCTATTTATGTTCTTTAACTTACTCTTATACACTTTTTTTCCATTTCTCACAGAAATTTGGATAATTTGGTATTTCATGAAAAATACTAACAAAAAATAGTTTTTATTGCTTTCGTTGATTGGTTGATGTTAAGCGTCATTCAGTGATTCAGTTTTCTTTTAGAAGCTCATAAAATAGCTGCATGGCTTTAAATATATTGGTTTATTGGAGCAGCTCTCTCAACTAATTTAAGCTAGATACGAGCCATGCATATCTCGGCTTAAATTACCCAGAACTCACCACGTGGAGTCTCTCTTAGTTTCAAATGATATCATTATTGCTTGAGATGCAATTTTGGTTTTAACGTAGCCACATCTCCTCTCATTTCCATCAACTGCTCTTGCTGCTTCTGTTACAAAGAAAGAGTGTTAATTTTTCTCCGCTAGTGTTCTCAGCGAATGATGTCAACTACTCTTTGGTTAAGTGTTTTGTCAATGGTGGCTCAAGCCTGATGGGACTATCTGTCCAAAATATAATATCAGTGTAGTGAAGTGCATGGAAAATTAGCTTCGGTACACTGAACTCGCGAATGCTTTTCATTTTTTCAGCTTGAGATCTTGCTACTTCGATCCTTCGTATTGCCAATTTTCGAATGTTTGGCCGGTTATTAGTAATCATTGCAAGAAGAAGGTTCTCTGATTGCGCAAAGTAGGCGTTACGAATGATAACTTTATCAACAATATCTCTAAGATCCTTTGTTAGGTATCTTGAATAAGCTATCATCTGCCACAGGTGACGAGGTCCATCATAGCACCAAAGTTTTGTCTTGATCATGAACTACATTGGAGCATAAACTTTGACGATGTATTCTACCAGCACTTTTAAGCTATTCATCGGATTTTCACATTCCATGAAGAAACACAGGATGCGGTTAGCAGTAGTCAACCATCTGGATTGGACCATTGGCCCAGGTTGAAGATTTGCTAAGTCATTGCTGCAACACCGAGAAGTAATAGCCTGAGAAGCTTTATAGAGGTACAGTTGATCTGTACTTAGATCATCAGAATCAGTAAATGGAAGAGGATTTCTTCCACGGCTTCAAACTTAACTATTGGTTGGTCGACAGATTTTAATACTTTTCCAATTCGTCCTGACATTTCTCGTGGACTATGGGAGGGCCCATCGAGGTATTCTAACAAATGCCTCAATGGTAACTCATTAAAATGAAAGAGCCATGCCTAATTTTGCTTTGTGCGTCGGAATAGAATTAGACTATATTAGTGACTGTAAATGTTTTTAGCGAATCAGATTCAATATAAAAATTTATTAAAGCAATCAAGTAATCTGAAAAAGATATATAAATTATAATGTAATATAGTATAAATAACAAACCCTAAATAATATAATTATGAAATAATTAAAATCTGTGAAAATCTAAACAACTGGAAACCTTAAAATGGTGCTAAAACATCTACTGAAGTTGAGAAACTCAACGAAAGATATAAAAATTCCTATTTTTTGTTAGGATTTTTCATAAAATACAAAATTTTTCAAATTTCATCGATTTCTATGTCAAGCTCTCAAAAAGTCCGTCGGACAGCTTCCCTCTCCTAGGTGAATGAGTCAGTCTGGCAAAAGAAAAAAGACGCTCCACTGGAGCTGATGAAGGCCTTCTGATTGGCTTTGTAGTTGAACAGGCAGGACAAGTTGGTATCTGCGTCATTCATATATCTTATGACGGCCATGTCTGGCGTTTCCTCTCCAGATTGTAGTTACTCTTCTGAAGGACGCAAAATCTTCATTCAATGTCTTCATTCGATGGTCTTCTCGGGTTAAAAACTGAAAAGCCCTGGTGGAAAACCTTGCAGGTGTTTGAAAACGTTGGAGAACATTAGTCAAGATGCCATTTATGATCGCAAAACAGCTGGTGAAGCTACATTTCTGCTAAAGTCAATTGACTTTTAATTCTGTTTGGCCTAGACGCTTATGCCAAATCTCTTGAAATTCTCTCATATTGTCTCCAAGAATTTACAAAGTCGAACTCTTAACATCGCAGCAGCGGGAGTTCAGGTAGAGGCTCTGATTTCTGAAATAAGTGGCAGGAGATCAGAAGAACAATTTGAAAACTACTGGACACAAGCAGAAGCAATGGCTAATTCAATTCGTGAGGAGTTCACAGAGAAACGTTCACAAAAAGTTTCCAAACATATTGATGACTACTGAAAGAACTATCACTGGGAAATCTGCACTGAAAACTAGATTTGATACTTCAGTTATACCATTGCTTTGTTCCACTGACTGCTTATTGAATCCTTCAATTGGAAAAATTTCTAAATTGCAAACTCTCCAGACATTCTATCGTTAAGATTTGAAGGAGACTCTCGAGTTTGAATATCGTCTTTTCTGTCATGCACTGAACTCAATATCTGCTGACAGAAATTGCATTTATTCTATTTATACCCACATGATTGAGACTGGAATGAAAGAATTATATCCAAACGTTGCTTTGGTGTATCAGTTACTGCTGACTTCACATTTCCTCATGCTCATGTGAAAGCTCTTTCTATTCTCTGCTTTGAAATTTGTGAAGAACTCTTTGCGCAGCACAATGACGCAAACCAGACTGAGTGACTTGATGGTTTTGGCTGTTCAATCAGAAAGAATTCAATCAGAAGATCTTTGTGCGGTGCTTGATGCATTCTGGAATCGTGGTTCACGTCGATAGATAACGTCATTTTACCATATCCTAAAAATTTGGTACAATGTAGTTACATTTTTTTAATATACCGATACATGATATGTTTATTGAAAATCTGTCTTATGTCTTGGTCACCCCCAAATTTTTTTCTTGTATGACGCCTGTGATCCTACATATTATGAAATCACTTCGCAGCAACTGGAGAATGTTTTCAGGTCTTTGGAAAATCAGATTGAACGATGTATCGAGAAAGAAGGCGGGTATATATTGAGGCCTAGAAATTTGTAATGTAGCGTGTTAAAAACTTTATTAATAATAATGCTTTCATATGCTGTCTACAGTTTGTTTCTTTAACATCAAAAGTTATTCAAGTTTAAAGTTGCACAAAGGACCATAAAATATTTACGTTTATTTCGATTCTTTATCATCATCCTCAAAGTTCAGATAATCCATGCATAAAAAATGACCACTTCAAATTAATATGTATATATTTATTTAAATATTTTACAACTGGACTCTATCGTCTGCGATAAACCGCTTGTGAACTGTTGTGATTCTCTGCAGGTAAACACATTTTAGTGCGTTTAGGGTGTTACGTTTACGTTATTGGTCTAACTTAGGGCATCAAGACGATTTACTTCATTATTGTTTTGTATGCAGTGATACTTCACCAAGTTTAGAACAGACATTAATAATATCAGTCAGGAGGGCCAAGAACCGGCACAGCGCTCAAGACAACTTATGTAGCCTATTGCTCTAACTCCAGTGTCATCGGGATTCGAAACTCCGACCTCAGGATCTTCACTTCGCTTATAAGGAAACGGTGTCACTCAGTGAGTTCCAGACGCTGGCGAAGACATCATTAAGTGTGTGAAGAAATAAATTTCCATTTTTATATTATCAAACCAGTCCAAAAACTGTTCAAAGCCAGCTTGAGAAATGAGATCCACGTTATTAATTTCTTAATTCGATAATTCAGCTGTTTAACCCTTTAACGGCGAGAGTTTTAGTAGAGTTAAGTCTGAATGCATGTATTTGAAACGGTACTTATTCGACCCAAACGTTGATTGAGGGTTAAAAGTCGAGAAAACCGAGCTCACGATATTAGCATTTTTTTTAAGGGGCCGTTATGTACGAGTAAGAAAGGTGTGCAAGCAAAGGTTCTCAAAGCATAAGTAAAATAGGGAGCGATCAGAACAGTGTAACAATAAGCAACTAAAAATTCTAAAATTCTTCTCAATCTTTTCCTTTAATTCGCACACTTGTAGTCTACCGAAGGCAGGATCTCTTTTGTTTTTAATTAAATTTCACCAAACCTTTCATGGGTGTCAGTGGCAGTCCTGGCATTTTTGGCGCCCTAGGCGAGATCATGCAAAGGTACCCTTCCTTTGTCAAGAGCACACTCCATCCCTCTTGGTGCATAACCTCTGCCGCAATAAAACACACTGAACACATCGTCTTTAAAACACAAAGCACCTCCTACATTTATTGTTCTTAGCTTCAAGTAAGAACAAGTTGTCTTGAAACAAAAATTACAAAGAAATTTTGTATGAATAATAATTGAACACTCAATAAAGATTCCCAAATATATTGCAAACAAAATAAATATTCCACTGTATATTGCACACAAAATAGATAAATAAAAAACACGACTAAATCACACAATGTAGCTTAATAAAGGAATAAGATTGAAAACTAGCAAATAACTGAATTTTAAATTTGGTTTGGAAGTTTTAGGTCTAGTTGTTTTCCTCTTAAAATCTGATCCTCCTGGTCTTCTTTGATGCAAATTCATCAATGATGTCATCACAGGAAATCTTCTCAGAAACCGCATGGTTAATGCTGATGACAGCAAGACCGCTGAGGCGGTCTTGCATCATGGTGGATCTCAGCTAAGTCTTGATGAGCTTGAGCTTGGAAAAGCTCCTCTCCGCTCCAGCCACTGTCATTGGAAGGGTGACAGCAACTCTGAGGGCGACCCAGAGGTTGGGATAGATCTCTGTGAGCTGCTTTTCATGGATAAACGTCAGCAGCTGAAGTGCTGTCATGCTCGTAGATGGCAGTTCAGGCAAATCCTTTAATTCCTGTGTCAACTCCCTACCATCTAGATCAGAATGTCCTCGACAGCTTAAAGTGTTGCTGAGAGTTTCCGATTGTTCTGTCATCTCCTCATTTGACAAGTTTTGGAAGTTTGAGGGCACTCCAAACTTGTCTCTTACTTCTCCCAAGGTCTGCAATCTTTCCTGAAGTGATAAGATAGCAGCATCCACCACCACATTGAAAAGGGTCACCTCCAAATTTTTAAGTGCGTCATTGATGGGCTCATCAGGGGACTCATAGGAGAAGTGCCGCTTTGTGTACCTGAGCCTCTTTTGCTGGAGAACAGCCTCCACATTCATGTCTTCGCACATGTCCATGGCTGAGGTTTGTGCAGCCAAAAAGCCTGTTGTTCTGTAAGTGCTGAGAGTTGTTTCAGTCTTCCTTAGCAGATTGACAGCCACATCCAACTGCATTGAGGGAGACTGGATTAGTTTGCTTATCATGGGTTAAACATAATCACACTCATGTTTATGATTAGTACAACTTGACCTAGATTTGTGTCCTTGGTTTCTAGTATTAACTATTACAGTTATCATTTGAAATATAAACACGTCCTTTTAACTCTGTTATGCTTTTTCCCCAATTCATTTATTTACATTATGCTTATGATAGGTTAAACATGATTCATATGATGATTGTGTCATTTTGTATCAGCTAACCAGCTTAGCCCTCCTTGTTATGAGAAAAGAGGACATACAGTAATTTAATACAGGTAATATGATAATATCTATGCTACCGTCTTGTACATACCTAGAGAAAGTGGCAGGGTAGAAAGGGTGGTTGATGTGCCTTCATCTGAGGAAACTGGCGCAGCAGAAGTAGAGGTGGAAGTAGATGGCCCTTCACCCACAGACAGCCCAGTTTTAGCAGAGGAGGGTCCTCCAAGATATTTTAGAAGTGCATCTGAAACGATATAAATAAATGTTATCATGTGAAGCAAACATGATGACACACAGTTGCTTCTGTCATTGTAAATAACTTATTACTACCACATGCCATTTATTTTATTTGGGGGGTTTATATTTGTTTATTGTGTATTTTACAGATTATTATCACATTTTTGTTAAAGAAAAGTATAATTCAATGAAAAATTAAATCATTCGAATATTTATATAACCTTATATAACCTTATATAAATTTATATACTGTATATAACCTTATATAACCTTATACATATAACCTTATATAACCTTATATATATATATATATATATATATATATATATATATAACCTTATATAACCTTATATATAACCTTATACTGAAGTACATGTTAATAACAGCAGAAATCTAGTTAAGCCCAATACTAAAACTAAACGCTTATAAATCTTACACCTAGCTATAAAGGGTAGGTTATGGTGAGGGTGAGGGTTTTAAACTAAAAACCCAAAATCTGACAACACAAACATGAAGCACGCATATTTTACAAGTCATTTCAGCAAAAAAAGAAAAAAGTGATGATATTTGCTTAAAATAGCGGATTGCCCGGATCTTTTCCGTTCTACCCCAGCAACAATTTCTAGTGTAGTTTTACTTGCTGAATTCAATAATATATATTTTATTTTGGAGAAATTATTCGTGCTTTAATTAGTTATGGTTATAATTATTAATTTTTTTCTCTCTTTTGTAGATATTGTTATGGATGATAAATGGAATTTCATAAACATAGTTAAGGAAATAACGTTCTACCCCAGCCTTCTTTAGTTAACCTTATAAGGCTAACTAACGAAAATATCACGACCTAACCTAACCAATCGTCAAGGGCGTACAGTTGATTTAGCTAAACAAAGGAACAAGAGACAGTGGGGAACATCTAGAAATATGATAGATTCAGATTTATGTGAATTTCTGTGGCGGAGAAGACAAAAAGGAAAGGACATTTTTACTGAAATCTTAAATGCAATCTCTACTTTTAAATAAAATAAACGGACTATAACTCTTTTGTTATTAATTTCTCCAAAATAAGATATATATTATTGAATTCAGCAAGTAAAACTACAGTAGAAAATAACATATAATTTCATTTTTTGTTGCTGGGGTAGAACGGAAAAGAGCCGATTGCCCACTTAAAGTAGCAAACTTACCTTGATTTTACAGTTTAAAAAAGTAACGTTAGATATAAAAATGAAACTTAAATAAAATGTTCATGACATACCTCTACTTTTCCATCGCATCTCCTCTTCCTCTTTTCTTCTCTTTCTTCCCTGTGCACTAGGGTGTGTCACTTTTGGACTTTTTTGAAAAGTTATGGTGCTTACCTCTTATATTGTGACAAATTGACCAAAAACCATAAATAAACCAAAAAAACACAATTGGATAATATTTAGGATCCCTGCCCCCATTTGAAAAATAAGCCCCTTATTCACAAAAAATGGTGATTTTTTGAGATATTTTTGGTCATAGTTTCCTTACTAATCATCGTATTTCAAACATTTTGCTACCAAAATGTAGAGAATAACGGTATCCTCTTATTGTGAACTTTTTAAAACTATTTTAGTTGCATACGGTGCTGATATTTGAGGGGACCTTATGAAATTTTTCCCTCTGTTTTCATTTCTATAATATTAAATTAGTTAATAGTCATAGCTAACAGTAAGCCAATATTAAGAACAGACCTAAAAAAATATGATTCTTTATTGGGAAAGTTAGTGGAAGACATATGCGCAAGAGAAGGAAGCATGCTTCCAACGAATAGTGAAGTTCTCAGTCACTTTTTCTTCTTGAGAAGGGATCAAATGAAAAGCGACAATGTGTCAAAGGAAGAAAATATTTTGAGAGCATTATATAAGGTAGAAAAGGTGTGGATTATGGCTGGCATACCATCAAAATCCGTTAGAAAGCAGAAAGGACCCAAAAAAATGTTGTGGGATTTGATAAACGAGCATGAGAAGTTGGGTAAAAATATAAAGAAGAAATGTTATGAAACCCAAAAAACATCTTTTCTGTCTCGTTTAGATAACTTATTTGATATATCAACTGAAAGTGTATGTAATGAGATCCAAAATGATACATTGAGAACTATACAATAGAAGAATGAGGATCTTCGCTTTTTGGAAGATCAGCGAAGTGCTAGAATATATTCTCTGGGTGCGATCGATAAAGCTTATGTAGCCAAACTGATCAAAAAGACTGCTAGAATAGAAGGCGAAGGACGAAGAAAATTGAAAGAAAAAGAGCGAAAGGCATTAGAAGAAGAGACACACAAACTTGAATCAGCTGAAGGCGAGTTAGTGGACTCAAGTAATGGTGAACATGATTTTACTCCGAGCCCAGGCTCATTAAAACGTCTTAAGTTACTACAGTCAACATTAATATCTAATACAGCTGATCATTTAGGACTATCATTCGGACAACGCTCGACATTTGCATCTGTGGTAGCAGCTGAATGTGGGCTAGATTTAAAAGAGATGTCATTATCGAAAAGTACTTCTGCGTGAGCTGCGAAGAAGTCGAGGAAAGCTACTGCTGACACTATTGAAGAGTCGTTCAACCCACCTCAATATTGTGTAGTCCACTGGTACAGCAAAATGATACTGAATGTTTCAGGAGGAAAGTAGGATCGATTGGCAATACTTATATCAGGAGAGAATGTTGAGAAACTTCTCTCGATACCTGATATCGGTGTCTCAACTGGATCGACAGAAGGTTGTACTGTTTTTAGCACAATCCAAGAATGGAAATTACAGGATAAGGTTTACGGAATGGTATTCGATACTACCTCATCCAATACTGGCTGGATAAAAGGGGCTTGTAAAGTACTGGAAGACCTCTTTGGAAAAAAATTGTTATGGCTCGCTTGTCGCCACCATACGGCAGAATGAGTTTTGTCAGTAGCGTATCTAAAGGTATTTGGAAAATCTACTCCACCCGAAAACGAGTCTTTCAAGACCTTCAGAGATGTTATACGGGAGAAGCTAGATACTAAGCAACCCTTCAAACAGCTATCTATCAATGACAGACATCTCAAGGACCTGAAAAAATGCGTCATAGATTTTATGACAGATTTGCTCAAAGATAACCAGAGCTTTCCCAGGGATGATTACAAAAATGTAGCTGAAACAACTATGCTCGTTTTAGGAGAAATTCCTGCCAGAGGAATACAATGGATCAAGCCAGGAGCTCTCCATCACGCCAGATGGATGGCTGTCATATTGTATACGAATAAGCTGTTAGCATTTTCAGACCAAGCCGGATATGATAATGTTATAATAAAAAAGCTGGAAAGAGTATGCTTGTTTACATCGCTGATCTACTGCAAGTACTGGCTATCAGTCACCAACCCACTTGAGGCTCCTGAAAATGACCTCCTATACAACGAATTAGTTCAGTACAAAAAGATTGACATGGAAGTAGCGGAAGCTGCCATCAACACTCTAAACGGTCATTACTGGTACCTATCTGAAGAACTTGTAACCCTTTCTCTCTTTGGAGATTTACCTCATAGTGAAAAGGACAAGGTGGCCAGAAAACTTTGCTCTTTCAATCAACCACCAGAATTCAAACAGGGTAAGCCGATATTTCCCATCCTAAAAGAACGAATTAAAATTCAGCAATTAGTTGGTCCAAACTCATGGTTTGTATTCAAAGTCCTTGGTTCAACGGGAGATTGGATAAGGACTCCAGCTGTAACGTGGGACAGCAACAATAATTTTCAACGGATGAAGAGAATACTCTCTTCAACTAATGTTGTTAATGACACTGCAGAAAGGGGTATCAAACTTTTGCAGGATTTTCATGGCTCATGTAGGGATGAAGGTGAATTTCAGTCATTGCTTCAAGTTGTAGAGGAAAACAGGCGTGTTTTCTCAAAGTTTTCCAAACATGGTCTCTTGAATTTGTAATTTCTTTCCATTTATAATTTCATTTCCTTTACAATTTTTCAATATAATTTCAAGAATAGCACTTGGTTTCTATTTGATTAAAATTGTTTTGTGTTTGTATTTCATAATAAAAAAAAAACGATGTGGCTTTGCATATTTTTTTAGATTAATAAAAATTTAAGTCTACAGTTGTCATTTTTTTTTTTTTTTTTTGCAAAATTTACTAATTTTAATCTACTAAACATGTCCAAAGTTGTTCCCACTTTGAATCCCTAAACCAAAAAAGTGTTGCTCATTTAAGCCCATTTGCTTTTTTGATTTATATTTTCAAAGCCCATCGCCACCGAGCTGCATTGGGATGATGCTCTATGGATGGCGGTGACATTCAAAGTATACAAGATAATATTTTATTGCAGTTTAGATCTTCCAAAGATATAAAACAGCAGCATTTTTCTCTTAGAAAGTGCATGAAAATGACCAAAGAGATATAAAAAATTGAATAAATTTAACTCAAAGGTTAATAAAACCTATTCAGATTGAAGTACATTATCATTCTCTACATTTTGGTAGCAAAAGTTTTGAAATACGATGATTAGTAAGGAAACTATGACCAAAAATATCTCCAAAAATCACCATTTTTTTGTGTGAATAGGGGGCTTATTTTTCAAATGGGGGGCGGGGACCCTAAATATTACCCGATTGTCTGTGTTTTGGTTTATTCATGGTTTTTGGTCAATTTGTCACAATATAAAAAGTAAGCACCATAACTTTTCAAGAAAAGTCCAAAAGTGACACACCCTACTGCGCACCTGACGGTTTTGTCCTCTTCAACATGATGCTCGGTCAGACACTACTCATTGTAAACTAAAACACATACGAAATTGTGGAGTGGAGAAAAGTCCATCGCTAGCTACACTCTAATTTACTCTGCTTGATTTTAATAATTATAAACAGTTTTAACTTATACCTATTTCATTGCTTGTTTATTTTAATGAAATAACTTTTAATTTAGTTGTATAAATTGATTTTTACAAGCAAAATCGATACCTATCACCAAGGATAAATATCTATCTCCAACCGGGGTTGGTGAGACCGTGAGTTGGTAAATTTCTCGAGCCCTGAACTGGAGCCTGTTTGAGAAAAAACAAAAACCGGGCGTGCTATGTCGCCCCCGCCACCAATTGGCGTCCTAGGCGGCCGCCTCTATCGCCTATGCTCAGGACCGCCACTGATGGGTGTCTTTCAAGAAGTGAGTGAGTGGCGTGTAAATCTTCGCACATGTACTGGGCGTTATGTGTGCATCCTGTAGGGCCTTGCTAGTTTTGGGGAACTGATCTAATAAACGGTTCCAGAGAATTAACATGAACACAAACTCTAATTCCTCCATTTTCTCCAAAAGAATGCCAGACTCTCTCCTTGTATCAATCACCCTTTTCACTGTCATCAGTATAGACATGAGTAAGGACATCAATAAATGAATCGTACCTCTCAACTATGGTTGAAGTGGCTTTTACATGTGCTTCACACCTAATGTCAGAGAGGGGTTTTGGTACTGTGGAATCAGGACCTAAATATAATTTAAGTTACTGCCCAACGTTTGGTAGAGGCAGAAAAAAATGTGTATAACTGTTACACAACAACAAAAAATTTACTGCATTTATGCAGCAATCAACTGCAGCACGACCATTATGCCATTATACCTCCCTGACATGTTCGCTGCATTATCATATGCCTGTCCTCTGCATTACCAAAGTCAACTTTGCAATCATCGACTCTGTCACCATAATTTTTTACAACTACGAACTCCCGGATTCAAGATGGCGCACGATGGGCGGAGCCTACAAATGTTACACGTCATTCCTCAAGGGAGCGTTCTCTTGGATTAGGAATAGTACATACAGTATATCTAATTTTATACAATATAAATTTAAATACTGTGGGAAGTAATTCCCACATCTAAAAATATCAGAAGCAGGAGGGCCTTCGTACTGAACTGTAATATAGCTAATCTTTGGCACACTCAAATAATTAAAGATTAACAGGCAAATAAGGAATGAACGAGCTATATGGCGGGCAAATAAGAATGACGAGAGATCTAATGTAACCAACCAACTAGATTTGCCCGACAATCAAAGTCCAAACACAACAGTAATTAGGTACTGTTTGATATGCCAGATCTGCGGTTAGTATCAGTAGCCACGCCCATAATATATAAGTAAAGGATCTCTTCCAAACGTGAAGTTGTCTGAAGTATGTTGAGGTTGTCTCTCGGGAATGTTTTCCGACAGTAATGAAAAATTAATAAAGTATTGATTTTAGTAAGCCAGAGCCAAGACATTTTTCAAAAATCTTAAGAAAATCTAGAGCCTAAGCAGTGGTGGACTTTAATTTTTTTTTGTTACTCGTCTCAACAAAATTTGATTATGTGTCAGAGGAGCTTGAGAGGGCTCTGAGTTTCAGCAAACAAGTGCTATTCATATCAGAAGCCACTATAATGGGTGCCCCGCCGATGGTCGAAAAATAAAAGTTTCTGCAAAGTCAGATTTAATTAAAATAAAATAACTTAGGGCCTAACGTCGCCTAAGGAGTGGTATACTGCCAACTGGGCTAATTTTGACTGCCGACGACGGACGGCCATTCATAACAAACGAGCCCCATGTTCGAAGAACAAACTAGTTTCAGCAAATTCACAACATAAGTTAGGACTTCAACACTTTCGAGTAATGCGAACTGGTCTATTTTGTGAACCGCGATCATATAAGTTAGTTTCAGCAAAGCTTTTAAGCGGGTCAGTTTTAGTACTGACCACTCATACCAAAGGGGTCCCCATATTCGGTGCCAGTGTAATCATACATTAGATTTAAAATACTATTTATCTTGGAGGAAGCCCCGGGTTAGCCCCAGCCAGTTGGCCACCGGGCATAAGTTAGGTTTGATAAAAAAAAATGTAAACGAACTCAAAGAGGTCCTTCATTGTATGAAGCCCTACGCTGTAGCTTACTTAGCTTGTGCCTAAATCCGGCATTGTTTTCTACCATTATTAGGTGTATAGGCACAAACTCTCAAGCATGATAATTGCAAGTTTCGGTTTCATTTTTGATAACCTTCAAAACTTGCGCTGTATCGTTCAGTATATACAATCTGATACCCTCTTTGTACTTTATTCTTATCTCCTTGTTTATTCTTATAATAATTGTGTACAGTATATACGACAAAGTGAATCACAAAAGGTCTCCAAAATATGTTGAGTTTGATTGTGTAAGTTAATGCAGCGCAATTCCGACAGTGATAATCTAAATAACCAATTTATAAGAGTAAAGAGTAATAAGAGTTTTATCTTCAGTTAATAAGCAGTAATAAAAAATGCTTTTATTTAGAAAGATCCTGTATAGCCAAACTACACTAGATATCAAGCTGTGCATATTAATTATTTTGTGCATTTATTTAAGTTTTAGTTATTTATATTTGACAATTTTCTCAGGGTATACTCTCTGATGGTCGGGTCTGTAGAAGTAATAACAATGAAGGATCCTATAATATTCCTCATCGCACGTTCCTAAATGAATGTTTATTTATGTTAATTTATATAAGCCATTCTCCTCCCTCTCCCCCTAGAGGACAGTAAAACTGGCACTCAGTACCAACAGCAAAAGTTTTCACTTTTCTATATTATAGTTAGAATATTTAGTTTAATTGTCTATATATAATCGTTAAATGTAGAACACTTTAAGAATGCTGGACTCGCTGACTCGACCGCAGTAGTGTGGGCGCAAACAAGACTAGTGCAGAGCAATTGCAATGTTGATCAAATGAGTGCCAGTGCCAACACCCAGTGCAGTGCCAATCCCCCCAGGGTGAAAAAAGTGTGTATTTACACTAGCAGATAAGTCAGGAGTGATGTCAAAAGGATAAAGGTTAAATTGACCGATGAATTCTTTCTGCGTTACCCCAATCCCAAGCTCATCACAAACACCGACAATATGGACCACATTGCTATAAGCCCTCGATAAAAGCGGGAACACAGCGTCTGATGAATAATCCGTATCAATTGTCTCGCCCAGCGCAACGCCATTGACGTATAGAGTTATGTTTTTAAGGGCGAAATTCTCGAATTTAAAGGCGTTCCTTTTATATTTTCCATTCACCGAAGCGTGTTCATCTGTACTCTGTTAATTGGGTATTTTACTGTGGCATGTAGTAAATTTTTTTCAATTTCTATTTGTTTTGGTGAACCTAGTTTCACTCGCCGTACGCGAAGGTATGTTTCCATAACATGAACCACAATGGTTTTTGCGCCCTCTTCTTGATCAGCTCCAAGATTTATGCAGGATTCGTGCGGGTGAGCTTTATTTTCATGTCGATGCCATTCATAAGCAGTTTCTCCTGAAATGTGAAGTCTGTATGCAGGCGTCCAAAACATTCGTATATCTTCTTTTTAGAATTTGTAAATTTGTCCTTTATACTACTTTCGTCTTTAGTCTGATAATAGCCCTCAGCAGTTAAAAAGGTATCCTTCGCTTCTTTTGAAAAGTTGAGGGCATTTTCCAGATAAGCTTGTAGCTGATAATAACCCGTTCCTGCCGAGATACTGACCTGATTTAAATACACATCACAGTGGCTGAATATGGAATGTAAAAAGTTTGTTTCGGGAAATACAACATATTTATCATCGCCGTCCTTTCCATCTGAATGGGCTATACGTAGTTTAGCGTACATGTGCATGCAGCTTGGATCAAAAAAGTAAGGGCCTGAGCTGGGTATCACTCGGGGAACTAATTGTGTTTAACGGGTTAATCGTAATAAAGTCACTGTGTTCAATAGAAACTTGTGTTGGGGGCATGTCAAAGAGGGAAGCTCCGATTTACAACATTGTGAGCTACACGGATGGAAAGCGTGCCATGACGAGTCAGAAATAGTGCCACCTCTCTCGACAAGTAGTAAACAGTCGTGAGAGCAAAGTCCTTAGCTTATATCAGTTAAAAAAATTATCAACCATAGGCTTCATTCGCTTAGAACACTTCGTTTTTGATGTCCTTTTACGTTTAACGCCACGTGCTGGTAACCCCTTCTTCTTCCGGACAGCCTCTTCTTCCCACCACCACGCATTTTTCTCTTTGCATCTTTGATGATTTCGTCCCGTGTACGTTTTAAGTGCTTTTTAGAGCTTCTTTAGGTCTAGCCCCGCCATTATGTCTTCTACCGTGTTAAAACCTGATTGTACGCTTCCTCCCGAGGTATCTGGCGCCCCTCTTCAGCAAGGGACAGCCGTACGCAGTATGGTTGAAAAAATGGATCCAAGCCCACTCCCACGCTGTATCTCACCCTCGATAGACTGTGAAAGGCCTTCGGCCATTATAACTCAGTGCGACGAAAGTGCAGCTTCACTGTTAAGCTCCCGTCACCGAATGGGAAACTTTTTCCCTCAATCGTTTTATATATATTGAGATATTGGTTAATAGATTAGTGGTCGACATTCACATAGTGGGTTTGTCATATGTAATGCTCAAGCTCTTCCCTCTATGGTTGGGTATGTGAGCGATGCGCAGCAGGCGTGCCTGGGTATCCCCAACAAACTGTGCTCCACGATGTTGCTGTAAATATAGCACATGTCTGGGGATGATAGCCATCACCCAATTTCTCCAATTTCAACTGATACATTAGGCTGGACAAGTCATGTTGTGCCTCGTGAAAGGTATCTCTTTGGAGGCTGCTCCATATCGGCCCTAGGTTATAATTTTGAACAGTCCTTTGTCTTTAATATTTCTATTATCCTGTGATTTTAGGGTCAGAGTATGTGCAGGGGTTTCTTTGTTTACGATTTCGTATACTAAATCAGCCGTAAGATTTGAGCTTTTTAAACCCGTTTAAGTCTCTCACAACATCAGCCGCACCATAACGACCCGGGCCTAGTGTTACTACTGTAGTGTAATACGTGCCTCCCACTCCGGGCGGTACGCATGGTTTCATCCTAATTACCCCCTTTTCACACTCATCAGGTCTCTAAGAACCGTAAAAACGGGTTCTTTATAATCAATACTTAAGAAGGTGGTGGATAGCTGAATTTCGCATATCCCCACCTCATACGAATCACGAACCAATTCAATGTGCCCATGGAGTTCTGTTACATGGCCAGGGTATTGTTAGGATGTACAGACAGAAAAAGAGGACGGTAGTGTGACATAGAAGTGGTTAGGCGCCATGGTGCATACTATTTAAGCTTCATTATTTCAGCGGCTTTTATATAGGTGTTTAAGCTTTCTGGGTATCCTAGCCATCTCACCAGGTACATTTTTCTCTTTCCTGATCATTTGCTGCCTAAAATTTTTCAATTTTAAACACATTTTTTCCAAAATTAAATGACACTTTCTGCAACTCCCCGGGGTAAAATCCTCCTGCGATTTATTCTCCATTCATATCTTCAACATAATACAGCATTATCTCGCATTTAGATCTCATAGCCCTAACTTTAAAAATCTCACGTGTCCATTCTTGCTGAAATCCCTTCGGGAATTTATTACCCGAATGCGATAGGCGATAGCTTTACATGATCATTGATTTTGAAACGTGTAGGGTGTGGTATGGTTCTTCGAATATCCCTTCTCACCTCACGCTCTGCGTGCGTACCTCTTTCTAAAACCTCGTTAGGTGTTGTCCCGCTCGCGCGATGATGTGAACAGTTGTATCGAGGCCAATGATTCCAAAATGCCTATATATCTGTATGTGTTTTTATGTGTAAAATATCGATGCATGCGTTCCTTTATGGTACGTTGAACTCTTTCAGCAAGAGGCCTTATGTATAGAATTGCTAGTGTAGTAACTGATATTAAACTTTGTCAGCATTTTCTGAAAAGCTCGGCCTATAAATTCTTTCCCCATATCCGCACAAAAATAGCCTGGAATCCTGTTTTCTTTGAACATCAACGTTTTGGTGGCTTTAGCAACTGTTTCAGTCGATTTATTTTTCAGAGGAATTAGCCACAGATATCTAGAGAATACATCTATTATTTATGAATAGGATGTAACGATAGCCATCATTACATACTGAATATCTTTGCATGTCTGTTAAATCCGCTTGACAAATAGAGTCAATCGAAGCCTGGCTGTTTTAAACCTTTTTCTCACCGGCTTATGAAGTGTTAAGCATTCTGCTCCCGCAAAAACATCTCAACACCCTTTTTTCCCTACTCCATCATTGTAAACACATCTGTACAGTCTATCAACACCGCCGTAGGAGGATGGTCTAGAAATGTCATAAAAGTGTCTTCTTAATATGTTAACCATTTCCGTATTTCAGAGGCACGTGGAGAGGGTTGACCGTTGTTATTTGGTCTCTTCTTTCTCCTCTTCAGAGATGCTGCCGTTGGGGGCAATGGTGTGCTCAGTTGTGGTACATGCGAGGATTGTTCCAAGTCTTTTAACCTATTCAGATTTCCTATCAATGTTTTGGGGACATTTATTTGTTGTCTTGCTTTAATATGCTTCCATCCTGATGGTGAGGGCCTATCCCAGTTTCTCACTAGATCGTGGACGATGTCGACGATATTCGAACCCTGTACCTTTGCTCCTTCAACGATGATCTCACCTGTATCGGTCCATTGTATGATGGGGTCCTCACTCAATAGATTAAAAAGACTTTAGCCTTTATTCTTCAATGTTTGTGGGAGACTACTTTTTAATACATGTTCGATATGTTGTGGGGGCGTACCGTTATTCTTTGGTTGATCTCTAACGTCGACCCCAGGTCCTATTTCGCCATGCTCATCGCTGTCTGCGCTGTGCCTGATAACTACGGGTGCCTCTGTCGGATTCTTATAATTTTCGTACTTATGAAGAAATTTCTGCAGAGCTTCTTGGTATAAGATTCTTTTCTCATCACGTGACTTTTCACTGTTCAATAGGTCTAACAATTCACTTTCCAATCTTTTAAGCCTGCTTTTACTGGGTTCTAGAACCGTGTCTAGACTCTGAACTCTGCAGTGAAGCATACACCTCGTATGGAATCACTACCACTTTCTTCATTATATTAATCTAGTCAGTAAAGGCCCCAAAACTGAAAATAAGGTGAGTAGGAATGATCCCCCTCTTTGTACAATAATTCACTTTTTCTTCCCTACAATTTGATATTTACAAGCGAATGTGCGTATTATGTTCTTGTAACGACGTAGGCGAGCCTTCTGAGGGGGTTTCATTGGTACATTACATTTTATAACATTAAGACAGATTTTACAGATGCATTTTAAAAAGTAGGAGTCGATATTTTTAACAAACATCTGTTGCAATTCCAGGGGCAGTCGATGATAGATTTTTATTAATTCATGGTATTTCTTTAACCTCTTTGTCATTCTGGAATATACACCGTTTCAGGCTCGTTTGTGAATATATTCGTTCTTAGAAGCACTCTAAACGTGTTTCGCGGGTAAAGGCCACAAAGCAAATATCCATAACGTTGACTTGTAGCTTTATAAACTTCTAGAAAGTCCTTACGCTGATTCGGGAACATTTGATTGGCTAACACCCCAATTTGTGACATCTCTACGTTGTGCGAATAAGACTAGATATTGTGTATTCAATGACACATCGCGCATGTATCTATTTTTGAAAAATAGATTCTGCTTGATGAAGAATACGCTTATGTTAAGATGGTGGGAGAACACTGTAAATGTCTCGGCAAACGTTTTATCCATTTCTAACATGATATCATCAATCACAATGACTGTATGCTCATTCCCATTTAGCGAGTTAACGTCATATACGCCTTTGTGGAACAAAATATCATCTTGGTACTTGTTGAACAGTGATTGGTACGTCGAATAGTACCATGTGACTTTATGCACAAATTTTGAGAACATCTCTCCCTTACCTTTAATGATTTTAAGCATAAACACAGTTTTACCAGATCCTTTAGGGCCAGATATAATCCATGTGGACGGCGGGCTTGTGGACCTGAATTTTTCTACAGAATCTCTCTAACACGTCACACCCATAAGTTGAACATTTTCAAAATATAATAAAAATTTAAGTGGTGTTCCTTATATTCTACAGTCTTGTTTTTCGTCTTCTTCCCCAGAACCGTGAATGACGACGAGTTACAGCATCATGTCCCCATCATCGATATTACAGACGACCCCGATGACAGTGTAGTTGTGGTTACAGACTCCACCCCCGCTGACGAGCCCACACCAGCGACACCTGTAACCACCACGCGACAATTCAAAGCGGAGGCATGATGAAGAGCCTTCCACGTCAGGTATAAAGCGTGCCAGTAGTGCACCGGTTGTTAGACTCCCAGTAATAGAGTCCCAGCCCTCTACGTCTTACGACACAGACCCCACACTAGCTCCTTTCTCAAATAAAAATAAGTACCCTTATTCCTGTTCAATTCCGGACACATCCTCTACAACAGCAGCAGCAGCAGCTTCTCGTACTGTGGAGGAAGGTATAGCATTCGAACTGGTGCGCACCGCCACTCACACCCCAACCCAGCCCTGACTAGAAATTGGCATATAGTTAGGGTTGACCCTGGATCCATGTATAGCAACGGTGTTGAACACGGGTTGCGACTCGTAGTTGAACGTATTGAAGAGTTTGCCCTTCAGAACAGCGACGGTCGTGAAGTCAGGACGAGGTTGTCCTTTGGTTCGGGTCAGATGACGGGGATGTAGATGATTTTTGGGTAGTAATACCATTCAGACGCTTGGCTGCTGTTGATATAGATAGATATTGTAAGCCATATAATGTAGCCCTCTCAAAGTAGTACAACCTTCAACATGGACAACTTCACGATAGATATTGACAGAGTATTCCGGGTTGCGGGTCATAGTTCCACACCTTATACTATTAACTTCAATTCGCGGGATATTTACAGAATGCATATAAACGTCGAGTGTGGTTGCCTACGGTTGTACAGCGTGCCTGTAAACTGGCTTCAGATTGCAACCTTGAGTTTGAGTGTAATATGGGACCTGAAGAGCTGAGAAGGGTAGAGCAGGAAATGAATGTTCGTATAGTTGTATTTGGAATGGATGATCGTCGAAGGACTGTGTATGATTTTAAAAGCTGTTTGCGAGATCGTACAAGACCCCTACTTATTTTAGGATTGTCAGGAACAACGCTCTCCCCCTCCGTAATATAAGGACATTCTACGCGAGTTATGATAAAAGTCGAAAATATGGAAGGCATCATGATTTGTGTAAGGATATGTGAGCAGTGTAAAAGCCCCAAATGTGAAAGTCTTCTAGTTGAAGATGAGAAGGGGGAATGTAATGTGTGCAGACGTACATTTTCAATAATAAATGCTTTGAGCTACATAAGCCAATTGGCACTTGCAGGAAAATGAGAATCTGTGAATGTGGTATGTTTCATATGATGGATAATTGGGGGAATTTCAAGCATAAATGTGATGAAATTCACTGTTCTACATGCCATGAGAAATATAAGGCGGATGGAGTAAAGCATGAATGTTATATGAAAGAAGCTAAGCCTAAAAATAGACTTTGTATAACTGTGTGCTACGATATAGAAACATATACGGTTGCTGAAACCAAAAAGGCTATTCCACATCTGCTTGTAAGGCAGACTATCTGTGATGAGTGCATGGAAGTCGAGTGTGATGAGTGTCACAAATGTGGTAAACGGACAAACTTTTTAAAACGCACGCACACGACAGCCCAGTGAAACTCTTTGTATCCTATATTGTCAAGTTAGCGGACAAGTTAAAAAAAATGACTATGTATATTGTTGCCCATAACGGCGCAAAATTTGACACAGTTCCTTTATAAGGAACTGCTTGAACACGAGTCATCGGAGATATTTACAAGCGACCCCGTGAAAAGGGGAAACAAACATAGAAATACAAATAAGAGGTAATGTTCAGTTTAAAGATACTTTATTATTCACACTTTGTAAACTAGGTAAGTTACCAAGGTCATGAGTGTAGCCGCCGAAGTTTCAAAAGAGTATTTTCCTTACACTTTCCTCACTAACGACACTTTATATTACGTGGGACTACCTCCCCGAAAAGATTACTTTAACTACACCAACATGAATGATACTGCGCGTGAAGATTTTGACTGCTACTACAGAAGTTTTAATGAAGATAATCCTTACAATATAGGTGATAAATGTGAGCGTTATTGCGTGAATGATGTGCGCGTGCTTAGAGTATGTTGCCAGGCCTTTAGAAAGATGTACATAGACCGTTTCAACTGCGATCCGCTGAAAGTCGCAACCACAATAGCCTCATTGTGCTTTACAGTGTTCAAGAACAATTTCATGCCTAAAGATACCTCAGCCGTCATTCACAGAAACATTCCTCGCAGTTATGGACACAAGGCTATTTACTGGCTCATACACCTACAGCAGCAAACAGGTGTATACATAAAACATGCCCGCAACGCGAGGGAAGTACCCATTAAGATCAATGGTCGTGTTTTTTGGGTTGATGGCCTAAGCGAAGACCGTGTCACTGGTGAGAAGACTGTGTACTCCTTTAACGGTTGCTGGTGGCATGAATTCCCACGTCCTGAGTGTGGAGTCGAAGGAGATATCCACGGTAGATCTCCTGCCGAAAGTCTTGCATGGGCCCGCACCCGCGATTAGCTTATAGGCTCCCAGTTCACTCACAAGATCTTGTGGGAGCATGAGTATGATGCACGGATGGAAACAGATGGTCAGTACCGTGAAAAAATAAACACAATCAACGCTCAATAGTGTTGGATCCTCTAAAATGCCGTGATAACTTGTTCGGAGGGCGTACAAACCCATTGAAGCTATACTTTCCGCCTAGGGAGGGTGTGAAATTCCATTACTATGACTTCTGTTCTTTATACCCCTACGTACCCCGTACCTCGTATGAGTACCTGAAAAGTTGGTGGGCCCAGCCCTTCCCACCATCGATGAGTTCTCAACAAATTTGAAGAGGAACTATTTCGGTCTTTCTTTCGTAGACGTGCTTCCCCCTCGCTATTTATGGATGCCGATCTTACCCGTCGTTATAGATCACAAGCTCATGTTTCCCCCCGTGAGTGAAGTGCGCAGAGGAGAACAATGGGGCCTGTAATCACACAACCAACCAGCAGAAGATCAGAGGTGTATATACAAGCCCTGAGGTGTCCCTAGCCGTTCACCATGGCTTGAGAATATTGAAGATATATGAGGTGTGGAGGTTTGAGAAGCTACCCAACCTTTTCACGCCATATGTAAACACTTTTTTGAAGGATAAGGTAGAAGCATCACTGTATCCGCGAGGGGTTGAGACCGAGGGTGAAAAATCGGCGTTTATTCAGCGTTACCATGACCGTGAAGGGATACAACATGACTGGGCCCAAACTGTAAAGAACCCTGGCAAGCGCTTTAGTGCAGAGTTGTGCCTAAATAGTCTTTGGGGAAAATTTGCACAGAATACAGGCGAGGAGAACATTCATCTGGCCCAAAGTTATAACGAAGTGTGGGATTTTCCAATGCCCCCAATAAAGAGGTCATGGAGATCGTAAATGTAGGTAATACGTACATAATAAAGTACAACATCACCGAATTGGCTACAGGTACCTCACGTGTTACAGACATACAGGTAGCCAGTTTCACAACGGCATACACACGAATCAAGCTTTGGGGACTGCTGCACTCTCTTGGGTGAATACACACTGCCTATTGGGGAATTCCTCGGAGAGTTGACTGACGATATCAAGGATGAGTATGGTGATAGTGCATATGCTGATTCCTTTTTATCAACAGGTCCAAAACCCTATGGGGTACGGGTGAGGGTGATGGAAGAGATGAAATATGACGTGAAGGCGAAGGACATCACGCTTAATCAGGCGAACCGACGGGTCATTAACTTTGACTCGTTGAAGGAGCTAGTGTGCTTAGAAGATGAAGGTGACCAGCCACCCGAACTGACTGTTGGGATCCACAATTTTCGGGCACAGATATTGGGAGGCGTGAAGGAACTTAGCAGCACGAAGGTGTGTCGTAACACCTATAGGAAACGTTACCAGATGCCTGGTACCTACGATACCGTACCCTTTGGGTACCATAGTACTTGAATGTTTTGCCATATATATACTTATATATATATATATATATATATATCGTAAAGAACGACGCTTGTATAGGAGATATTCCGCGCAAGACGAGAAAGAGAAAACAACAAATGAAAAAATGAAGTACCACCTGGGAATCGAACCCGGGATCTTCCGATTGCCGGTCAGACGCGATAACCACTACACCATGGACTTCACTCTTCCAAATGCCGTAATTCCTCTACATACTCGCAGAAACCAATGCCCCAAGGGGGCACCTCCCGCATGCCGTAACATTATATACATTCAACTGCAAAGAACACGCAGTATAAATAACGTAAAGAACGACGCTTGTATAGGAGATATTCCGCGCAAGACGAGAAAGAGAAAACAACAAATGAAAAAATGAAGTACCACCTGGGAATCGAACCCGGGATCTTCCGATTGCCGGTCAGACGCGATAACCACTACACCATGGACTTCACTCTTCCAAATGCCGTAATTCCTCTACATACTCGCAGAAACCAATGCCCCAAGGGGGCACCTCCCGCATGCCGTAACATTATATACATTCAACTGCAAAGAACACGCAGTATAAATAACGTAAAGAACGACGCTTGTATAGGAGATATTCCGCGCAAGACGAGAAAGAGAAAACAACAAATGAAAAAATGAAGTACCACCTGGGAATCGAACCCGGGATCTTCCGATTGCCGGTCAGACGCGATAACCACTACACCATGGACTTCACTCTTCCAAATGCCGTAATTCCTCTACATACTCGCAGAAACCAATGCCCCAAGGGGGCACCTCCCGCATGCCGTAACATTATATACATTCAACTGCAAAGAACACGCAGTATAAATAACGTAAAGAACGACGCTTGTATAGGAGATATTCCGCGCAAGACGAGAAAGAGAAAACAACAAATGAAAAAATGAAGTACCACCTGGGAATCGAACCCGGGATCTTCCGATTGCCGGTCAGACGCGATAACCACTACACCATGGACTTCACTCTTCCAAATGCCGTAATTCCTCTACATACTCGCAGAAACCAATGCCCCAAGGGGCACCTCCCGCATGCCGTAACATTATATACATTCAACTGCAAAGAACACGCAGTATAAATAACGTAAAGAACGACGCTTGTATAGGAGATATTCCGCGCAAGACGAGAAAGAGAAAACAACAAATGAAAAAATGAAGTACCACCTGGGAATCGAACCCGGGATCTTCCGATTGCCGGTCAGACGCGATAACCACTACACCATGGACTTCACTCTTCCAAATGCCGTAATTCCTCTACATACTCGCAGAAACCAATGCCCCAAGGGGGCACCTCCCGCATGCCGTAACATTATATACATTCAACTGCAAAGAACACGCAGTATAAATAACGTAAAGAACGACGCTTGTATAGGAGATATTCCGCGCAAGACGAGAAAGAGAAAACAACAAATGAAAAAATGAAGTACCACCTGGGAATCGAACCCGGGATCTTCCGATTGCCGGTCAGACGCGATAACCACTACACCATGGACTTCACTCTTCCAAATGCCGTAATTCCTCTACATACTCGCAGAAACCAATGCCCCAGGTGGTACTTCATTTTTTCATTTGTTGTTTCTCTTTCTCGTCTTGCGCGGAATATCTCCTATACAAGCGTCGTTCTTTACGTTATTTATACTGCGTGTTCTTTGCAGTTGAATGTATATAATGTTACGGCATGCGGGAGGTGCCCCCTTGGGGCATTGGTTTCTGCGAGTATGTAGAGGAATTACGGCATTTGGAAGAGTGAAGTCCATGGTGTAGTGGTTATCGCGTCTGACCGGCAATCGGAAGATCCCGGGTTCGATTCCCAGGTGGTACTTCATTTTTTCATTTGTTGTTTTCTCTTTCTCGTCTTGCGCGGAATATCTCCTATACAAGCGTCGTTCTTTACGTTATTTATACTGCGTGTTCTTTGCAGTTGAATGTATATAATGTTACGGCATGCGGGAGGTGCCCCCTTGGGGCATTGGTTTCTGCGAGTATGTAGAGGAATTACGGCATTTGGAAGAGTGAAGTCCATGGTGTAGTGGTTATCGCGTCTGACCGGCAATCGGAAGATCCCGGGTTCGATTCCCAGGTGGTACTTCATTTTTTCATTTGTTGTTTTCTCTTTCTCGTCTTGCGCGGAATATCTCCTATACAAGCGTCGTTCTTTACGTTATTTATACTGCGTGTTCTTTGCAGTTGAATGTATATAATGTTACGGCATGCGGGAGGTGCCCCCTTGGGGCATTGGTTTCTGCGAGTATGTAGAGGAATTACGGCATTTGGAAGAGTGAAGTCCATGGTGTAGTGGTTATCGCGTCTGACCGGCAATCGGAAGATCCCGGGTTCGATTCCCAGGTGGTACTTCATTTTTTCATTTGTTGTTTTCTCTTTCTCGTCTTGCGCGGAATATCTCCTATACAAGCGTCGTTCTTTACGTTATTTATACTGCGTGTTCTTTGCAGTTGAATGTATATAATGTTACGGCATGCGGAGGTGCCCCCTTGGGGCATTGGTTTCTGCGAGTATGTAGAGGAATTACGGCATTTGGAAGAGTGAAGTCCATGGTGTAGTGGTTATCGCGTCTGACCGGCAATCGGAAGATCCCGGGTTCGATTCCCAGGTGGTACTTCATTTTTTCATTTGTTGTTTTCTCTTTCTCGTCTTGCGCGGAATATCTCCTATACAAGCGTCGTTCTTTACGTTATTTATACTGCGTGTTCTTTGCAGTTGAATGTATATAATGTTACGGCATGCGGGAGGTGCCCCCTTGGGGCATTGGTTTCTGCGAGTATGTAGAGGAATTACGGCATTTGGAAGAGTGAAGTCCATGGTGTAGTGGTTATCGCGTCTGACCGGCAATCGGAAGATCCCGGGTTCGATTCCCAGGTGGTACTTCATTTTTTCATTTGTTGTTTTCTCTTTCTCGTCTTGCGCGGAATATCTCCTATACAAGCGTCGTTCTTTACGTTATTTATACTGCGTGTTCTTTGCAGTTGAATGTATATATATATATATATATATATATATATATATATACCCGTTAACGATATGTTTATTTTATTTATTACGTATATTTAAAAATGTTTATTAAATAAATCATGTTTCAATTAGGGTTTCATTTCAACAAGAGGTCTGAAATTTTTATGATGGCTTATCAATAGATTGAGGTAAAAGTTATGTAAATTTTGGAAGTGTGAACTACATATTTTTGAAGTTATTGATGTTCAAATCTCAATGCGTTTTTTTTTTGGGCCACCCGATATATCATGACGTGGTTCGCAGTGAGGTTGTGGCTAAAGGCCTGTGTGAGTTTTTAATAGAATTTAGAGAAGAATATCCCTTGCTAGAAGGAAAAATATGGGCACATGTCTTTCTCAAATAGAGCGCCGGAGTGTGAATAAAATGTGTTTAGTTCGTGGTAATCACCCTAAACAAAAATGTCTGGTGCGCATTCTAGGGGGTACAAGTATTCACATGATTCTTTCATGCTGGAACAAACCCGTACTCGAAACACTAACGCTTGGTAGGACTCGTCCGTGTGACTCGTTTCTCACACCTGTCTCCGAGCAAAACCGCGCACCGGTTGCTCATAGACATCTCAGAGCTTGACCCGACTGGACGTGCACTCCTCACAATAGAATACGATAGCTTCTTTTGAGCAGCATTCTCAATGCCGTATACGACGTGTCCGTGACGAAGTCATTGTGTGTGTTCAGGCGTAAAACCTGCCATTAACTATGTACTTGAAATGACTTGTAGACAAACAAACTCTGGTAAACGTAATGTTGTTTATTTAAGTGTTGAGGAGATGAATAGAGTCTTCGTGATAGTTGAGAAGTGGAGTGAGGATCGTTATAAAATACCTGCAGGTGTAGTTCCAAGAAGAGAACAGATTAGTGATACCCCCTCATATATTGTTTGTACGTTGTGTATAAATAGCGATCAGCCATGCATTGATATACGACTGATGTGGAAGAATGCATCGGAAAATAACGTTCTTGTCCCCACGCGAAACCACTTCATCCTCTTCAGAATGTTTGAAATCGTCGGTTTCTGCAAGCTAAAGCCTATATTAGACGCACGTGTTACGGATATGCTTTATTTTGATACGGTTCGTGAATACGCATACACCGCTCTGTTCGACGGGTTTACCGAGTGTAGGAATGAACATGGCGAGAATGGTCTAGAACTGGATGCTTATTTAAAAGGTTTATACTCTTCGAAATATCATGAACTTTGGTACAAAGGACTTGAGCGGTACAGAACAGAGCTCACCTACACCGGTCACCCTGAAGAACTATTTCTGTATATAATGACCAGCTGTCGTTACGACTTAGGAGATTATTTCAACTGCCGATATGCATTGTGAAGAAGAGTTCACGATTGAAAAGCGCGGATCGGTAAGAATAAACCCTCGATTGAAAAGGAGAGTTTATAAACTTGAATTTAATAATGATGTTGTGGCTAACGATGCCCTCTTTGTGCGTGCTTTTGATTGTATTCTGTCCGTGTTTAAAGAGAGTGATAATTTGCCAACCAATTGTAAAGTGGGCACAAAAATAGTATTGAACGAATTGAATGCCCTTTACATCAAGTATAGGCATCCCTATAACTTGAGCGGTGAAATAATGTTAAATCGTATTTATTGCAAAGTATAAAGCAACAATGATGTAACTGTAGACTCGACCACGTGCGAGTTTAGTATTTTAGTTAAGCGCAGTAGAACATAATGTGTATATAGATTTCTCCTGTACTATTTTGATGTTTACATATTAATTTTTGAATGTATATTTATTTCTATATATTTGTTAAAATTTCATTATTTAACATAAATGTGTATATAGATTTCTCCTGTACTATCATCATTTTTTAATATATATTTATATATATCGTTTAAAGTATGTATAGATTTCTTCTGGATTATTTTGAATGTATATTTATTTTCTATATATTTGTTAAAATGTTATTATTTAATATAAATGTGTATATTGATAAGCACACCGTACAAAAAATTAGTCACCCCTAATAGCACCGATAGTAGGAAGTTCAAGGTCACACAGGGGGCGCTGATGTAGCATTGGTAAGTGACAAGTAGCGGTGACGTAGCACACAGGATCAGATCTGTTTCGTAAGGTGGTGAAGAACAAAGTGTGTGTTGGATATAGTCTGCAAAATGGGTCGTGAGGCAGACGTTACTCAGTGGCAAAAAGGAGCCATCGTGTTTGGCAGAGCCCACGGACACAAAATGTCTGAAGTAGCCCAATTTGTTGGTGTGTCAACGCGTACTGTCCAGCGAGTTTACAAAGAGTGGTGTAGTTCGCAATCAACTGAAAATCGACGGCGTAACTGTGGCCGGAAAACAATTCTCGACAATAGGGACCGCCGCCATGTTTCTCGTCTAGTAACTGCAAATCGTTTTCAAACCAGAGAACAATTGCTCCAAGAAACCAATGAGGTTCTCCAGCGACCAATTTCCGAACGGACATTGCGACGAGAACTGCATGCGATGGACATCTAGAGCAGGGTACCACGGAAGAGGCCGCTGTTAACAGCAAGTCTGAAATTGGCACGTTATAAATGGGCTCAGAGGCACAAAAACTGGACTGCGGCAGATTGGAAACGTGTAATTTGGTCCGATGAGTCCCGTTTTTGTTTGTTCTCCAATGATGGGAGGCGACGAGTACATCGCAGGTCCAATGAAGCCTTTAATCCTGAATGCGTCGAAGGTGTTGTTCAGGCTGGAGGTGGTTCCGTGATGTTCTGGGGATGTTTTTCGTACCACGAAATGGGCCCTCTCGTTCCAGTGACGATGAATTTGAACCAGCAGGCGTACCTCCGCATACTAAACTCGCCGGATTCGTGCGGTTATCAAGGTCAGAGGCGCCGTCACACGTTATTAGGTACATTCTGAGAGGGGTGACTAATTTTTTGTCCGGTGTGCTTACCTCCTGTACTAATATTATTATTTAAGAATGTATGTATTTATATACTGTATATCGTTTAGTGTGTGTATTTTTGCTCTATATTGTTTTTGAATGTATATTTATTTCCTATATATTTCATGAAATTATTTCCCTTAACTCTTTTAAATAAACAGAATGATGTAGTTTTGTTTTATTATCCAATAAATGCTTTCCTGTGGGTATATATAAACTATATTAAGGAATAGCTGGGTAATGGGAATATATATAAACAAGGCACCTTCAATAAATATGTATATGAATACACTGTACCAAATGGCTGGTTACGCATTCTAAGCCGACTGACGGATTTCTAAGACAACTGTCAAGAATATCCATTAATTAAATAAATAGCGGAATCTGGCAACTCGAACGTTATTAATATATATATATATATATATATATATATATATATATATATATATATATATATATATATATATATAATACACACAGACCGTGCATGGAAGAAGGAACTCTTCTGGGATAATTAAATCCACTATAGTCCGAATAAGTAATGGTAAATGACAAATACCATAGTTTTTCTTTTTCATGATGTTAGCCCGACGTGGGCAACGGGTCACTCACAAAGAGGTCCCATAAATATAGCTTCCCTCACCAGATCTGTAGATCTGTAGAAAGTCAGGGGAAAGAATGCGACCAGTTTAACAGTGTTCGATACGTTGAACAGTTGCAGAATATTATTACAGACTTCAACAGACGGTTCCAAGACTTAGCAACACTAGAACCTGTAGCAAGATTCATGTGCTTCCCATTTGGTGCAAACTTTGACATTGATGATATTGCATAAAAAATGGCCTTATTGTTTAATATGGACATATCTGCAATCGAGAATGGAATTTTGACTCCGAAACGACATTCAAATCAAATCCAGGTCTTCAGAAGGAAATTTTTGGCACCAACTTCTTGAAGAAAAGTATCGGAATGTCAGAAAAAGTGCCATGTACTTGACAGCATTTTTTGGATCAACCTACCTTTGTGAGTCAACGTTCTCACACATGAATATCATCAAATCAAAATACCGAGCCACTCTGACAGATGACCACCTGATGCTTGTTTGAGGCTAGCAATCAGCAGCTACAATCCGGACTATACACGGCTTGCTGCTGCCATGCAGTACAAATCATCACATCAGTAAAGTAAGCTCTTCCTATTTCAATATACCTAATTTCTAATAAGTTTGGGTGTTAAAATTTAATGAAAAATATATCTGTGTGCATTTGGCAATATATTTTTATATTCACTTCATTATTCTTGGGTATTCTTCTCCATCTCTGTATATATATATATATATATATATATATATATATATATATATATATATAATATGTTAACCCCCCTTTATGGCCCTGAGTCAGTTCGGATTCGACGGGGGGGTTCTGGTTCGGAGGCAAGCAACGGATGTTTCTTCTTTATACTTTTCTATAATTCTTTCTAATTCTTTTCTCTCGCTTATTAATTCTTCTCTTTTTATAATTCTCTGATCTTTTCTCTTATACTAAAATTATCGACTTTTCTCTTTTATAACTTGTCGACTTGACTGACTGAGTTCCTGAAGAGAGTACGGCTCGAAGGAAAAAGATAAAAACTTCTTTTACTGTGGTTTACTTCTTAAAAATTACAGTTAGTACTCTAAATTTACAAGGGTAGAGGTTCGACCTCTCGACCATGGCTCAGGCCGGAATCTAAAAATATATTAAGGAGGCAAGGGGCCTCTGCCCCCTCCTAATGAGGTGCTAATCTGAAGTACAATGATGAAGTGCAACGATGAAGTGCTAATCAGAAGAATTAATTTTACAAGTACAGTATAATATAGTCTAAATGTTTGGGGGAGACAATCGAAGGTTAAGTTTCCCCCCTTTTTAAACACATAATCAGATGTTTTTGAAAGATTTCAACTAAAAAAAATATAAATAAAAAAGAACAACAGTATCGCCGATTCTACATTTTTGACGGCAATATCATTTCGTAATAGCACATAAGCACAATTTTGAGTACATGACTGAGTACGTATTAATTTTGGTTCATTACAATTACGATTACAATTGCCAATTAATTCACATTCACTTGTTGTTTAATTACACTTCCATTTTAAAGTACATTCTTACATGATAAATTAAATCATTACATTTAATTACAGTTTCACTGAAGTACATTACAAGTTATTATTAATTTAAAGTATTACAGTTAATTACAATTAAACAGTTACTATAACTTTTCGTTTTTACAGTGTTTCATATTAATAGACAATTAAGATGTTAGAAATATAATACAAAGTACATGGCACTTACGAGATAATTTATTTATGAAATAATATGTTATAATGTTATGAATTTGAAATCAGAGCGGACGGAGGCATCTGATCTTTGAGGCGCTCGAATTCTGCTGTGATGAGCGGAATTTCGATCTTACTAAGCATTCTTTTGAGTTCACCTCGGGAGGTCAATATAATTAAAAATAAAAATGGAAAAAATAATACGAGAACGTTTTTTCGCGTTCCCGAACGAACTGCGAAAGTTTGGCATTTCATGATTGACACGAGTAAACATAGACTGATAAGTTGATAGGGCATAAGTAGACAATAGGTAGATGAATGAATAAGTAATAAAATTAATAAAGGATAGAGGTCAAGAAAGAACATGAATGTAAGAATGAGTATGGTTCAATAATAATGTTTATGCTACATAACATAAATAATGACTTCTATAGTGTTTTTAGTCCTTAGCATGATGTTAAAGAATTTTCATACATTGGATACTAGATATATGATGAAGGGAAAATGTGACGTCATAGTTATTGAATTTTTACGTATAGTACAAATCATTGTTAGGAAGATTTACAAGAACGAATTAGAGACACAGAGTGGGAAACGTAAAGAGAATAAAGTTATTTTGTGACGTCATAGTGTATAAGTCATTATTAGAAAGATGAATTAGAAAAATACAGGAATGAATAAAGACGTACAAATCGAAATTCTATCCAAAACTCGCTTATGTGATTTTTGGTTTCTTATGTAAAAATGGACATTCGAACATAAAACTATACGACATAAGTATTGCATGAAGACAATGAATCCATATAACGATGGTGTAGGAACTGTTCATTGTTCACTTTTTACATATATATATATATACTGTATATATATTAGGGTTATAACTTTTAGACTTTTTTTCAAATAAAAGATCTGTATCATAAATCGATGAACATTTGCTTAAAAACAATGAAAAAGACCCTAATTCCTCTCAGTTTTTAAAAAAGGTCACCCCCAAATCAAAAGTTTGAATCACCATAACCATATATTTACGTTACTACTCATAAGTATATAAATATATTATTATTAGAGGGCGGACTTTTAGGTTTTAACCTAAAAAATATTTTCGAATTTTTCAGTACGCTAATATATCGTGAGATCGCCCGAAAAATCACTTCCGGTGCTCAAATTCGATGACTAATATCAATCCACCTATACAAGAAAATTCTAGAACACACGACATTGTTCTTCATGCACTCGCAAATTGTATAAAAGCACGAAATGAAATCAACCGAATCACTTGTGTCCAGTATTGCGCAATAGTTACTCAACTGTTCAGTTCAACTCAACTTCAGGTAAGCTTTTATTATTTGTAATATGTTCGCTTAATTAAAAAACGTAGCGAAATGTGGAATTCGCTTCTGCACTCTTGAACATTCCAGAACATTTTTTAAATTTATTAACCATAATAATTTGTTGAATTT
Source organism: Bathynomus jamesi (assembly GCA_023014485.1). NCBI lineage: Eukaryota > Metazoa > Arthropoda > Malacostraca > Isopoda > Cirolanidae > Bathynomus > Bathynomus jamesi. Next base: position 281,521 of record JAJOZX010002527.1, on the reverse strand, counting down.
TTCTTCCATTTTAACACGTAAACAAAAGCGTATCCAGAATGTTTTGTAGAGGGGAGTCAAACTCAAAAAATATATAGAGCCCAAAATATTTGGTGATAAATATTTTCGTGAGACGTTCTATGGATGTTCTAAAAATATTTTCCAAAATTTTATCACCTAAAAAATAAATATTTGGTCATATTTTTTCACCTAAAAATCCGCCCTCTAATTATTATATTATTTCTATATATTATATTGATATTATATATATATAATATATATATAAACAAACAAACAAATCAACTTAATACCTTTTTATATCTGTTTCAGAAGCAATATAATGTCACACAAGAAAAGTGATACTACCATACAGAAGAACAAGGATATCTGGACCAATAATCTGGTGAGATTCCAGCAGTCACATAGAAGAAGAGGAAGTGTGCCTTTAGAAGAATCTTCACTAGAAGAAAAATGCAGAATGCCACTCCAAATCCAAATCATTGGACGGTACCAGTTTCTTGGAACAGAAATCAAAGGAAGAAAGGAGCGAATAGTGGAAATTTCCAAAGAAGTTACAAAATTATGGAAGAATAAATTGAATTTTCCGCATGTGTCAGATCAAGTAATACGAGCAAAGCTTGACAAGGTGATGAAGACTTATGATGAATGTGTCAGGAGGGGAAAATATGATGCCCTGAATGAACTTTTTGATATCACTAAAGTAAATGGCCAATGGTTATCCTCGGAAGACAAACGACTGTACCACCTTCAAGTGGAAAGCAAAGGAGAAGTGGGGTACTCTACAGGTCAAGTTGCAAGTGAAGAAACGATTCACCCTTCAAAGAGACGAAAATTGCCTGCTGAATCAGCATCAACATCTTACAATCATGTATCTGGTGGTAGTGGTACTGAATCTGAAGAGAGCGAGCATGAAGATGAAGATGAGAGTATTACTCCACCAACCAGAAGACATAACAAAAGTAAAGTTGCAACGAACTTGGTGACATCCACAGGAGTATCAACAAGTAAAGCCGCTAAAATATGCAAACAGTTGTCACAGATGGAAGAGTGGTCTTTACATTTTGATGGAAAGCGCATTGAGGAAAATGAGTATCAAGTAGTAGTACTTAAAAATGAAAGAACCGAAGTAAAATTGGATGCATTGCGTCTGAAAGATGGCAAGGCTGAAACTATTGCTGAAGGAATTGCAAAAGTTATTGATGAATACACCTTATGGAATGCAATAAAGATGATCGTTGCTGATACAACAAGTGTTAACACTGGGAAAAAGAGTGGAGTTGTTGTCAAATTGCAACGAATGTTCTCAGAGAAGGGTATCTGCAAACCACAATTTATCAGTTGTCAGCATCACATTCTGGACAGGATTCTCCGTTTGGTAATGGACGAAGATCTTGGTGCTAACACCAGTTCTCCAAACATCGAATATCCATTTGTATCCCAACTGGTGAAGAATTATGAGGAACTAAAGGCACAGTTTGTTAATGGAACAGAAGGGGTCCTCGAGAAATCAGGATGGAGAGATGATATTAAGTTTTTGTACCATCTAACACGGGTGTTTAGATTCTTTGAAGAAAAAGGGAATTTTCCTTTGATTAACTTTCAGAAAATTCCAAACATCAGCAATGCGAGGTGGCATTCAAGAGCCATTCTAGCTATCCTTGCATTTATTCTTATACCTACAACAAGGAAGACTTTGGAGAAGGTATGCAGATTCATTTCATACAACTGGGCAGAATATTGGTTTACTAATCAGATGTACAATGAAAATGACTTCAAGAACTTGTCAGAAATATTGAAACCTTACAAAAAAGCATTGAACTCATTGGAAAATCACTGGAAGCAGGAGCCATCCCCACTCAAGATACCAAGAAGTAATCAGTGTGCAGAACGTGCAATCAAAGTTATGCAGGAACTGTATGCTGCCTGCAGAAACAAAAACAAACTGCAACTTCGGTTTATTCTAAGCAATAAGCAGTAATATATGTACAAGTATTATAACGATTATGTTGTGAGTTCTTTTATTATATTACATGGAATATGCAATAAAGTTACGTATGCAATAATCGATTTTTTGATTTCGGGGTGACCTTTTCTAAAAAGATATTAAAATGAAAGTTCATTTCTTTGTTTTTAGGCAAAAGTTCATCGAATTAAAGTACAGGAATATTAGGTTGTAAAAAAGTTATAACCCTAATATATATACACAGGGTGTCCCATAAGTCCGGCATCATAGGAAAAATAATAAAAAAAGGCAAAACAAAAGCTTTTATGTACAGAACGTGCTCAATATGTCCACCATTGTTTTCAATACACAAATTCAGACGTGATACCCAGTCAGCAAGCACACGGTGAATGATGTCAGGAGTAATGGTGTTACATGCCCCAATAATGCGCTGCCGCAAATGTTCAACACTCCTAATTTTCTCTGCGTATACCAGCGCTTTCAAGTGGCCCGAGAGATAAAAATCTAGTGGCGTGAGGTCTGGGCTTCTAGCTGGCCATTCCACAGGCCCTCGGCGTCCTATCCAATGACCAGGGAATTGTTGGTACAGGTATTCCCTTACTTGGGTGCTGTAATGTGCAGGAGCGCCGTCTTGCTGGAACCATGTTGGGAAATTTCCTTCTTCGTTCAAGACACTGGGAAATGCTTCTTCCTTGAGCATACGTAGGTAGGTGCCTCCAGTGACATGTTCATCGAAAAAGAGGGGGCCTATGATGCGATCCTTCCAAATGCCACACCATACCATCACCCGAGCTGCACCTTGTTCCTTTGAAGAGGTATACCAGTGAGGGTTGTTTTGAGACCAGTAGCGGGTGTTCTGTTCATTTACCTCACCATTTCCATAAAAAACAGCCTCGTCACTGAACAGAATGGTGGACGGGAAATTGGCATCCCGAGCATAAGAAAAATATGAATTATGGTTTGTAGAAATAGAAAAATATGAATTTCTCCTATGATGCCAGACTTATGGGACACCCTGTATATATTATATATATGTATAGAAACGACGTAAATATTGAGGAGCGTTCTGCACACGAGGAAGAGAAATAACGAACAAATGAAAATGAAGTCCCCGCCCGGGAATCGTTATTTCTCTTCCTCGTGTGCAGAACGCTCTTCAATATTTACGTCGTTTCTATACATTAATATACTGCGTGGTCATTGCAGTTGAATGTATATAACTATATATATATATATATATATATATATATATAACTGGGCTGGCGGATCGTATAGGGAGAACTTTGGAAAAAGTAGATCCCATCTCAGTAAAGCCTGGCCACGACTCTGGACTGTGGGATGAAAAGAGTCACGGGAGTTAACATGAATTTTTCACAGAAATTTACGTCGTCTCTCTCAGGGGTCTTTTCGGCTGGTGTTTCTTTTCTATTTTCATCGTCTTGCGCGTTCTTTTCCCAGTTCTCTCTTTCGTTAAACTTTTTTTTATCTCGGAGGCTAAACTACATAATAAAAATAATGACAGGTGCATGTTATGTGCAATAGAAGGCTTCAAACAGACTGCTTTATATCTTTATATTCCTTCAATTCCCCTTCAATAAATATTCAGCATATATATATATATATATATATATATATATATATATATATCGTAAAGAACGACGCTTGTATAGGAGATATTCCGCGCAAGACGAGAGAGAGAGAACGAAACAAATGAAAAAATGAGGTAACCACCTGGGAATCGAACCCGGGATCTTCCGATTGCCGGTCAGACGCGATACCATTACACCATGGTGTAATGGTATCGCGGAAGATCCCGGGTTCGATTCCCAGGTGGTTACCTCATTTTTTCATTTGTTTCGTTCTCTCTCTCTCGTCTTGCGCGGAATATCTCCTATACAAGCGTCGTTCTTTACGTTATTTATACTGCGTGTTCTTTGCAGTTGAATGTATATATATATATATATTTTATGGTAAAGATTAGGAGCTCAAAGAAACGGCACATGTTGAAGTTTTATTGGCAGATGTTTTGAAAATTAGTGTCCGTCATCAGTGTAAAAAAGTTAAAATAAACGAACAAACGTAATATATGAAAAATATTTAAATATAATGAAACAAAATATTTACAAAAATATGCGAAGATATTAAAAGTGAACGAGTAGTTATAATATATGACGTGTTGATTAATTGTAATGAAACAAAGAATGTATAAAAATATATAAAGAATAAGAGAGTGGAGGAATTAAAATATATAGAAATTGTTAAAAATAGGGTTATAAAAGTATAAAGGTAACAGTGAATGTATAAAATTTAAGTTATCAAGTTCAGAAGATTGAAAAAACTGTATGTTCGGTGTGAACAATATTGGGTGGGATAATCTTCATTTTGACTGGATATGATCAAGAATTAAGCAGAATGACACAGTAGTAAGTTTCCAGTGGTGAGGCAAGAGTGTTTATTTCGCTATGCTTAAACTAAAGGCAGAACTGTAATCGTTCAGGGATGGTTTCGTTCTCAGAGTATGTAGGGATTCAAGGATAAGGAGGTCGGTTGGCTGGTATGCAGAATCAATAATTCTGAAATTGGTGGAGTGTATAAGGCAGGGGTTCCCAATTAGTTTTCAACGTTACCACATTCTGAAAAAGTTTCAAGTTCTCGTTACCCCGGACCGCTGTTCAATCAGAAAGACGCCATAAATTGATTTTTTTTTACCTGGGGAAAAAGAAAGAAACTCGCTATTTCAGTCACATTTTAATTTGCCAAACTACAAACAGCACTGCAACATTGCCGAGCAGCAACACACACAGCAGAAACAACTCATTCATGAGCAAAGTGGCACTTCCTATCGTTGATCATCTCATCCAAATGCGGCCACAGCTTCGTGAGTGCACATCTGATGTCGTTTTCTGGCTGCAGCCTGTTTCTCTGTTTACTTTTCAAACATATGAGAGCAGAAAATCCTGCCTCGCACGGGTAAGTGGTGGAAAACGGGAGCAAAATCCTCGTCGCAGTCGAACTGGCCACAGCTATTCTCCCTTCCGAGCGGTCCAAAATGAAGACAACTTTGGCTGCTCACTTTCGAAGCTGATCTGGAAAAGCTTGTCGGTCTTTATTTGGATGATTTCCTCCCCCAAGCCAGATGGTTCTTCTGGAATGTTTTCGATTGGACAAAAATTCAAAATTGTGAACCACATGTGCACCAATTGGGTGGCAAATTTAAAATGTTCGTTTGCTCATTGGCTTTCGGATTTTCGATACAGTCGTATTTTTAAATTCCGAATTTTTGTAATTTGACTGTATTGCCTCCTCGTTACCCCGGAAAATGTCAAATTACTCCAGCGTGGGTAATTTACCCCTAATTGGGAACCACTGGTATAAGGGGTGGTTGTGAAGGTGGCAATGATTCCTTATAGCTGACTCTGATGGTTTATTTAAAGGCTGTGAGTATTCTGGTAGAAGTGTCTTAATGTTCGTCCACCCTTGTTTGATACTGACGAAAGGTTCTGCCAATATAATTCGCTTTGTAGCGAATACAGTTGAGAGAACAGTGGACGAGACAAGGGGTTGAGGCAGTTTTTCTTTGTGAATTAAATATGATTTGATGCTTTTGTTATTATTATAAATACAAAATAAAATAAATTGATTTGGAAAGAGAAGAGTGAGTAGGTGGCGAAGTTCCGTATGCATTTTGTAACTGATATAATCGTAGAAGGGTACTTTCGTGTGGCGGAACAAAATCGATCTGCACAACGTTGACATACATAATGTCGATATTAAGAAGTTAGTTTAATTTAGGTCAGGTTAAGTTACACTAAGCCCGGTTAGGTTACTCATTTTCATTAAAAAACTGAAATGTGAAATCCATATACATACTTGCATAATATAAGGTCGAACGTCAACATTATGAAATTCCATTTTCTTCATAAATATTGTTAAGGAAATTTCTGAAATCATAACTTCAACTGAACGTGGTAAGTTCATTTTTTATACATTCCTTTATACTTTTATAACTTTATTTTTAATAATTTCTATATATTTTAATTTCCCCCTTTATTCTTTATATTTTTATATATTTTTTGTTTCATTACAGTTCATCAACATCAATGTCATATATTATAATTACCTCTTCACTTTTAATATCTTAGCATATTCTTGTAAATATTTTGTTTCGATATATTTAATTACTTTTCATATACGAGTATTACGTTTGTACGTTTATTTTAACTTTTTTAGCACTGATGATGGAAACTAATTTTCAGAAACGTTGCCAATAAAACTTCAACATGTACCGTTTCTTCGTTGGATTACATGAACAAAGTCGAATTTCACAATGTCGACGTTAGTAGCATGTGCGAAAAATGGTAGAGTGCAATTGCAATTGCAATGTTGATCATTGTTGCAAAGGGGGTGGGCTAATGTTGCAAAGGGAGCAGGGGTATGCAAAAAGGGGGTGTGGGGTGACCCCCACAAGTTGCATGAAGAGGAAGGATGACCTCCCCCAAAGGGGATGACCCTAACCTTAGAAGGTAAACCCTAACTTTGGGGGGGAATGGAGGAGGGCCTCTCTCCCAAAGGGGTACCCCTTACCTAAGAAGGTAAACCTTAACCTAAGAGAGGAGAGAGAGCATCCTTTCATCTGGACCGTCAGAAGCATAATGGCTCAGCATCAGCTAGTACAATTTATGTTAATTATTTATATATGAAGGGTTGCGAGATAGCACTATTTATTTTATTCCATTATATATGGAGGGGTTGCCAGGTAGCATTATTTATTTTATTTCTTTATATATTCAGGGGTTGCCAGATAGTAAGATTTATTTTAATTATTTATATATGGAGGGGTTTCCAGATAGCACTATTTATTTTAATTATTTAAATATGGAGGGGTTGCCAGAGAGCACCATTTAATTATTTGGAGATCTGTTACCCAAAGAAGATTAATTGACTTAGAAGCCGAATATATATATATATATATATATATATATATACCATATGTCCCACAAAAAAGTACACCCAACTTTAGATTGTACTAACTCCTCCAAAAATTGAGATATTTTGGATCTGTTTGTTTGATTTAATATAGCAAATTATTCTTTATTAACGTTCAAATTTATTCATGTTTAAATGATTTAGTGTTTAAGCATCTGCTTTTAACTGAAGGGTACAGCAAAATGGGTTGCGCGGAATGATCATTTCTCCCAGCCAGATAGCTCCTCTTGCTTTAACCAATGTGCTACTTTTTACGTCGAAGGATATTGCAAATATTTTTTTTAAATAATTCGAACTTTTGTATCTAAGATACGAGTCATACATAAATGAAGAATCTGAATTACTAAATTTATAAATAACTTTGAAACCCTTATCATGCAGTTTACACGAAGGCAGCGCGTTCTCATGGTCACAACTTATCTGCAAACTAAAAGCTTAAAACAAGTTCAGAATACCTTCGAACTGCAATTTTCCGATAGAGCTTCTCCAACTAAACATACAATTTTGAAGAATGTTCGGAAATACAAAGAAGAAGGAACGGTCCTCAATTTGAACAAAGGATGTTCAGGCCATCCGAAGACGGCAAGAACAGACGAGAACATTCAGCATGTTCGGCATTTATTAGAGAGACATCCAAAAGTGTCCACCAGGCGAAATGGTACAGAACTCTCACGCATGTCATTTCATCGAATAGTTCGTGAGGATTTGAATTTGTACCCATACAGAATGGAAATTCGACATCAACTCATTGAAGGAGATCTACCTCGCCGCCTAAGATTTGCCCAGTGGTTTCTTGAAAAACCAGAAAGATTCACGGAACAATTAGTGGTTGGAGATGAGGCGGCCTTTTTTATGAATGGTCTAGTGAACAGACAAATCTGCCGTCAGTATGCACCAAAAAATCATCCACCTGACAATCATATCTACGAAAAAAATAACTCTAGACAAAAACTGTCTCTCTGGGTAGGACTGTGCGGTAATGGAGCGTTAATTGGCCCGGTCTTTACGATGGTAATCTAAATGGTGAAGCTTACCTAGAAATGATAGACCGAGAAATCCTTCCACAAATACATATTACTTATGGAAACCGATTTAATCGTATTTGGTGGGTGCAAGACGGAGCTCCTGCTCACAGGAGAGTTATTGTGAAGGAACGCTTGCAGGAAGTCTTCCACCAAAGAGTAATTGCTACAGGCCATGACATTGAATGGCCTCCCAGAAGCCCTGACTTGACCCCGTGTGATTACTTTTTATGGGGTCATTTGAAAAATAGAGTATTTGCATCACAACCTATCAATTTAGATGATTTGAGGACTCGCATCACAGCTGAAATGAACTTGTTAAAAGACAATCCAGATCTTATCAAAAGAGTGATGGGGAAGATGAGAGCTCGACTCCAGATTTGTATCGATAGGAATGGCGGTCATGTTGAAAGAAAACGAAACTAAGCATAACTTTTGCAATAAGGAATAAAGAAAATCTGCTTTGTGCCTTATTAAAATTATGTTAAAGTATCTATTATTATGTATTTGTCTTTTCATTACATCGATAGCACACACACATTATTTTTTCATTGACCAATTTTGCGCAATCTATTTTGTTGTACCCTTCAGTTAAAAGCAGATGCTTAAACACTAAATCGTTTAAACATGAATAAATTTGAACGTTAACAAAGAATAATTTGCTATATTAAATCAAACAAACAGATCCAAAATATCTCAATTTTTGGAGGAGTTAGTACAATCTAAAGTTGGGTGTACTTTTTTGTGGGACATACAGTATATATATATATTATTAAAGGCAGTGTTAAGAGAGTAATTCAATTGACATATTAAAAATGTTTAGTTAACCCTTATATTATATATATATATATATATAGTAGTAGATCAGTCCAGGCTAGTTGGTTGTGCCTCGAGCTACCAACGGCAGGAATTATCAAAAAGTTTATAAAGAATCGTTCCCAACCGTATATAATAGAAAATAAATATACCGGGTGTCCGAGAATTATCTGTACAATTTTTGGTTGTTATTAAAAGTCAACCATGAAGTGTAGAAATTCCAGTGTTGTCCCATTTTACAGAGAATCTCATTAAGTTTTTTCTGATACCACGTTTTGACAAGTTTTTAAGAAATGTACGCGGGTGACAGACATTGATGATTTAAAAGCAAGAATCACAGCTGCTATTGAGCGAATTGATGTGGATATGCTGCAGCGTACATGGCAACATTTGGAGTATCGATTGGATGTTTTGCGAATCACTAATGGTGCACATATCGAATGTTTGTAACAACGTTACTTTAATAAAAGAAACTTTTGAAAATACAAATTCTAAATAATCTTGTATAAGAATTTTACGTGTGTTATCAAGAATTTTAATAAAAGATGAAATTGTACAGATAATGTTCGGACACACTGGAATTTCTAAAAAACTTGTCACAACTTGGTATCAGAAAAAACTTAATGAGATTCTCTGTAAAATGGGACAACACTGGAATTTCTACACTTCATGGTTGACTTTTAATAACAGCCAAAAATTGTACAGATAATTCTGGGACACCCTGTACATTCAAAAATAAATACTTTCATTTTACAATGACTTGAGCAATTCTCAACTATTTCTTTTACATAATTTGGATTGCGGTCGTTCGTTTCATTTCGTTAATAAACTTTATATATACGTTTCCAGCCTTAGCGGTTACTGACCGCAGACACCTTTCAGCTTACATTTCGTTAATGCACTTTACATGTTAGAGCATCGCTGTCCAACTTGAGGCCCGCGGGCCGTATGCGGGCCGCGGAATGGACGTTTGCCAAATTTCATTTCTGAATTTTCTTCCTATTTTGTAATTTCTAGTAGGGAGAACAACATTCAGCGGGTTCCTAAGTCGTATTAACCAACAGTGTATGATTATAGGCAATATCTTGGCCGCGCTTTATAGAAGTTGGACAGCACTGTGTTAGAGTATGGGACACAATAAACTTCCTCGATGAAGTGATTCTTACGTGTGTATATATATATATATATATGAAAATTATTTCACGAAAGTAACACGTGAAAAATATTTATGATGAATAAAACCACGAAGGAAAGGAAACACAAAATGGTGCTCAAGCGCTTTCGTCTAATGACATCCTCATATATATATATATATATATATATATATATATATATATATATATATATATATATATATATGGGGAAATGTAAATTTACCTTATCTTTTTTCATCGATGTAATTGTTTCACTTCAATTAAATTTCATTTAAATCTCCATAAACTCTTCGTTTAATTTGTACAAAAAAATTTGTTTAATAAATGAAAATGCATTTCACATCCAAAAGAATTTCAGTCTTAATTTACTCTCGTCAGTTATCTCTATTAAAATTTCACTCAATACTATATTAATTTTCAATAATTTTATGAATTTCGGGGTTATTAATAACTTCAGCTTACTACATTAATCCGCGTTGGCCCATCCTTCATACATTAAAAAAGTTCTGGGGCTGTTTATTCTCCTCCGTAACTACAAAAGTTATGTGGCAGAGAGGACCTACAGCTTTATGTGGGTCCAGCTCTCTACGAGCCGTTATATCATCTAAACGTGGAAGATAGGGGGTCACCCATACAATAACTCAACAGACCCAACGTTGCTTAACAGCTCAAATCTCGGTGTGAAGAGCCGATGATACAGTGGCCGCGACAAAGCTTTTCTAGCCACGAAGGAGCGACAATTAGCTGATTTAAATAAACTTTTTGGAATTTAACAAAGTACGAAAAATACTATTTTCAGTTAAAAATGATTCTCCATAAACTATGAATAGTCTTCCTTAAATTATCTCTAACACGTCACACTCCTAAGTGGAACATTTACAAAATATAATAAAATTTTAAGTGGTGCTCTTTATATTCCAGTAAGGTTTTTTCTTCTTCCTCAGAACCGTGAATTATTGTTGCTATTACAATTATTAATACCATTATTATTATTATTTACCTTAATAACTTTCCTAAAGTACGAAAAATACTATTTTCAGTTGAAAGTAAATCTGATAAACCACACACACACACACACACACACACACACACACACACTGTATAATTTCTAATTTCTAATATAAATATATATTTTCACAGGCAAGATAATAAACCATTTTACTTCAGTTTATTCATTTAAAACACGATTTGTCCATTTTGAAGTCTTGAGCCGATGCGCCTGTTTTCTGGAAGTAAGCACACAACTCGTAGATAATTATCATATTGTGGTACGTCATGGCTTTTAGCCTCCATTAATTCCTCATCATCTTGAAAGGCAATCTCGCCCTTATCCGCTTACGCTAAAAACATTTTTCATGTTTTGTTTAAACTACAAAGCTCAAAATATAATTCTCAAATAAATTTAACTCTTCAGCATCACACTATTAAAATTATTATTACTATTTGTTATTATTGTTATTATTTTCCCATCATGTTTATACATTATTAAGAATTATTATATATAAATTGGAAACATACATTATTTAATACAGCATATATATATATATATATATATATAATTAACCTTTAATGTCGGGATGTATGGTACAGATACTGGAAAACTTCACATCCACGATTGACAGTGTAATTTATTCTTGTTATGCATGAATTAATAAGATTTTACTCTAAATAATTTTTCTCATGGAATATTTATAATGTTTATTGTCAATTTTAGTATACTAAAATGAAAGTGCGAATAATTTATTTGATTATCTTAAAAAAAGCAAATACTATATTTTAAAAAAGCAGTATGATTTCGGCTCTACACTTGTTAAAATTATCGAGTAGTAACAGGGTGAGTGCCCGACCCAACCCAACCCAGGCGCCAGCATCCTGGGGCGAACCAGACCCTCACCGCCCAGAGCCAAACACAGAAACCGCTAAGCTACAGGAAAGGCCTCAATCAAGATCAAGATAGTGCTGGTAATATAATTTGGGAATTAGAGCAATAGGTCGCATTCCTCTGGACATCAGCGCTGTGCAACCCTGAGCGTAGGATAATGATTTAATGAAGCCCTAATCTGACTTATAACACACCCTGTACAGAATATTTGCGTTGGGGATTCTTTCAAATAAAAAGTCTAGAAAAGAATGAATATTTATTGGATTTATTTTTGTTTGTAAAAATTAAAACCACTTAAACTAGATTTTAATTCTCACTTAATAGGAATTATATATATATATATATTATATATATATATATATATATATATATATACAGGGTGTCCCAAAAAGTGTGACCCTAAAAGAAATATTAACTTTTTTATTAAAGGTGCTAGAAGTAAATACTAAAAACTAAAATAAAAAGTGAAGATGTAAGTTTTTGATACTGTATACGTAATTATTATCAAAAACATATCGTTACTTTAAAATGTTAAAAAAATATTCTACAAAATTTTCTCATAAAAGAAATCATTTATCATCAAGGGTGGCCTAGTCTAACCAAAGGCCTTGTGACGGCGAATCCTACGGACCGGACTAGACTAGCTTAATCATTCACTTGCTCGTTCCGGACCTAGTCTAATCACTCACTCACTCACTCGTTCTAGCAAGTTGGCGGCCAAAAAACATCTTATGATACAAACTGTACAGAATTTCACCCAGATGACGACACCACAAGAAAAAGCTGAACTAGTCAGGTATGTTTACGAAAGTAAATCAATCATCACAGCACAAAGAAGATGTCAAGTTAAACACAATAAACAGGCACCAGGAAAGAAGAGCATAAAAAGATGGGTGAAAACGTTTGAAGAGACTGGATCCGTCCTTAAGAGAAAGAGTTGTGGACGCCCGAGTAAGTCTCTAGAAAGGTCGCAAGCTGTTATGGAAGCATTTCACACGGATCCTAAAACGTCAATAAAGAGAGTTTCAGTTGAGTTAAACATCCACGATCGTCGGTTCACAGAATCCTTCACAAAAATCTGAAATTAAAATGTTAGAAAGTGCAAGTGCATCATCAACTTTTAAAGAAAATTACACAGTAAGAATTGCTACTTGCCAGGAACTAATCGAGTTCATTGATTCAGACTCAAATTTCCTGAAAAACGTCATCTTCACTGACGAGGCAACGTTTCATACATCTGGAAAACTTAACTGCCACAATTGTAGAATTTGGGGACCTGAAAATCCACGTGAGACCTTTGAACATGAACGTGATTCGCCCAAAGTGAATGTTTGGTGTGGAATGTCAAGTTCTCGAATTTATGGTCCGTATTTATTTGAAGAACGGACTGTTACAGGTGCCTCGTACTTAAAGATGTTAAAAGATTTCTTTGTCCCTATACTAAAAGAAACTCCTGAATCATTTCAAACCATAATCTTTCAACAAGACGGAGCCCCGCCTCACTATTTACAAACGAGACTTTCCCAAGACGATGGATTGGTAGAGGAGGACCAATGAAATGGCCCGCTCGCTCCCCCGATTTAACACCTTTAGATTTTTATCTTTGGGGTTATGTTAAGTCTAAAGTTTACCATAACAAACCGAGAAACATTGTGGAATTGAAACAGCGTATTCAGGAAACTATTACATCCATCTCCCCATCTGTACTGGAGCGTGCCATTGAAGAATTTGAACGTAGAATTAGATTGGTTATAGTAAATGATGGAAAACATGTAGAGGTTTACTAGTGCATGGGAATAAAACTTACACCTTCGCTTGTTATTTTATTTTTTAGTATTTACTTCTAGCACCTTTAATAAAAAAGTTATTAATATTTCGTTTAGGGTCACTCTTTTTGGGACACCATATATATATACATATATACATTATAACTGCAAACACGCAGTATAATTAACGTAAAGAACGACGATTTGTATAGGAGATATTCCGCGCAAGATGAGAGCGAAAGAACGAAACAAATGAAAAAATGAGGTAACCACCCGGGAATCGAACCCGGGATCTTCCGATTGCCGGTCAGATATGATAACCATTACACCACGGGCCTCACTCAAACAAATGTCGTAATTCCTCTACATACGTGCAGAAACCAATGCCCAAAAGGGGCACCTCCCGCATGCCGTAACATTATATACATTAAAACTGCAAACACGCAGTATAATTAACGTAAAGAACAACGCTTTGTATAGGGGATATTCCGCGCAAGATGAGAGCGAAAGAACGAAACAAATGAAAAAAATGAGGTAATGTATATAATGTATATAATGTTACGGCATGCGGGAGGTGCCCCTTTGGGGCATTGGTTTCTGCACGTATGTAGAGGAATTACGACATTTGTTTGAGTGAGGCTCGTGGTGTAATGGTTATCATATCTGACCGGCAATCGGAAGATCCCGGGTTCGATTCCCGGGTGGTTACCTCATTTTTCATTTGTTTCGTTCTTTCGCTCTCATCTTGCGCGGAATATCTCCTATACAAAGCGTCGTTCTTTACGTTAATTATACTGCGTGTTTGCAGTTATAATGTATATAATGTTACGGCATGCGGGAGGTGCCCCTTTGGGGCATTGGTTTCTGCATGTATGTAGAGGAATTACGACATTTGTTTGTGAGGCCCGTGGTGTAATGGTTATCATATCTGACCGGCAATCGGAAGATCCCGGGTTCGATTCCCGGGTGGTTACCTCATTTTTTCATTTGTTTCGTTCTTTCGCTCTCATCTTGCGCGGAATATCTCCTATACAAAGCGTCGTTCTTTACGATATATATATATATATATATATATATATATATATATATATATTATTATACGCGAGGCAAGTCTCTGGCGATATTGGCCATTGTACACGATCACGCCCACCTTCACGACAAGAGGAGACGGTTACTTTATCTCCAGACTGTCGCTCAAACTCGCCCAAATCTCTCCTACGCCCTCAAACTGCGCCCGTAAAACTGAAAATGCAAGATTCAGCCTAATTAAGAACGCTCTGACGCTCTCTTGTGACATCGTTCGCTAGCTGTTGGCCCATGTACTTTCCCAGCTAACACCTCACATCCGTCCCGAGCTGTGATATCGGAACCTCGACTCATGGGGATTACCAAAGCCTCGTGTTCTCATGGTGACGTACACCTCTGACGTATGAGAGATGTGGATTGCTTCGTATAAAAGAAAGGGTCCGGCCATTGAACGAGGAGCTTGTAGATTCTAACTTCGAGAGAGGAGGTTCAGGTCTCGGTCCCCGCGAGTAACGAAGGCGCGAGTTGCTCCGTATGATTAACTACGCTTTGTGACTACGAATTAGTCCACGCTTTGACGGACCCCAAAAAAGGGCACGATGGTAGTGTCGCAAGAACAGGGCCGTCGGGATTTTTGGTTAAAGGAACGGAAAGGGATACCCAGGGTAATAATAACTAAATCTTAACCCGGTGAACTTAAATGACCTTGTGAAATAAAGACTTACTGTAGACGAAGCATTGTAAACTACCGCCTGTAATCCGCTTACCTAACTATAATTAAAGTGCCTGAAAATAAAGTAGACTCTAATTCAATCCCATCATAATAAACGTTAAACTCGACGACTGTAAAAAGGGGCTAAGGAAGCTCCCGAACCCGGCAAGTGATCTGAAGGTCAGCGCACTCTGTCGAAGGGTATTTTTATTCGTGACCCGACAATTCAACGCAGGACAATTCAGCGCCGACAATTCAGCGCAAGACAATTCAGCGCGAAAATACCAACAAAGAAGAAGAAAGAACAAATCCAGAGGGAAGAGAGGCTTGCAACTGTTAGGTTAGGTTAGGTTAGGTTAGGTTTCTAGTTTTTGAAATAAAATCTTAATTTTAACAATTCTAACAAATTTTGTTTTTTTAAATAAAATTTTAATAATTATACTCCTTTGAATTTTATCTCCGATTTGTCACTCCTTCGTTATATCACTCCTTCGTTACGGTATTTATGTCACTCCTTTGAAATGTCACTCCTTCGATACAGACCCAATTTAGCATATAGTATATAAATATACAAATTTCTCTTTTTTATTTATTGCGATTTATTTTTATTATTTTTAACTAAACTTTTAACTGTACTGACTTGCGCTGAATTGTCGGCGCTGAATTGTCCTGCGCTGAATTGTCGGTGCTCCATTTTTATTGTACTTGGGGTGAATAAAACTCACCGGGCAAAACCCCGAGTATAATAAATTGGTGTCAGGTGTGGGGTCTAGGTAAGTAATTCCTACCCCCTTTCCTAGACACTCGTCGAAGCACCAGAAGCCGACTGAAGCGTGTATGAGGACCATCTACACGGAGAAGAGAAAAACGGCAGTTCCACCCAGACTCACAAGGTCAAGAACAGCTATTCAGGCACAAGTGGAAACGGCAACGAGACTCCAAGCAACAGGCGAGGACGAGAAAATCCATCTCTCCGCAGACGAAGGAAAATCCAAGGTGAGCAAACCTGTTTGTATTGCAACCGGTCTTACGGGACAGGAAGACGATTCTCCTGTAGCAGGTAGCACCCCTAAAGAATCCCCTTCAGGATTAAGATTTTCCCCCCTAACTTTGACATAAATAGAATACCTCACGTCCCCTCTTGGGTTCCTCCTGAGGAAATTCAAGGCGAACTTAAATAGGGAAATAGCCCTCTGCAAGCCAATTTGAGACAGGGATTTCTAGAATTTTGGCCTTTTTCATTAAACGGGGAAGAAATGTCTTTTAGTCAGGACAGTAGACAAGCTAGCTTAGGAAGCCGGGAAGCGGCTGGTAGGCGCAGCCCGTCACCCCCAGACTCTCCGCCCATGTGTCTCCCTAAAATACCAGCTACCCGATCATTCCAACTATCTTCCTATGGGGAGGAAGACGATTTCTCTCCCGAGGAGGAGAAAAAGCTGCGTCATGCGTCTGAAATCTGTCCCGTATTTTGCGGGACGTATGCCGAGTACAAAATTGCGGCCACTCAGGGAGTGGTTCGAAGTTACGTTTCCTTTCAGGATTTCGTCTCTGAGGTCGCGCGGTTAATTCCCGAGCGAGGACGAAATTCTGACAAGATGCGGATCGCTTTGGCAATAAGATGCTCGGTTCCCCCCAGTAGGCTGGTGCTCGTAGAGTATGAGGAGAGAGTAAAAATTTGGAAAGAATTTTTAGATATTTGTCCAATCTCTATTGCCAAAACAGAAGGGATGAGATCACAAACAGACTGATGAACTTAGAAAGAGAGAGCAGAAGACCTGACGAATCATTTACGTCATTTGCTTATAGAATCCAAAGGGAAATCAAAGGGTTAAAAAGGGACGCGGGAGATATGATGCAGCACATAGATGTGCCTTTTGTATTAAACAAGGTAATTTTAAATTCTATACCTCGCAAACTCTGGCATAAGTACAGAGACGTGGATGAGGAAGTGCATGAAAAAATCAAACGCATCCGGTGCGACGATCGCATCGTCTCCGAACCAGTCACCCCTTTTTGTTCAGTACCCTATTCAAATCAAAACATGGGGTCTATGCCGACCCCCGAGATTCCCACTTATCAAAACCCAAATTATTCAATGAATCACCCTCCTTATTCCCCATATTTAAACACACCCCCTTACGTGAGACAAAACCTTCATTCACAAGCTACCCCTTTCAACATTCCCCCGAGGCAAGTTCACTATAATAGTGCACCGCCTTACTACTTATCCATCCATACTGGTTCCGTTATGCAAAACCATATACCCAATGTGAATGTTGTACAAGCACAAGCGCCGACTCAGGCTTATAAGCCCAAGTGTTACATGTGTGAAAGTGTCGAACACAGGGTGAAATTTTGCCTAATGATAGACAGAATGAAGGCCTTAGAGATAGACCAAAATAAGACTCGAGAGTAGCTCAGGGAAGGAGAGCGACGATATGCGTCTCCATCCCGGCTAAATAGTTACCGAGGAAGAGAAGGAAGTTACGAGGACCGACGGCGGTACCCGTCAACTTACCAACCTTATGAAAACCGGGGAAGAGAAGAAGATAGGTGGCCGAGAGAACGAACAGAAACGCAAAGCGACCGAAATGGCCATTATTACGACCATAGAAGGGACGATTATCCCGATAACCGAGGATGGAAGAGAGAAAGCTTCTCTCACTGCAGGGAGTACCGAAACGGACGGTCTCCGTCCCTATACGAGCCCAGAAGAGACCAGAGAAGAAGTGATTATTCTCGTTACAGGGAGAACCGAAACGAACGGTCACCATCCCCGTATGAACCCCGACGAGAAGGGAGAAGAGGTGATTATTCTAATTACAGGGAAAACCGAAACGATAGGTCACCGTCACCGTATGAACGTCGAAGAGAAAACTACCCATGAAATCGATCCCCTTCACCATATTATAACCAAAGAAACTACGCTACGCGGGACGGCTATAACGGCGGTTATCAAAACAAGGAATATGACCGTGGAAGGTCCCCAGCAGGCGGTTGAGAAGGCCGCCGAAGCGGCTCGCCCTGGCCTAGAAGGAGCGACACGCCGCCAAATAGAGACGAAGCTCCGCGAAAGGTTTCTTTTAAAAACAATGAAGGCTCGGAAAATAAATCATGACTAGAAGGCCCGAGAAGTAAAAATATTCCTGTAAAAGAAGAAGAATGGAAATTTAAAATAAATGAGCTAGAAGAAAGGAGAGAGAAAAAATTGCACGCAAACGAAGTAAATTTGTGTGACTTGAGTATAAACGAGCGTGAATGTCCAGCTGACGGATGCAATTCGACCTTCAGCTGGAAGTCTGAAGCTGATAAGCAAGTTACTGAAAGAACCAGTACAGTTGTTTGAAAAGAGAGAGTGAATGAAATTTGCGAGAGGAACATAACATAAAATATAAATCAAAGAGAGCCAAATTATGTAAATAATATTTATGAATCAAATGCGGATGAAAATACATTTAAAAAGAAAAATACAGTATATAAATTTGAGAGAATGAACGAGGAAAAGCAGAGAGAGCGAAATAAATTTGTGTGAATCCATTATCAGTGAAAGGGAAAGTGAACTCAGCGGAAGTCGCGCGGCCTTGAGTACGAGATCAGATTCTAAGGTTGATGCACTCGTAAGCGAGAATGTTTTTATAAATGCCGAGAGAGAAGAAGCGACAGACGCGAGTAATTCAAGGTCAGATAAGAAAAATCTGATCCGAGTGTGCGGGAAATAAATAAATGGAAGTAAAAATAAAGTGCAAGAGAAGCGAAATGAATGATTGTTATGATTCAGACACGAGCAAAAGTGAATTTCCAGAGAAAAATGGTGCGATCGATGTTTGTCAATTGGACGCGCGTGAAAACGACTTAAAAGGGAGCAAGTACGTGAGTCATGGTTACGAAGTAAATGCTTGGGAAGATGAATCTAAGGAAAATACGTGTGTGAGTAAGGTTCATGAATTAGGAGCGTGTGAGAAGGGACTAGAAAAGGATTCGCATGCAAAATGTGGGAACGGAAGTGTGGAAAAAAGTACGGATATTGTGTTAACGGAAGCATATCGTGTAATCGGAGTATATGACGCAAGTATGTGGAAAACCAATGATGAAATAAAAGACGAATTGAACTTGCGTGAGAACGGAACCCGAAGTAAGATCCCAGAGAGCTTGCATGACGCATTAATTGATGATGGGAACGGAAGCCAACAGGAAATCTCAAAGAATGCTAAAATCGGAAATAACGTCTCATGCGTGAATCAAGGCACGAAAGCTCAAAGAAATGTTGAAATGAACCAAATTGAAAAATTAAAATCGAAAGTCAATTTGTGTGGTTTTCTTTTTCTTTTTCAGTTTTTTATGTCTTGCATTACACGCGTATGTTTTTTTCGTTTGTAATTGGGTAAAAGGTCTTGAACCTGACCCAGATGCGAGAAAAAACCCAACAGAAGAAATAAGCCTGGAAGAAACCTGTAGTAAGGAGGCGAAATGCAAATAGGAATATCCCCTCCTTGAAGTAAATGCAGATTTCCTGATTGAGGAGCAACCCTCTCCTCAAGTGAACCGCTATATGCGAATAGTTCACTACCCGGTCACTCAGGAAATAAAGGAGGAAAATTCAAACGAAAAAACCCTCGGAATGAAGGAAAACGAATTAGGCGTTGAGACGTTGCACGCAAATAGTGGGTGGAGGAAGATAAATTAAAATTCGCTGTAGTGGAAAGAACCTCTCCTCCAAGAATCGTCTTACCAGAGATTTGTATAAACGAAGAAAAGTAAAAAAAGACAGTAGATGATGTAGAGACCCTGGGCAACCAACAAGAAAGAGTTATGACCGAATAAAAGTAAAAAAAGACATTGGATGATGTAGAGACCCTGATAAATCAGCAAGATGGAGTTATAAAGGAAGAAAAAGAGGAAATAGCATTAGATGATGTAGGAACCCTGGGCAACCAGCACGAAAGGATGAAAAACACCATTCGAAAGGAAGAAAATGAAAGAAAATTTCAGACAAAAATTAGACGCGAGTTATTGAGAAATGAACCGGAAAAATACCGGAGCAGATTCAATGACACACCGCGTTTGTGGAAACGCACGCGACCGCCGGACTGATGTGGTCGATAAATGATTTCTGTACATAAATGATCACTATGGCGCGTGGCATTAAGACGATTAGACCGATTAACAAAGTGAAAAAAATTCGCAAAAAAAAAGTCTCATTATTATCGCATTTTTGCTTCGCACTAAAACTGATTATGCAAAAATAAAGGTTTTGTTAAATAAAAATGCTTCCTTGCTTTTATAATCATATAGTCCAATAAATGAAATAAGAGCTAAACAAGTACTGAGAATAACCCTATAAATATTAGAAAGGTGTCAATTTAAACAGACAATTTAACGCGCGACGAAGAGAACCAAACTTCGTCTATTTTTATCAGCGCAATGTGCTAAAGGCACTTCCTAAGTGTGGACTTCTGAGAAGATGGTGTTACCGTGATTAGGATTCCACAACCGAATATATATATGTGTCCCCTTTACAGCGCGAGGCCGTCCCAGCCAGGAACAGTAAAACATTAGATTACAAAACTATATATTAATATATACAAAGTAAATCAGGCTGCATAAACAAGTTATCATTACCCTAACAAACTTAACTTAAACTTAACCTAAATTTAACAACCTAAACCCGAACTTAACTTAACCTAAACTTAAACCTACAATATTAAATACGTAAATCACTGGCACTTATAAAATAATGGGGTTTATTCAGGGCGCTTACAAGCAGTTATGAGATCTGGCTCCCAACTCCGTCTCCTCTTTTGCAGAGGACAATTCTTAGGTTACTGTTGTTACAGTATGCTGTCTCCAAACCAAATCTAATACAAACAATTCCTTTACAGGGAAACCTTCGATGATGTTTCTTATTTTAAATTTTACACGGTTTAATCACCACAATTTCCAGTTCAAGACCAGCTGTCCGCTTCCAAGCAACCAAAATTCAAAAGTCCAAGCACGCACGAAATTTAGCCACGTATCACATACCATACAACCAACCACCCAACGGATCATCCAGAAATCACAACATGCACCCTGTTACACTTCCCCACCCTAAGAATGAAATAAAATTTCATTCTAACCATACATTCTGTAGCACACACACACGAGACAGACAGACAGACTGGTTTCCCTAGTAAAATATTGCAAGTCACTTAAATACAAAAAGGGAAAAAAAATAATACAGAATACCCAATTATATACATATTTACAAGTAAGCACTCTCCCTATGCCCTAATTAATGAGATCGAGTAGTAAATACCGATACAAATAAGCTACCCCAAACCCGCAGTATATACAGTTATAATGACAAATATAAAATAAATTCAATTGTTGAACAAAAACGAACCCAAACATTTTCAGAAAAAACTTTTCTATACACTTTTAGCCATTCACATTTTTTTTAAATTAATAAAACTTGGGATAACAGAAAAAATCAGCGAAGCAGTTACATGCAGCCAGCCGTTTCTTTGCCATGCATCTGCTCTTCATTTTCATACGATGAAAAACACGGAATTGTGTCCTTGAACATTCATTACCGCTGATCCTGTTCACCAAGCAATCCATCCAGAAATGGCGCAACCGTGCAAGCTGGCAAGTAAAGTAGTTCTGCATGAACATTCACTGGCATTGATCCTGTACACCAGCAGTTCATCCAGAAACGGCGCAACCATCTAAGCTGGTAATTAGTTCTGCATGAACATTCACTGACATCGATCCTGTACACCCTTATTCCGAATTGGTTGCACATGTACGAACTTGCTAAAATGGTCCACACAAACCAAACAGCCAATATACCCACTAAACGTCTTGGCAATGCAACCACATCTACAGCCACAAGTTCATATGACCTTCGTGTTATCACTTTTAAAGTTGGAGGAAACGTCACCATATGTCCCACTTTCATCTTCTGGCATTGCTCACATGTCCTACATACATCCCGAACTACCATACTTAACCTCGGATGCCATATATACCTGCCCACTAAATCACACAATTTGTCTCTTCCAACATGCGCGAGAGACACATGAAAAGTCACAACTATATGTACTAGCAATTGAAAATCCACTACTGCAGCCCACATTTTCTTTTTCTCATCCCACCTCACCAAGACATTTTGAATTACACTCAGATGTGGTCTATGGGGCGCATACTCTCTAAATTTTTTATTATTACAGTCCATTTCTTCTCCACTCAGAACCCTTTTTCGAATTTCATTTAAAACTTTTACCCTACTTTGCAAATTATCAACTTCATTCAAAGGTAAAAAATTCTCCCATAACCAACGCAGTGTTTCCTTCTCATTATATTCCAAATGAACACTCCAGATGTTAATTGCCGATTCATTTCCATAACTTACTGTAACGTTTCTGAAATCTAATACTGTATCAGCCCTCTCCAAGTAGTTGATACCCAGTAAAAAACATACTGGTATAATAGTATCCTTCACAATCGCAAAAGGAAACTCATACTCGCCACACGCATTCTTAACTTTAAGTTTCACCAGTCTTGATACATTGAATTTCGCACCAAGCCCTTGTAAACTGGCACACACTTCTTCAAATTTTCCTTCTACCCCTTTATCACACAAATGCTTAATCACACTCTCTCTCACTAAACATACTACAGCTCCCATGTCCAGAAACGCACAAAACTTATATCTACCTACAGTGATCCATGACCATGCTACTGGACCACCTTCATGGCCACAAGATTCCAATTCTCTCTCTCGCTCATGTCCAGCTTCTTTCATAAATAAATTTAATGGCATTAAATCTTCCTTCAATTCTCCTCTCTCCATATCCTTTTTACTCATTTCTACTTCCTTCTGATCTACATGCCCTACCATTTCTACATCTTTCCTAAACTCGCTCATCTTCTTTACAGGATTAAAGTGAATTCCTCCCAAACTCTGCAAATGGACTTCTTTCAACCCTTCCTCTCCTTTAACACGAAATCCAATATACGTAACTGAACATTCAGGTATAAAATGCACCCAAATCTTAACTCTAAACATATCACTGACCATAAGTAAAACTTTTATGTCTGGCATTACTCTGACATCTTTCATGTGTTTCAATTCTTTCAAACTCCTACCACCCTTATTCAACTTGTACAATTTAGCATGCTTCAGCAGCTCATCCACCACTTTTTCTCTAAATTCTTGCAAACTCTCAGGCACTCCCTCAATCTGTTGCTCGTTCAAAACTATCTTCAAACTTTCAAACATAGACTGCGTTCCACCGGCCACTTCCTTAATTACTTCTAAACCTTCTGGCAGCTCATTCCTCAATTCAACCTCACACCATTCATCTCTAGTCCAATGATTCTGCTGTCGAGACATCGCATCAGCACATACATTACTCTTACCTTCAATATATCGCACTTCAAAAGTATATTCGCTCAAATCATCCATCGTACGTGCAAGCCTGCTGTCAATCATTTTCATACTAGTCAAATAAATCAACGGCCTATGATCAGTATACAATATAA
This sequence comes from Bathynomus jamesi, assembly GCA_023014485.1. Lineage (NCBI taxonomy): Eukaryota > Metazoa > Arthropoda > Malacostraca > Isopoda > Cirolanidae > Bathynomus > Bathynomus jamesi. The sequence continues at coordinate 257,668 of JAJOZX010002527.1, read as the reverse complement.
ATTTGCGCCGAAGTAAGAATGGTCTAAAGAATTTTGCTGCCCACCTCATCGCCGCCAATTCACGTTCTATGACTGAGTAGCTTCGCTCCGCTCTATTAAATGTAGTAGATGCATACGAGATAACTCTGTCTGTACCCTCCTGCTTTTGAACCAAGCACGCACCCGCACCGACACTTGACGCATCCACGAATAACTCCAACATATCAGCATTCTCAGAATAGTCTGGAAACGTTAACATAATATCCTCATACATAGCCTTTTTTAACACCTCAAACGCATTCACACGCTCTTCTGTCCAAACTACTTTATCTTTCCTTTTACCTGCAGTTAACCGAGACAGAGGTTCTGCTATTTCGGAACAATGGGGTATAAATTTTCGTTGAAAATTTACTAATCCTAAAAATTCTCTCACCCCTCCCACATCAAGTGGTCTTCCAAAATTAATCACCTGCTGTACATACTCAGGCTTTTTACTCAGTCCTTTACTACTCACGATATGACCTAAAAAGGGCACTTCCTCACTCATCCACTTACATTTAACAGGCTTTATTTTCATACCAGCATCCGACAACCTTTGCAGAACCAGCTCTAGTAACTTTATATGCTCATCAACACTTCGCTCCATTATCAATACGTCATCAAGGTACACAATAACTTTCGTCCATGTAAAACCATCTAACACTCTTTGCATTTCCCTTTGAAAGGCTGAAGGCGCTGTTTTCAACCCAAATGAAACCGACTTGAACCGGTACTGCCCATGCTCAGTTATAAATGCAGTGAAATCCCGACTGCTTTCCTCCAATGGCATCTGATAATATCCACGCACGAGATCTAAAGATGTAAAATATTTCATACCATGCATGCTAAAGACCAAATCTTGCAAATTAGGCATAGGAAATTTATCATCTTTCGTTACCGCATTCACTCTCCTATAATCAATGCACAATCTAACCGACCCATCCTTCTTTCGCACAGGCACCACAGGAGAACTCCATGCAGACTTACTCGGCTCAATTATATCAAGCATACATAATTCTTTACATTGGCGTTCTATCTCCAAACTAGTTTCCCGATCAAATCTTCTAGGACGCTGACATAATGGCGTATAATCATACAACTCTATCTTATGCGAAGTCAAAGCAGCACGTCTTACATCACTATCACCCTTACTCAACACCACCTTGTTCTTCCATATTACTCGCTCCAACTTTTCACGCTCATCTTTACTCAATCCCTCCGGCAATAGCACCTCTTTCATCATTTCCTCTTTACGCCAGTCACTCGCCTCATTTTCACCAGACACTACATTATGCACCAAAGTCCCTATATGCACGTTAGTCTCATCATTCTCAACCACCACAACTTCATCCTCGTATACCATTGAACATGCAAATCCTAGTCTCATTCCCTCCTTTAATTTTACTTCTTTCGAGGAATTACACTGAACTAATACTTTATTTTCCGCACTATCCCAGTCAATTAACCCAGGCCACAATTCAATTTTCACCTTTAGCTCTGGATCTACAAATTCATCTAAAACCAAGACATTTTCTTCATTCCTTACACAGGACACGCATTTCCTCCTAGCTTTAACGATATCGCACGATACCCTAACTTTAACCAAATTCCAATTTTTCTTATCTAACACTACACTCTCTGCAACGTACACTGGTATCTTTGATACTACCCTAACGCATCTATTCTGTTCATTATTGAAATACAACTCGTCTGTTTCCCCACTGGGGCCAGTACGTTTTATACATCTCTTCCTCGCATAAATTATTAAACCCTTACTAACAAAAAAGTTTTTACCCAGGACGATCTCATATGGAGAGTTATTTACCACATAAAAATCACATATACCGAAATCAATACCATGAATTACCACCTGCGCAGTCAACATACCCTTCCCAACCAACCGATCTCCTTCTCCAATACCTTTCAACCTAATGTGCACACTGTCATCAATCTCAAAGTTAGACATACGAGAAACAACATCCTTGCTAATGAGACAAAACTGCGCACCTGAATCCAACATCGCTTCAGTTTCCGTACAATTCAGTTCCATTGGTATCTTCCACAGTTTTCCACTCTTCAAACCTACGCATTCATTAGCCAAGTACACAATCGTATTTTCCACCATTCGCTCTCCGTCTTTTTTTCCACGCTGCGGTAATGGACTACGTTGCTCACACTGAACATCCGCGGTCCATTCACTGGCATTTGGGTCAAGGTCAGAATTATTAACAATTCGTTCCCATTCTAACATTTCCGTGCGGGGAACGTCACACGACTCGTACATTTCACACACACGTTCATTATTTACTCGCTCCGGTCGTGTTCCCTCCAGACCGGAGCTTCCTAATTTAAATTTTCTGCTTGTGCTCCACTCACATTATTCGCTCCCATCTGTCCAGGCTCACCAATAGTCTCTCTACCCTTACCAATCTGATTTCTTTGTCTTATCTGAGCAATCACCGGACAACTAATCGCACGATGCCCTGGATCATTACATCCATAACATAAGACCACTCTTTCAGCTCCACTCTCACCCCTAGCACTCGTTACGTCACGCTTTTTATCACACATACTTGCTCTGTGTCCCTGGCTACCACACAACAAACACAAACCTTTCATTTTCCAGCAGTCTTTCATAACATGTCCACTTTTCTTACAATACTTGCACTGCAAATCCCTCTTAGCTTTTTCATTCTCTCTCATACTTGCTGTCCAAAATTCACGTTGAGTTACAACTTTACTATCCTGTCGTTCTTCACTACACCAACTTTTAATTCGAGACACAACTGTTTCGTATTTAACACCCGGCTTATATACACTAAAATACACACGTCTCGCATGGCCATCCAAGAAATTTCTAAGTTCCACTGCCCATCTATTCTTATCACTTCCAAACTGCTCACTTGCATACCTCTCAAAGTCTTCCAGAAAGTCTTCTACCTTTTGCACACGATCCAAACCATAAGGCCAAGGCTTCGAAGCCTTAATACGCTCACGTTCATACTTAGTTTTCTTCATTAATAGTTTCTCACTCTCAATTGCTATCAACACCATCCACCCTGCATCCGCTGCACAAACACCCTTATCTCTCATGGCATAAAAATCTTCCAAATACACGTTCATTCTGGGCAAGGGAGTCTCCTCATTCGAAAAATCTGAACTAGAACTTCCATCCACCGTGTACTTTCTACACTTAACACCTTTATCACTTCTTCCAAACTTACTTTCACAATCACGCTTAGCCTTATTTCTCAGTCTCCTTTTCCTTTTACTTTGCACCTCTTTCCATTCACCAGGACTTTCGCAATCATACTCAAATTTATCGCTTTCAGAGTAATAAGCAACCTTCTTCTCCAAACGCCTTGGCAAGTGCACCCGTCCCACTTCAACCAATTTCTTACTCACATACCCTTCCTCCATTTTACGCATACGCTCAAAAAAAGCTTTCGGTAATTTTTTACTATCAGTCCGGTCTCTGGAAACTGAAAATAAAGTTTACCATAAGACTCTTTATATTTTTTTAAACAACTTTTATTAAGCACAATATGAAGGCAAATGCCGATTAAAGCTATAAAATTAATGTTAAGAAATTATTTTTTTGAGCGATAAAATCGCGGATCATGTTTTGTGAGTGATAAAATGACTGATCCCACAAAGGTTAGGAAGGTACCGCTAACAAAATTGGGTGGTTTGACCTGAACTCATAACATTTTAGTGTCACGGTGGCGTCGGTTTGCGATGGTTGTAATTATTCACTGTGTTTAACTTCATGCAAATTTTTTGATGATGAAGAGGCTGAATTTAATTTTTATGTAGAACACGGTGTATTGCTAAAAGAATTTATATGCCCTAAGAAAAACAAGGAAGGTATTGTTTGTGGTAATAAGTATACAGGTAAGAGTAGTACCTAAAATTAGGTTAGGTTAGGTAGGTTAGGTAGGTTAGGTTAGGTTAGTATAGTTTTACATATATAAAAATGTATATATATACCTTTTAGGTCACTCATGTTGGCTGTTTCTACAATTTCCATAATTTATATATCAATGGATTCGTTTTTACATCGTGAATGCGCCCTAGATAGTCTCTACTGAAGGAATTACCCGCATTTAAGGGTATTTTTTCACACTTATACCCCAAAACAAACTTCCTGTCCTAACTTAGTTTTGGGTCAGTTCCCTCACTTGAGACTATCCAAATCGCATTCCTGGTGTAATAACGAATCCATTGATGTATAAATTATAGGAATTGAAGAGACCGGAGTGATAGTAAAAAATTACCAAGCTTTCAGTTTCACATCTTTACCTTCAGTTCCTTCTTCATTCAGCAATTCTTGTACAGAACTCTCTATTGCAGTCATCGCACCATCAAATTCATTTAAACCGTCACTTGCTTTCAATCTAACCGACTGCCGCCCCTTCTCATCCACATTCATGTCTCCTAATGCTGCTCCTTCAACCATCCTAAACAATATGATTAAATCAAGCTTTCAAAACTAGAAAATCAAATTATGAAAAATTAAAAGAAAAGTACATACAATGAAACCAAAACCGAACGGTATAACAAATTGAGTAAATGGGGAAAAAAAATCTTAGCTGGGGATGCCAACTGTTACCGTGACCAGGATTCCACAACCGAATATATATATATATGTGTCCCCTTTACAGCGCGAGGCCGTCCCAGCCAGGAACAGTAAAACATTAGATTACAAAACTATATATTAATATATACAAAGTAAATCAGGCTGCATAAACAAGTTATCATTACCCTAACAAACTTAACTTAAACTTAACCTAAATTTAACAACCTAAACCCGAACTTAACTTAACCTAAACTTAAACCTACAATATTAAATACGTAAATCACTGGCACTTATAAAATAATGGGGTTTATTCAGGGCGCTTACAAGCAGTTATGAGATCTGGCTCCCAACTCCGTCTCCTCTTTTGCAGAGGACAATTCTTAGGTTACTGTTGTTACAGTATGCTGTCTCCAAACCAAATCTAATACAAACAATTCCTTTACAGGGAAACCTTCGATGATGTTTCTTATTTTAAATTTTACACGGTTTAATCACCACAATTTCCAGTTCAAGACCAGCTGTCCGCTTCCAAGCAACCAAAATTCAAAAGTCCAAGCACGCACGAAATTTAGCCACGTATCACATACCATACAACCAACCACCCAACGGATCATCCAGAAATCACAACATGCACCCTGTTACAATGGCAAGTAGGCCGATAAAAGAATAGTCAAATAGGCAGAGAAAAGATGTAGGCATTTGAGAGAGATGTAGGTAGGCTAAAGCCCAATTAAAAATATTCCCGAATGAGTTTTGGATAAGACTCGTGTTCGACACGACAAAAATCATGATAAAAGCTTTCAACGAGAGACCGGAAGTCGAACGAAAGGAGCGGAGTCACAGCTAAGCGTCAGAAGTAAAGTTGTTTCCATTATTGTTTTCAATGTATTTTCGTTTAAACAAATTCATATTCTTTCATTTATTGTCACTTTGGACAAAGAGTTAACGAATTAGTTCGCTTTGAGCCGTGGAGAGGAATACAAGAGGAATAGTGAGAAGGAACACTTTAACAACCCCCTTTTAATACTTTTGATGATAATAATACTGTCGTAATTCAATTTAATACTTTAATACGAAAAATAACTTAATACTGTAACTTCTTTCAGAAAAAGCATTGCTAAATTCATCTCCCATTTTATTTTCTGAAATTTCTTATTAAATTTAATAATGATAAGCCCCAGAAGTATCCTGCTGAGAGAAGTGGTTGCCCTTCTCTTATTATCGATTGCGAGCCACTCAGGGGCGCGAACCATTGAGAACCATGGAGTCTTGTTCGAACCTTTGGGCCCTTTAATACCCCATGGTTCAGTTTACACCTTTAGTGTGCGACTCCACCTGGGACCTTATTACCGACACTTGCAAGTTTTAAACGAAAAAATGAAGGAACTAATAATTAAATGCGAGACCGAAGAACGGCAGATACGAGGAGCAAACGGCCCTGCGGAGATTATGCGAAAGGATTTGAAGGTCTTAATGGTCACTCTGCCCGGTGTTCGCGAACAGATAGTAGATACGAAGAAGGAGCTGACGACGTTCATCACTGCTTTACATCAAGAACAACCTCTGGGAAGCTCCTCAAGACAGCGGCGTTGACTGGTTGATGCGGTAGGCGGGTTCCTGAATTTTGCTTTTGGAACCGCCCGACAGACCTCAGTGGATGATATCACCAAACGCATACAAGAAATTGAAGCCAACGAAGAAGGGTTGGCCGACGGTTTCAACGCTTACGTAACAGTACTGAACGCTACAGTTTACGAGGTCAGCAATCTCAGAAAATACATGGATTTACTTTCTGACAACATACACTCCTTCCAGGAGACTGTAACCGTTTATCTGGTAAACATAAAGGCAGAACTCAAAAGAGAACAACACATGGTTTTCTTAACCCTGGTGGCACAAAGTCTCTCCACCTACACAGAAAGTCTTCACTTGCGATTAAACCGACTAACCACAGCTTTGATTAATGCCAACCAAGGGAGGTTGGATTCATTCCTATTTGAACCTAACTTCTGCCTTCAAGTATTAAAAGGTGTTGAACCCAAGATATTAAGGTTATTGCCCTACATCCTAAATATGGAAACAATCCCCCTCTACTTCAAACTAGGAAAAACCCGCACGCAGAGTATCGAATAAGGAGCTCAGGATCATCATCTTCATCCCCCTCAAGGCCATAGAATCCCCTACGACTTTATTTCGAATACACCACCTACCAATTTGGATAGGAAAGGAAGACCTGTATGCCGAGATCATCCCGAAGGATCGCTACTTAGACGTGAGTCAAGACCGCCTGAACTATTTGTTGATGGACACTCTGAACAATTGCGTACAAATACAACATAAGTTTCACTGTCCCGTACCAACTTATATTTTGATCAAGGGATCCGAGAATTGCGTAGTCCGTCTCTTCCAAGCGGGACCCTCCATGAATTTGACTACGTGTCCTCGAGTAATCAAGAAGAATTTTTCCCCCATATTTCTACGACAATCTCAAGAAGTATACTATAGCGTAGCAAATCCTTTAACCATACTCTTTCGCTGTGGGTTGGAAAAAGAAACTGAACACCAATTGAAGATCGAAAGGACCGGCAAATTTCCAGTGCCGGAAGGTTGCGAGATTTTGACGGATCATAAGATCATTCCGTCAATTTCCCTTTTCTCGGACCCTCGAAACTTCTCAATAAGAACCGAATTACCCTATCTATTGAACGACGAGGAAGTCACGTACATCCGGAAGTCCGTCCTGACGTCTGAAGCCATCCGCCACTTCAATGCGTCACTCCCGAAGGGAGTAAACTTGCAAGAGATGACCCGATACCTGAAACGGGTTACTCTGAGGAAACACCAGGACGGAAGATCTCAACTCATAAGCTTCTCTACGCTGATCTTGTGTATAGTGCTTGGAGCTATTGGAGTGGGGATGATGATAATACGAAAATATCTTAGAACCCGACGTAGTGCAGTCCCCGTCCTCCGTACTACAACGTCGACGGAAACAAGAGCGCCCGCACTGCCTCCTTCAAACCACCCCCCGATGACACGAGAGCCACCACGGTCGAGACCCCCTGCCAGTCCGGAGCCAAGCAGGAGGCCGGCGCGACCCGTCCGATTTCACTGCCCCGCCGAACCCGAGCACGAGTCGGAATATTTGGAAATGATTTACGAACGACCCCCGGGAGATCTCTCCTGAGGAAGAGAATAAACCATGACCTAGTTTAATAACTTCATGTCTCCCCCTACATGTTTGACATTTAAAGATTTTAGTGCCCTGTATAAATTGAGGCTCGAAAACAGTAAATTTATAGTAATATAAAATAGTGAAGAAGCCCGCTAAATCGCGGTGTAATAATTTAGTAATAAATGAGTAAATAGTGATAAATTAATAAGAAGTGAAGGCAGCCGAACTACCATGCCTTAGTGAATATGAAGTAATAGCAATTTATTCTTTCAGACTAAAATCATAATCCACAAAGACCATGAATATAAACGACCTTCCTACAGAAATGTTGGTACATCTTTTTCAATATTTACAGGACCAGAAGTTTATCCTCAGGTTTGTTTGTCAGGTGGAAAGAAATAGTATGGCCCACATTGGAAAGTGACCACCTGGCCTTCAAGGAGCTCCCGAATGAGCAACTTTTGTTTGTCATCAAAAATTACCTTCCTTTAAGTTTAAATATCAAAACTTTAGAGATATCTGTGCCCTTTGGTCGTCGTACCCTTGAAAGAACAGAGCTAAGAGCTCTACAACGTTTTCATTCGATTACCTCTCTGCAATTAGACAGAGTGAAATTAATATGTACATCGGAGAGAATCCACCTCCAACTTTTCAATAGTTATCCCTTCATAAAGACGATACACTTGTCAAACTCCACCATACCCTCTGACTTGTTAAGTAGCCTATGTCAAGTAAAAAAGCTAGAAGTCCTAATATTCAATAACATCATCTTTAGCGGTGAAAATCCCTCTAAAAGATTAATTAGGTTATTCTATAGCCTGGATAAATTACAAAAGGTGTTTTTGTCGCACCTGTGCCTTCGAAGGAACTTTTTAACCTTCTTAAAATTTTTCTTTATCGAAAAGGATGCCACGACCAAAAGGATAACTGACACGGACTACAACTATGGGATTTACCAAATGTCAAACGAGGTTCGAACCACTATACATTGCGACCGCATAAGGTTAGACTGTATACCCCACTCATTGCATGATGAGGACTTTCACCCACGGTGATGGGACAGACTTAGAGATGATGTAACTTAGAAAAAAATCAGAATTACACTCTGACTGTGTTTTTATTTTCAGAGCTGTCTTTTTCTTTTCTTTATTACCAAACGCATAAGTTATCCCTAAGAACGAGTCTTCTATGATCATGATGTCATAACTTTGATAAGAAATTGTTTTGAACTTCTGAGTGTTTACAACTTGAATCATTGCCTAATGGTTAAATTTTGAGAGTTCGTAAACATTAATTTGCAACTTTCAAATGTAACCTTTCTTATTATCGAAAAACATTATGCAATGCCCTATTACAGAAGAACATTTAGTATCAAATCAATCGACGCAAATTAACATCAAGCCTTTAGTAGAAGCTTACTAAGTATGGTGTTTCGCGCTAATTTCATTGAAGCAAATAAAACATTAAAGTTTCCCCTAAGGAACGTAACTGAACACATAACGAAGAGAGGCACCAGAATTGAATAAGTAAATGTAAATTAAAATAATGATTGCCTCCAATTTCAAGGAGTGATTCAATAGAGGATTAGAACTTTTCTTAAGACCATTTGAACTCTGCAAGAAAGAGTAGATACAGGAACACACATCATTCTACTGATGCGCATTTTTGAAAAGGGCTCTATAAAGAACCCTGAAAATGGCTTTGCATTCTGAACCGAAACATTATTCTCGTACTCTGTATTTCTTCTTCTCAACTATTCTTTCTTAAAACATTTGAGTGTTACTATTAAATTTTGTGTCGTGTATCATAAGGTGAACCCTAAACTAATGTTGTAAAACGTTTAAAATGTTCCCTCAAATTGTTTGGAATGTCTTAATATTTTCATCAAGAAAACCAGAAACTGTTGTTCGAAAAAGGTAATGTGTAAGATCCACTTTGACTATATGCTTATCTTCTTACTGCTTTCCTATGTGTGCTAACAGGACACTATTTTCTTTTATTTAATTTCCTATCAAAAGAGTCAGCTTCACGAAGACTCCTCCCCCAACAATTAATTAAATAAGTTAGCCCTTTATAGAAGCAAAACTTCTCTCTTGATTCCTAAACCTAGATGGAACGAAGGTATACTTCCAGAAATCATTTTCCCTTATAATTCACTAACAGTAATCCGTTTAGACTATCCAAAATAAGATAAGAGGCTTATCCTCTCGAATTATAATTGAGACCACTGCTATATATGTAACGTAGGTAGCTAAAATACGATCTTGATGATACAAACCTACTAAATTTTTGAAGGATTTAAAAATTCTGATAAATTTGCAACATCTCTCGTATCCCTAGATTATCTGTTATGTCCTTGTCACACCTTACGGTCATTTATCTTCCGCTATGAATTTCATTTCTTACTATTTTCTTCTTAAAATAATTTGAAATCTCTTAAATTAAAATTATCATAACATACAATCTCTCTTTAGGAAGTGTGCTTCGTAAATTATTTTCTATGAATCAGAACTGAAATTTCTTTAGTTACCCGTGCCTTTTATTAAACAAACTTAAAATAAATTTTGAAACCAGAATTACGTTGGGAACTTATGAGAAATTAGTTTTCATTTCTTCAAGTCAAAGATCAGATAAAGTTATATAACAAATTTTATAAACTTACCTAGTTTTGAAGTCTCTGCAGAAACCATAGCTAAACTTATTTATATTGTAACTTATTTATATTGTATTGTAACCTGACTGTCACATATCATATGACAGTGTTCTAAACTTTGTGTTTTATCTGGCAGTGATGAGATCCAAATTTTTTAATGACCCGGTAGGGTCCGAAAATTCTCCATATATATACCCCCAAGCTTGACAACGTAATATACCCTCTCCAAATGTTAAAAGGTACCCATGACACGTCCGAGAGAGTTTAGATTATAATCTTTTATTTCCATTTTTAGGATATTTCGTTATCTAACCATTTATGTTTTACGCGCGGAATTTTTCGTACTTTTTATATGTATAAACTCGAGAACTATCATATCTTTTGGTCCTTGTCATTAAATTCAGAGAAGAGGCATAATGGAAGAATGCGAAACGTCAAATAAGCTCATTTCCCGTAACGCTATTTCAGTTACCCCTCTTAACAACCAAACTCACTAAATCCCATTTTTCCAACTCATAAATCACATCAATATTAATTAAAGTGATTCTCTTTTATCACTTCGAATACATTTTTTTAATGTAATTTTAATAACTGCCGATAAATAAAGAAGCAACAGATAAAGATCCCTCGTGTCGCATTCAATTAACTAAAAGGTTTTTACACTCTTTTTCCAGGCGGGCCAAAAAAGCCCTCTAAGAAATTTTAATTTTTACCACCTGGCTAACATTTCGAAATTCTACCACTATGTATAGTTCCTAAACTTCAAGATGCCTTAAATATATATTGTAAACCAATCTTTCCTTCGCTTTTACCAAGAAAGGAAATTGTGTAAAGAGAAAGCTCCTATTGTTAATGTCCCTACGTTATTGTACTATAGATTCTGTTATTGTCTTTGATTTTGAAATAAATTAATTTTTCATTTTTGTTAATCCATAATCGTATGCTTAATCTTTTATTATTGCTAATTTTGAATTTATGTATGGATAATTAACTCTGAATTCGTATATTGTTTTATGGCATTTAATTTGCATGATAAATCTGAATTTAAATTATTCAGCGACCTATGTTATGGTCGTACCTGTATTTGTTCATTTACATTTATTCCGATTTGACATGAAATTTAATTTTAGAACGAGTTTAAATTTACATTCGATTAGAGGCCCATGTTAAAATCGCAACCGATTCCTTTGTAAATTCACTACTTTTGATTTACTGCATGTGCCAAACTGTTTTCTATAATTTTATTTTTATTTATTTTATTTTTTCAAATTGGATTTACTTTCATCCTGAGTTATATGAATTATAATGAGGATTATAATGAGAAACGTTTTGGATAAATTTGTTTTGCAGAATTTAAGTGAATATGTCAATACTTTTAATTGTAAATATTGATATAACAATAGCTTAGGAGCATTTACTGCAGATCCATCAGTAATAGTTCGCTAGATCTTTAAACACATGCGTTATAAGTAATATTATGAATCAACCCTCAAGTCCAATTTATGCAGACTAGAGGGTCATCCAGCTTATACAACTTTATACACTTAAATAATAACTTAGTTATATATTAATATGAACCAGAGGTTCTAGTTAATATGTATTTTAGAATCAAAACCAATTTTCATACAACAGATTATCTAATAGTTATCAGATCGACAGTGGTCTCTGACTTTTGCACAGTATTCCATATATATATATACATACCGAAATAACCACGAAGCAAAGAGACAAAAACAATGGGAATATTTAAACATAATTTTTCAAAACACTTATGACGTTACCCTCAAAAAATACATAATCTCCCCGATGACCTCGCATTCGCTTGACCGGATGTGCGCCAGAACCACGACTTCTGGATCGCTAGGTTGGCTAGGCGGGGTGGCTATCACTTCACTTATCATCCTTTTGTCAAAAGTGGCTATAATATGTTCTAGCCCCGTTTCCGCCCTGTAATTTAAATAAATGTCATGAAATTGGATGCGGTTAAATCGTTTTGTGTGCACCATATATATATATATATATATATATATATATATATATATATATATCCTAGCCTAACCTGGCCTACCCAATCTTATTGGTCACGATTCCAAAAACATACTATATAACCTAAAAACACTTACATTAGCTCGTCTGCAATCTCGCTTGACCGACTGTGATTCAGTACCGCGACTTCTGGATCGCTGGGTAGGCTGTTCAGAGAAGCATCCATAGCATTTATCCCCCTTTCATCAAAAGTGGCA